>CM046865.1:14971555-15126555 GCA_025617745.1 Heliocidaris erythrogramma | reverse complement strand
AATGATAGGCTATGCGATAACCAATACTTTTGAAGCAAAAGGTGTTTTTAAACGGCAAAATCTCTCCCATCTTTCGGGGACTTTGATGTAATGAAGATGCATTTTACAACCAGGGGCATCGCTATGGAAGGGGGAGGGGGGGGGGGGGGGTAGCGTAAGTGTGTGTGTGTGGGGGGGGGGGGAGTGACACTCCCCATGTATTATCTTTTGGCAAAGCTGGAATTTTTATCCTCGTGTGCAAATCGTCAGCATAGTTTAACTTTTTCTTTGCTAGTCATGCTTGCTGGAATTAAGACATATCTCTGTCGGCAAAATTTGAATTATGGCGACCGATGGCTCCGACCCCTATTTCAACGCCCCGACTGCGCTTCTGAAAATTCATTAAACTAATTTTGTCATGCATAATATCAAGTATGCTTTGGACAGACTAAAAATTCATATTAGTTATCGTAATGGATAAAAAAACCCTAAAACAAACATCACAAATAAAGAACATTCCAGCAATACCAATTATTCAATTCAATCAACCGTAGACCTGTGAGCACACTACTTCAGCCAAATGATAAACATTGGATGCATATCTCTGTTACCGTACTGCCTGTAAGAGCCCCCAAATATTATTCATATTTTGTCCGCATAGCGTGACTCGGGGGCACAATGAAAAACACTTCGTCTTCCGCTGCGTAACTCAATTAGAGTGCATTGAGCGCATTGTCGTTGATCATGATTCGACCATCGAGATATAAATAAGTTTTTAATGAAGACTCGCCTTCCTCTGTTTGTGATATGAATATTCAGTCCATCTTTGAATCACAGTATTGTTTAGAAATGATTCTCGGTACCCCTGCGTTTTGAGGGGGAAGGTAAGAGGTCATATGTTTTGTCACGAGGAATGCATGTTAGCCCCAAAATGGGAGAACAATGTGATAATAAAGAGGCTTGGTGGGTGGGGGTATATATCAAATTAAAACTGTTGAAAAATGGTATATGGCCAGCGAAATATCTTCTCTAAAAAAACGACATAGGCCCCTACAGGCAGCGTTTTTTTTTTGCTGTCCATATGTCTCAGGTATGTGTGTGTGTGTGAGGGTGTGTGTGTGTGTGTGGATTAGCGGGTGGGGGGGGGGGGGGTGACTTTCTAGGTGCGGAGCAAGGCTATCGAGTGAGGGGTGATGTGGAAAGGGTCGTTTTATAATCTTTAAACCTTTACTTTTGTCATATGATTTTTTTCTCGATTTCATTACCCTCCCCCATTTTTGCAAAACGATATGGGGGGGGGGGGGGGGTGGGAGGGGCACTCATATCCCATGCCCCCATACCTACACCGCTGGCTGCCAGGTACTAATCATGATCGGCATTATCGTCTATGAATAATGAATAAAGATTGGATGAAATTTTCATCCCTTGCTATCTTAGATGTTAAACTATTATTTTATTGTAGTTGAGATTCTTCGAGTCTATGACGTAACGATAATAATTTCGGTTTAGGATCGCTAACGAAGAATGAATACACTTAATCAAACAAAACTTTATAACACATTATATTTATATCTTTTAGAACAGTCTTTGTTTATAATTATGGTGTTGTAATTACGGGGATATGCATGATAGATGGATCCTTCTGTAAAGAAGGAAAGACGAGGAAAACGTTGGAAACAATATCCATATCCTAAATGCCAAGATGTTTCGGTCAATGAATACTTGACGAATGAAGACGTGGAGTACAAACGTATCGATGAACGGAAAGAGAGAATAGGGGTTAACAGACAGATTTAATTCAACGATTACCAAATTACAGTAACGTTATCTTGGCCCCGTTTCTTAAAACTTGTTATCAATAACAACTGCCCCATTTGTATGGTAAATTTACTCTCAGCCAATCAGATTCAAGGATTTCAGAGCTTATAACAATTATTAGAACTTGTTATTGATAAGAAGTTTTGTGAAACGGGGCCCTGGTCAGCTTAAGATGTGTTTCGGAAGAATAGAAAAATGAGTAGGAGATGGATAGCGAGGGTGAGATAATGACCGGTAAATCTACAATTAGTTTTTTTTTAAAGCATCCTTCTTCCTTAATTGTGTTATTGGAGTAAGGAAAGTGTGCCATTTTCAGACCATGTTAGGTGAACGTTGCTTCTATGTATCAACACTTCTGTAGTTACCGTCGAAAACAATGGCGCTTCGCTTCTTCCTAATATTCCATCTTCCCACCCAAATGGATTCTAATTTCTTCAATGGCACCGAACTTTGTGCGACCACATGGAACCAGGATGGTACGCAGCCGAGCCAGCGTGGAAAGTCGGATGACGGGAAATCTACTTTCGCCCGCGACGAAATAAATTTATAAAGAAAAATAAGGAAGGAGAAGGGAGAAAGGAGGAAAAGGAAGAAGTACAGGAGCGTTCGTAATTAAATCTTGTTTTCTATTCGCGTGCGGGGAGGTCAGAACGCGAGGCAGTGCGATGCCTCGTTAGGCTTCGGCGGGAGCGTAATCATCATCGTATGCGTGCGTAGAATATTTAAAGAGTAGGTTGAGTTCTGCCAAAGGTCTGGTGGAAAATGCTTGGTGAACTTTCTCAATATTTTCATTCCGACGGAGAAGAATAGCATGGTAAAACTCTGGGAAAGGTGAAAAAATAATAATGTTAGCGTTAAGGGCTTGTCACATTATTTGATAAAGATAACAATAGCGAGATTTTTTCATTAAAGGCACACCCTATTTAACAGACACATTCGTACTTGGATGTACACACCATTATATACTAACATACAGACAGTCCCTATCACAATGCAATGGCATGACCAGTAACATATTAAAGTAGAACCTTAATGATTTGAAATATTGGCTTAATACTTATTATTGCATAGATGGCATAAATTAAACAAGGTTATCCAAATTCAACGCTTGGAAACATTTGAAGTAATGATTATTATCATTAATTATAAAACGGTAAAATACAGCCCCCGATATAGCAGCTGAAGAGCTCCTCGAACGCTGCTGAGATATGTGACAACACACCATGGACCAGTCCTGTCTAAGCAGACGATGTCCCATAACATCTTACACATTTTTCAGAGCCTATTTTGTCATCTCCTCTTCACTTATTTCTCTTCCTTCACTAGCGTCAGTCTTAATGTTAGTCTGTTGCCTCACTCTTAACTTCGTGTATGGTATTATTTTGATGAAAAATGCAGCGTTAAAAAAATAAAGGAATCAGTCACTTGTAAACAAAATAAGACGCCATTGTATTTTCAGCTGCTTGCACCGGGGCATGTTCGGCGTTTCAAGAGGGAGCGAATACCATCCTGCTATTATTCGGAGGGCTTTTCAATTTGAAAGTGGGGTTTATTTCATTGATCATTGACCCTTCTCCTGTGTATTTACAATCAAACGGTTATAGCTATCAGAATCAGTTTCACTTTCCCTTTATAATGGTGTGAAATAAGGTCATGTTTAAATACACCAAACTCTTTATAATTTGATAAATAATTGCATTGCAATTACGTTCATTCATTATATGACGTCGTCTGCTTAAGCAGGATCGATCCCGAGTGTGACGACATCAAAACATCGCTATATTTCTGGCGAATCCTCGGATATTCCAGATGCTGAGAAGAGCTTTTATTTGTGTTGTTTTTATAATCATCAGATACGCAGTTGACATAAAACTTATACGATTGCCATCTGTAAGCTTCCCAGTTTCTAGTGATACATTAATTGCCATATTTGTGATTTTCTTTGAATATCTACTTTAAAAAAAAATCGAGTGATCACTGATGTAAATCCCCGGGGAAGTGATAATAGATTAATAGAGTAAACATACAGTTAAAATTCACTCTTTTTCAGTTAGCACTCACTATTCACCCTTAAAAGTGATTTCTGACGTGACCCCCCCGGGGAGTTGAAATCATTGAAGGGGGAGTACCAATCTTTACTTTAAAGGTGTGTGTGTGTGTGGGAGGGGGGTACTATAAATGGTTGCCGCTGACGAGTATGCTGGCATGGTGTCGTGATTATGAATAATTATGCGATTCTATGGCCCTAGCGCCTAAAGGTGTCGTTAGATTGATGGACATCGTCCGTCAATGTCGACATTATAATTTTAGGTGACCCACGTGAGTTCATAATAATTATCACCGATTTTGTAAACTTTGTCAATACGATTCCTAATATATTAATGCTATAAAATCTTGATGGCGAAGAGTCAATAACCGGAAAAAATGAGTTTTTATTACTAAGGAGAAGGGGTTAAAAATTGATAATACGCGATGGAAAAAACAAAACAAAACAAAACAAAGCGAACAAATTGTTATGAAATGGGGAAAAGGGTATAGATAAGAAAGGAAAATTGCACGGGGCGATATAGCTATAGTTTTAGAGGCAAATAATATTATGAAATACATAAATCCGGTCTCACGTATATGCAGAGGGTGGGAGCCCCCCCCCCCCCCCCAAAAAAAAAAAAAAAAAAAAAAAAAGAAAAGAAGAAAAAAAAGAAAACAAGAAATAATAAAAATAAAAATAAAAAAATCTGTATAAAGATTTTTGAAAGGAGTTTGAATTAAAGGAGGAAACAGTGTGGGCGAGTAATAATATTTCATTCGCACAGCTCAGAGATAAGTTGACACTTTCTTTCCACTGTGGAGCCGCAATCGAGGACGGGTCAGTGAGAAAAAGAAATTCAATACTTGGAAGGCAACCACCGCTCCATGATATCATTATACCTCGACACAGTGGCATAGCATGAGCTTTGCCACTTAGGGGGCACTTGCATCATTAGGGGAAGTGGGTGGGGTCGGTCTTTACTTGGTGTATAGAATGTGAATTTACAAGGGAACTGATATAGGAGGAGGGTGTGGGAGGGGTATCATAATCCCCTTTTCACATTATAACGTTACCCCCTTCCCCTTTTTTCTCCCATTCTATACTCTTTCTAAAAAGATTGTTTTTTTGCTCTATTTTAACTCTTCTTGGGAGTCATAATCACTCGTTTAGGAGTGAATATCAGTTTATTTCAGAGTGCTGTCTGAAAGGATAAGAATGAATGTTCACTCCCCCCCCTCCGATTTTTTTTTAAATAGAGAGTACATTTTTTCTATCGCCCTTTGAGGGGGGGGGGGGCGCGTAAGTGCTCCCGTGCCCCCTTAACCTACGCCATCACGTTATGATATCATATCCCTCGACAGATGTGCATTAGTCATGCGACATCTTTCTCCACCCGTGATAGATCAGTAGATCTTTAGTCATCGCGAGTTCAGCTCAGTAACGTGTCTGTATAAAAAGAAGGTCATCTTGCCATGTTGTTTCTGTAAAAGTTGACCATCCTGCCTAGCTATGCAAGTGTTTCTGGGTAGACTTCTATCCCAATGCGTACTCGTTATTTTCAACGTGCAGCTATTCAGTGATCTGTTGATATAATAGCTGCCATCACACTCAAAAGACTATTATGAAAGCTATAAAAATCCTACAACGTTGTTCAATTATTTTTTTCTTTCTTTGGCTTAGCATGCCTGAACCAAAACTATGACCTATGTCACAGAATCAAAGAATACCAACTGCCCCAAACGACACTTTAACATCTAACGTAGATCGTGATGAAATATACCATCGTGATATCAATCGCATTATACTGGCAAATGAAATATCTAAGAGGAAAATGTTTCCGTGAAGAGTTTTATATGTCTTTATCTGGGTGTCAGTCAATGTCTGAAGTATATCTGTAAAGGTTTACACAGGTGCGTATTCAAGGCGAGGGGGGGGGGGGGGGCGAATAACCACCCCCTTTTAGACATTAAAATGCGATAACTTTTTTTGTTTGCATTTTTTGTTCTTTTCATGACAGAAATGTTTATACTTAATAGCACCTAAAATAACTGTGATTAGCTGTTTGTTTTTGTAAGATATTTTCTGATTCGTGCCCCCTATTGGAAGGGAAGGGGGTCCATTTATCCATCGCGTCACTGGGGCGTGTTACATCACTCAAAGTTCGAATTTAGTCATTCATATACACATCTAAAAAATGTACGTTTCTCTCCTCAAAATCTCAAGGTGCGGTCGACGATAGATCTTGAAAAGGAAACACCGCGGTACTTTGTATCTCCATAACTTTGCCCTTTTTGTCGATATACTGCCATGACTATGACGCCTGCCTGAGGTTTGTCCGACATGTATACGCAAAGCAATTATTTCTACAAAATACAGAAGAAAGAAATAAGATAGACTGCAAACACCTTTAACGTTATGCCGGTGTTATCCACAATGCGGTCATACCGTTGCATTTTAGGGCCCCTACACACAGAGAAATATTTACTTAATATTTCATTATGTAAACTTCCTTTTGTAAAATTTTTACTTAATATATGTAAAATTGTCTGAAATGAATGTTTTTATGTAGTATTTTACTAAATATTTGTAATGAATTACATTTCGCATATTATGTGTCATGCAAAATGTGAAATTTTATGTAACATTTACTTAGCACTATTTAAGTAAAATTCATTTTGCAAAAGAAATTCCTATTATGTAAAATGTGTTAAGTACAAGTATTTTTAAAGGGAATATTATCATGCAGATGTTATAAGTCATCATTAAGTGAAATGTTTTGTAAACTATTGTGTATAAAATACATTTTACGAATGTCAGTTGACATTAACATGATTTTGATACACAGTTATGTAAAACTGACTGAACAAATCTTGCAAAATAACGCTGTAAGATATTTCTTCATAAAGATTTTGCAATATTGCCCATTTCGTTAAGTTTATTTAACATGCACAATGTAATTTGTCGTCATTAAGTAAAATGTTTTGCAAAATATGCATTTTCGTACTTTTCCCCCAATATTGGGGAAAACACTTCTATGACTATTCATGAATTTTTAGTAGCGTATGGTTTGGGGTGGCCCGATTTCACTAACTGTCACCAAATGCATAAAAAAATTATAAGGGGTATATAAAAGCTTGCACTAGACTGTACCAACTAGATAGGATAGGACTAGGATATGATAGGTTAAGATATAGGATACGATAGGATAGCTTAAATTAGGATATGTTAGGAATGTTAGGAATGATAAGTTAAGACATAACAAGCAGGTTTAATTTTTTTTAACCTAGGTTGGAGGAAAAAGGAAACAATTGGGCAACTGAATTTGCCCAACCACATAATTAATACATGTGTGGAATTGTTTGTTAGGTAAAATTTACACATGAATTTTAAGTATCTATATTTAACATGACATTTTACATAATTATCGTCGAATATTTTGTTAGCTAAAATTTACACAAGTTCCTATTTAACAAAACAATTTACATAATTTTGGTAAAACATTTTGTTAAGTAAATTTTACAAAAAAGTTATGGAGTTCCTATTTAACATAATTTTTTACATAATTTTTGTAAAAATTTCTCTGTGTGTATAATCTTGGTGATTCTTGGCAATTTTCGACCTAACATCGTTTATACTAGTAATTTATCAAATAAATTGACCATTCAGAATGTCAACATTTCAGTTATGGTTATCGCCGAAAATGAAATGTAAACACAAGTGCCGCAGATTGTTTTAACCGATTTTGAATCCTGACATTGTGTATCGATGACACAGCTCGGTTATCTGTCGGTAGGTATTACGGATGTCAGAATATAGCACACAGATAGAGAGATATAGATAGATAGATAGATAGAGAGAGAGAGAGAGAGAGAGACGACCCAGAATATTGTCTTTCCAGGGATGCACGCACTGATAATGATGTCATCTTTAAAACTCATCAGACAAGGTGTTAGATTTTTTAGTCGCAAATATTTTCCCTCCAAAATTCATGTTGCTACGCATGACTTTGTATGCAAATACAGCCGGCTCCAATGGCGTCCTTATAATGGTGCACATATTTCTTTTTAGAAAATCGTGAACTTTTTAGAAGAGCTCACGTGGACATGGACTGAGTTTTGGAATATGGAACGATGAATTGAACTGAACTGAAAACGAACTTTAGGTGTTTACCAACTTGTTTTTACTTCTGAACTATTAATGGCTTTGGGTATGGCTTGATTCTGATTTGATGGAGCTCCTACCCTGAGGATTTGCTATCTTGAACAAGATGCCCCTATAAATTAACGCCATGGTTATCTAACGATGCATGATGTGTATCGGGTTACCTAGGTTCACTGAAAGGGCAGAAAGATAGAGAGTAAAGAGATAGATGGACAGATAGATAAAAATTATATAGATAGATAGATCAAGAGAGAGAGAGAGAGAGAGAGAGAGAGAGAGAGAGAGTTAGATGGATAGATGATGGAGAGTGTTGATAGATAAAGAGACAAAAATAGAGAGAGAGAGAGAGAAAGAGAGAGGGAAGGAGAGAGAGAGATACAGACATAGGCATGATAGGAAGTGAGTGATAGAATGTGATAGATAGAAAGAGGAAAAGAGGGACATAGGATAGCTATAGAGTGGTGAACTAATAAACGAATGCAGTACAACAATCTAATTTTTCATTCTGGATACAATAATAAAGAAAATGCCCCTTGACGGCCCATATGGCTCTCCGCGCAATTACACGAAGAGCCCTTCTTCATTCCACTATTAACCGATAGGACAGTAACCCACCCTGGGTATCCTGTACGGATGAACGGAATAAAACAAAGCCACTGTCCTCTCTACATGTATAAATATTGAAATATTTATCGGGAAGACTACAGGACAGACGTGATTTGAATGACTAGGGAAAGAAATCTGGTCTACGGAGTTAAGAAAGAAATGGAGAAGAGGAAATAGGAAAAAATAATCGAGGAGCGGATCTGTGTCGGTATACGCGGTGTTGGTGTCAACAACTGTAAGATTTGTGAGGTAAATCACGGGGTACCGTTCCGAAGGAGGCACCAAAGGTCACGAGGGTACGAGAATTTTCGAAGGAGGATGATACCAGTTACAGGAGGATGCGGTGTGGATGAGATTTGAGACTTATGTGTGTGGTGGAGAAGATCAAGAATAAGAAAGAACAAGAAAAAGAAAACAAAGAAGGAGGTGGAGAAGAAGAAGAAGAAGAAGTGGAAAGAAAAAGAAGAAGAAGAAAGAGATGAAGAAGAAGAAGGAAAAAAAAAAGAAGAAGAAAAGGAGAAGAAGAAGAGGAAAAAGAAAAAGGATGATAATGATAATAATTGTAGCAACTGCTTTTAATGATAGCGACAAAAAATGCGATGAGAGAAGAGACAGATAGACAGAGAAGGGACAATAGAGAAAGCGATGGAGAGAGAGAGAGAGAGAAAGAGAGAGAGAGAGAGAGAAGTGGAGGTTGCTGGCTAGCATAATTTTTTGTGTCAAACAAGATTCAGAATAAGCATGATTCGAGTCGTACTCTTTGTGAATACGCTGTGAGATATATCGGAATTTTAAGAAACGTGGCATGTTATTATGACACCGTATGGACAGCGGAGGACTACATTTCGCTATTCGATCGGTGCCGAACGTAAAGGCCCGGTCGCACCGCCAGAACTTTGCTGGAGCGTTCCTGAAGTGGTGAAAAAATTCATCACCGCTCGTAACCGTTCACCACCGTTTAACAGAAGTTGGCCCCCGTTAAGGCAACGCCGTATACGCTCGGCCACCGCTGATGGTCCCTCCTACCGCTCCGAAAGTTTTGAGCTGCACACAATTTTGCGAGCGGTGAGGAGCGGTTGTAAGCGTTTTACGAGCGGACACGGGATTGCTGGAACGGTGTCGGGCGTTGAAGCAGCGATCCATTGCGGTGATGAACTTTGGTTTGGTGTTGGTATGGAGGTGTCGGAGCGGGACCAACGCTCGCTACCGCTCGCTACCGTTAAACCAACGCTAAAGCAACGCCGGCTTCAGCGGTGCACCGCTAAGGCAACGCCCGTGTTTTCGATTTTTTCCCCATTTTGTGCGCGGTGACGAGCGTTGTCGAAATTCGGCCCCCTCTCCCTACCGTTCAAGGAACGCTCCAACAAAGTTCTGGCGGTGTGACCGGGCCTTTATGCAGCATTTCTCAGCCTTTGCGCACTCGACATATCTCATCCATATGGACAGCTTACATGGTTCAAACCAAGCTTCTTTAACTCTTTATACGCCACTTGAATGATCTCTCTCTGCTGTACTTCTCATGGGATATTTGTTTTTACCAAAGGCTTCAGATTATTAAGATTTCCAGTATAAAACCGATAAATACGGACGTTAACCCGTTGACTTCTGAAGTTTCTCATTCCTATATGTTTTCTCAAGGCAGGGACAACCCGGTTCCCGTGGGCAACGGGTTAAAAGGGTTGCCACACAGCTACATGACATAACCAAGACCAGGACCCCGTTTCATAAGACTTGTTATCACTAACAAGTTACAATAATTGTTATGAGCTACTGAAATCCTTGAATTTGATTGGCTGAGTGCAAATTTTTCATAGAAGACATGGGGCAATTGTTATTGATGACAAATTGTATGAAACAGTTCCAAGAAATGGCTTATATCACAGTTTTTGTCGCACGAAGCACTCATGTTAATGGGTGGCTATTGTTTTGTGACGATCGGCATTCATGGCAAGCGGGCGACTGTGCCAATCAGCACTGTTGGCAAAGAAAAGGTTAACGTCATATGGAAAGCATGATACATGATAACACGCAGTAAAACATGTTAGATGTTGACGACAGAATTTTGACATCTCTATTCTCCAAGTTGAAGCTTGATTTACTGACCACCTGCCCCCTATGAAAAGGGTTTTTATCTAGCCAACAAAAGCTCGAAAAGGTAACGCACATTGACTTCTCGGTACTCGGGGATAATCTATTATCGATCGGCCATTTTGATATAGGGCTCACGACGCTAGCTTTTTTTTCTCGATGTTTTCAAGCCAGGCTATTGGTTAAATAGGTCAATACTTTGTGTAGACTTAATCAAAGTAGAGTACCATGTTGACAAGATGATAATGATGATAATGATGATGGTGATGATAATAATAATAATAATGATGATGATAATAATAATAATAATAATAATAATAATAATAATAATAATGATCAAGGAATAAATCCTGTCAGATACCTATTTAACATCTGGGTGGAAATATGCAACTGTAGATAAAATGCCTTGTCTCTAGGGATATATACACACTGATGGTAAAAGCTGGGAAAGCTGACGAGTAAAATGTGAGGTTAAAGGGATACGCAACCAGGCGGCTGTGGGGAAAGTCAGGATTGCGTAAGCCCCATTCACTCGTACACAAAGTTTGTGCGTAGAACGCGTCCGTTGGACTACTGGGATTATATTTCGGACTGCACGAAGCCGACCGAATCTCGCACGAGAGCTCGAGCTCAGGCGGAGCGTGCATGTTGCACAGCGACTATAGTCTGTCCGAAGATTGAACCCCAAGGGGCAACGGTATGATCGGGTAACGAACACAGTGCCCTCTCGCGGCATAAAAACGTCCACAATCTGCGATTGAGTATCCCTTTAAGTATCAGATATAGGATTATCGAAAAATTACTTTTTTAATAGGCTTCCTGAATGGGATTTCAAGACAGTTCTGGAAAAAATACAATGTATATTACTGTGCATTTGAAAATCATTATATTTGCGAATATTGGTTTGTCCTTTCCACTCTGGTACCCCCTTTTGCCCTTCCTGTGGCTTTCTTAAAAACACCATATATCACCTACCCCCTTCCCATGAATAAATAATCATGATTATACTCTGTTCAATAATGTCTTTCTATCCTAATTAAGGATGGGCGCCAACATCCGTAATCACATATACATTCGTAACACTGGCGTAGCGTGCGCCCAGTCATTAAGGGGCCACTAGCATAATTGGGAAGGGGGAGAGGGGCACCGGTCTATAGTAGATGGATAAATTGTGCATTTATAAGGCCAGCGATTATAGGGGAGGGTGTCCCATCATTTTCCCCTCTTTCCTTCCCCTTTCTTTCTTTCCCTCTCTGTTAGTAGGAGTATGTTTTCATCGTTTTTCTTCTGTCTGATGTTTGATGGGGGGGAGAGAGAGAGAGGGGGGGGGGGGCATGTGCCCCTGTGCCTCATGTAGCTATGCCACGGATTCGTACCAATTTCACCCTCCAATCCATAGACCATCACCCACGTCATTAATCGAATCTGTATTCTATGGATACGCGGGAACCAAATTAGAAACCCGCCCATATCACAACACCCCGGGGATGCTTATACATTTTCTTTATGATGTAATTTCATCTTGCAAAATAACACAATCATAAAAGCCACTCTCCGGGAAATTATTTGATATTGATATTGTCAACGTTCATATCCTCATATCGCTGCCGGTTTGAGCATCGGCTGGGGAATCCGAATCCATTTCCATAATGGATGTATGGTTTTGGCAGAGAATGATATTTTATGGTGTGTGCACAATACTGGAAACATGACCGGATCATTTACTTTTTGGAGAATGTATTTGTACGATTGGTGATGACGGTGCTCGGATTGCAGAAACATGTTTCAGTACAGTCTGCGCGGGTCGTGTGTGTAGTATAATCACTGGATGTTATTTTGTTGTCGGGGGAGTCAGGTGGGTTGGGATTGATACAGGATTTTACAACTCTTCAAGCTAAATATACAGATATTTTGATGAATGAAATAAAGATGGAGGCAGTGAGAGAAAGAGAGAAAGAAAGGGGAAAGGGGGGGGGGGGGGGGTGGGGAGGAGGAAGGGGAGGGAAGGGGAAAGGGGGGGGGGGGGGTAAGGGGGAGGGGGTATTTTGTCCTATATGTGATGTTTCTTTGTGAATATCTAACTAAGATCTTAAACCATTCAAACAAAATATCGAGATATTTTGCTATATCAATAGAAGGGGTTAAAGAGAGAAGGTGCACGGATAAGGAGAGAGAGAGAGAGAGAGAGAGAGAATTGGGGCATCTAATGGAACTAAATATAGGCAGAGGTTTGAAAGAAAATAAATTCATAAAAAAAGAGAACGGAAGCGAAAGAAAGAGAGAGAGAGATAAAGGGATGTAAAAAATGAAATAACATGAAGTGCATTTATATCTATCGGGAATATATTGACGTTTGAATCACTTACGTCATATATTCTTCGGAGATAAGTACTTTACAAGAGTGCAGTAAGAATGGCAGCTATAGATATACGTCTATAGCTGCCTTCAGACGTGGTATTTCCGTTTGTCATGAATTCAATTAAATGGTACAGGATTAACTTAACTTGCACTTTTTAAAAATGACATAACATTACATCATGTAATGTAATCGTATCCGTCAAACACACCAATAGTACCGGGGGGGGGGGGGGGGGGGGTTCAAGCAAAGTCCAGAAATATTTATATTTTTCCATCGCATTTTTTTTTTAACATTTGATTCCGAAATTAATCGTAGTCATATTGCAGCCATGCATGCGGATATCAGTGGGAATGTCGCAGGTTGCATATAAAATGTGTTAATCTAATACAATCTCTCTCAAAACTGTATGGAATTGATTCACACTGAATAATAAAAATTCCAATGCGACCAGGTAGTTTGTTGCTTCAATTCAAAACATT
This sequence comes from Heliocidaris erythrogramma, assembly GCA_025617745.1. Taxonomy (NCBI): domain Eukaryota; kingdom Metazoa; phylum Echinodermata; class Echinoidea; order Camarodonta; family Echinometridae; genus Heliocidaris; species Heliocidaris erythrogramma. The sequence continues at coordinate 15,113,036 of CM046865.1, read as the reverse complement.
TTCATCAGGCTATAGATCTCTTACACAGAATTCTCGGCGACACCTACGATGACCTATTGTTGACCTTCACAACCATTTATGAGATATTGAAACATGGATTCGAAATGCATATCCCATATCCGTTCTAACTCGGCGCTATATTAGGCACACGCATGTATCCTCGTTATTACTCCATTTCCATTTGTACGTAAACAATTTTTTTCACACTCTATGATATGACGTGACGTCAAGCTTTATTTGTTCTCTCTCTCTCTTCCTCTCTCTATTTCTCTCTCTCTCTCTCTCCTCTATCTCTCCTTCTCTTTATCTCTCTTTTTATTAGTATCCTTAACGACAACGTCATATTTTTTTTTTTATAATTTCTTACTCGCGCTTTATTTAATCATTTAGTTCTCATACATTCTTACTTAGAAGAAAATCAAGAGCTAATCGTTACAGATATCAAGAGCTGATAATTATAGAATGACCGTAATTGCTTTTAATTTCAGCATTGGACGTCACGACGTGCGTATGCCATATACTAATAGCCGGCGCCAATGAACTAAATAATTGTTTTTGTTGTATGATATGCATAAAATATAGCTAAATCTCTACGATTGTTAGAAGATGCAAAAAACCCAAAAATGAAAAACAAAAGAGATTAACAGAATTGTACAAGTACTTGGTATATGCTCTACACATAGGCCTATTAACTATTGTAAAATTTCAAAGCAGTTCGTAGGCGAATTCGTCGCTTTCAATATCAAATAACGCCTTGAAATAAGATAAATTCCTAATTATGGCGCATAAATTATGAGAGGCTGCATCTTGCATGTATACAAAATCGTTCACCCTGACATTATCTCTACCATTGTTTGATTTATCGGGGGATGCAGCCACCGACTCTTGGGGAAAATGCCAACTGCGAAAAAAAGAAGACTGAAGTTACGAGACTGAAAAAAAAGCGCCGTGCACTTGCTTGTGGCGTGACGATGTTGCTCAAAGGAGGTGCTTTTTACTAGAACGAGCTGAGACAGGACCATCAGTCGTATGTAGATCAACCCAGGGAGGGATTTGGGACTGGGAAAGGAGGTAAATATAGGAAAGATGGGAGGGAATTGGGAGGTAGAGGGATGGAAAAGGAGATAGGGAGAGGATGATAGACACAGAAAGATAGAGAGAGAGAGAGATAGGGGAAAGGAAGAGAGAGAGAGAGAGAGAGAGAGAGAGAGAAAGAGAGGTAGGGAAAGAGAGAAGGAAAGGGGAAACAGGAGAGAAGGGGAGGGGAGGGGATATGGATTGAAAGCATCTGCGTGCAACAGTGTGTTTACGCAAGAGGCTGAATGAGTGAGCAAACTATGTAATTAAATAAAAGAAGAACAGCAGAGGAGAGAGAAAAAAGAAAAGAAAAGGGTAACCATATTTTAAACAGAAATGAAAATATCATACATTTAAGTTTAAGTGATATAGTAAGAGACCTAGAGATAAAAAGGGAGAGGGAGAGAGAGAGAGAGAGGGGGGTATAAAAATACTGTAAGAGATGGAAAGAGAGATTGGAGATATGCGGATAGATAAAGATAAAGAGAGAGAGAGAGATAGAGAGAAAGAAAGAGACGAAAATATATAGAAAATACAGAAAGCATAGAAGCATCTTTGTCACCTCAAGGCCTCTCATAATCACGGATCCGCCATCATCGTCTCCATTATTGGTTTTGTCATCATCACTAGATTCTCTTACATACTCTTATGTACTCGGGCTTGTGGTTTGTCACCATCACCATCCACATCCACATCAACCATGTCGACAACGACATTACCATCGCCACCCTCAACCTCCTTCTCATCATAACTATCATCATCATCATCCTCCTCATCATCGTCGTTATCGTCGTGATGATCGTTGTCATCACCTCAACCACCACCATCATCAATATCATCATCCTCCTCATCATCGTCGTTATCGTCGTGATGATCGTTGTCATCACCTCAACCACCACCATCATCAATATCATCATTATCATCATCATCATCGTTATCGTCATGATCACCGTCGTCATCACCACCACCACCACCACCATCCTCATCATCATCAATATCGTCATTATAATCATCCTCCTTCTAACCAACATCATCATCTCAGTTATCATCATCACCATCATCATCATAGCAACCATTATCTTCTTCCTCAGCATCACCATCATCATCTTCTCTAGCGTCTTCGTCTTCATCTCTTTTTATATTACCATCGTTAATCACCACTCTCACTATATTCATCTTCTTCATCTTCTTCATCATCTCCTAATAAGCCACTTCGGAGATGCAATCTGAGCATGAGCAGATAAAGGTCATCTGTACCAAATTCTAAAACCCACTGACACTAATATTCGATATGTGCTCATGAATGTCATGTAATCATTATTCAATTATGCACTAATGGTGCATTCCATGATATCCAGGTGGAAGTATTCTTTTTAAAGGGGAAACAAAAGCTATTCATGAGGCACCTCTATCACTCCCAGAGTTATTTTTCTGAAGTGCACATAAAGGGACCCTCCATGTCTAAAATATCTGTGGATATTTGGGGTCATTTGTACCATGCGCTAACCCCGAACTGGCTTATTACTTAAAGGGGAATGTGCAATCAGCTTGATGCTAGATCAAGCTGATTTGAATAAAATTGGAGAATGAGGGAAAACGCTCAACGAAATTTGAGATAGAGGAATTAGAAAGTTATGATCATTTCAAGGTCTTGAAATTGCTACGCAAATTACAACCTGTGACTTAATATTTTTAAAATTTAGATATCCATCATCCATCATCCTCACTAGTGATAGGTTCATTACAGGGAGGAGTACCAGTATATTAGATATCGATATGATTAGAGCAAAAATTTTAGAAAAAAATAAAAGGGAAATTATGATATTTTTTTTTCTGTAAAAAGCATGTAAAAGAGATAGAAAAGGAAATTATATGTAATTTTCAATTTTTTCAGTGATCTTCCAAACTTAATAAAATAAGAACTCTCTTATTTTATATCGGATGATTCTACAGCTGTTACAGTACTATACCCTCTTCTCCTATTTTCTGCTTTTATCGGAGAGACCTTAATACCAGTATGAATCTTTCCCTTTAAAATCATGTTTACCACCATTACATACTTCCAAGAATAAACCAAGGCACACAGCTGATACAATTTCCGCATCACCTGACACAAATCTCACCATGCCATCAACATCTTTCTTCTCCATCTCACACCCCCCCCCCCCCACCATCACAAACTACATGATTTCCTCTCTTCTCCCCCGTCAAGAAAGACGAAAATATAACATCCTTTACGATGTTTTTTCCCCTTTGAAGAATACAAACGTTTTTTTTTCTTTCCCTGGCTTGGAAAAATCACCCAGGATATTGCAAAGACATCTGTTATGTTCTCGCTACACTCTTCTAATTGACTAGCAAGCGCCCGTAACGAGTTTCGAGGACGTGTGTTGGTCTTAATGCTTGGCCTTCATGCAATGCTTTCGAAACGTATTTTTGTATCCTGCTTGGCACTCGTATTTTGAAATGTGTCACAACAATTTCACTAATAATTTTAAGGTAAATTACAAACACCTGTATGTACCTGTAGAATCGAATTATGGTCAAAATATCTCTTCATATATAATGTACTATTTCGTTCGCAGTAAAAAGTACAAGCTATCCATGTTCTGAAAATATAGTAAAAGTAAAATTAGAGATTTAAATGAGTGATTTCTTCAATGCATTCCCAGAAGAGAAGACAAAATACAGCGCTGTTCAAAAGAAACAAAAACAACAACAACTACAAAAGACAAGTGTAGCTTAGTTCACATTAATTTTTTGTATCATAAATGAATTTTGTAATATCAAGAGCCGTGATAATTATATATAACAAGTAACTGCCAGGCTAAAATATCCCAACTTTTTGAAAAGCAAATGCATCCACATGTAATCATCAATGATGGGGCCCCAGGTTCGAGATACGGAGTCCCACCCTCCTCTTATATACTTTTTTTCTACTAAGTACACTGGTGGAAACAAGTCTTACAAAATGTCATTACGCACCATACCTCTTATGACTTTTTATCACAGGAGTTGTCAATGCTATTCGTATTTTGCTCTTTTAAAAAGGGATATATTCAAATATGAAGAAAAAAAATGTTCTGAATGCTGAATATAATGACTCTTGTCTTGCAGGCGTCATTTTCAGAACGAGTTTATTTTAAAAAGAAGGTCGGTACCTTGATGAACGGCTACACGTTCTTACCCTGAGCGCACGGCCAGATGAAAAAGGTGTTTCACGCGCTGCCGATTTTCACATTTTCGTGTTTTAATTTCCCTCGGGACGCGAAGAAAAGATTGCTTTCTTCGTGAGATGACTTCCTCTCTCTCTGTGTCATTTCTACCTCTCCTTTCGATACACCTTAGCCCAGTCTTCCGATTTAGACCGTATGCTGCTAGACAAGTTATACCCAAAGGCACTCTTACGAGCACTATAGTTAAATGCATGTAGAGGGAGGCATCGATTACGTATTGGACAGTAAGGCTAATATTTACTGCATGCGAGATTTCTCTCTGCCTCTACTGTAGCCTAGCTGGTTTTCAGATTTCACGAATCATTTCATTTCGCACTCAAAGTATAAATAGCAGCACTGATGTTGTTACCACAGACTGTACTTAAAGTGTGGTGTATTTTATGTTGAATATAAGGCATGTAGGAAACGGACAACAACGATGACGCCATTTTAATCATGATTGAATCCTCTTCATGATCTTAGATCTATTGCATTTCATTTCACTTCAATAAATAATGGCCACTTATATAGCGGTCATATCCGTCACGTAGTGTCATGGCTCTTAGACATTATTACCCTGGTTATAGCCGAGCCGCCAAAGTAACTAGCGCTCAAGCATATCAGGTACCCATTTACACCTGGGTGGAGAATGGCAAATGTAGCTTAGAGTCCTGCCAAAAGACGTTAGTGCCGTGGTAGGATTCGAACCCCGTACCTTGTGATCTGCAGTCCGGTGACTTATCCACTAGACCACGACACCTCTACTTTCAAAAAATTCTTACATAATCGTTGTGGAATATTAAGTGTAAAGTTTGACAATATGCTGGATGAAATTATCTATTTAGTCGTGATTGAGCCAATTATACGTCTAATTACTGGAAATATGAAATTCGAATAGCAACATGATTTCGAACGATTCATTTTCAAAATGATCCTCAACTGCTTGTAGCACTTCTAATTTCATTTGGAAAGGGGAGGTATGGTATCAACCAGGGGAGCGTTTCATCAAACGATTTGTCAGTGATTTTCACTGACAAATTTGCTCTCAGCCAATCAGATGCAAGGATTTCAGGAGCTTATAACAGTTGTCGGTAAAAATCACTGACAAAACGCTTGATAAAACGCTCCCCATGTCCACAAAGTCTATTTGTTTTCAAATTCACATAAAGCATCTGTTATTCCACAACAAGAAACACATATCTTTTATTTGCAAACACCAAAGTTTATTTTCCAGGAATTTCATATCCCCAATTGCTCTATCAGACAGACATTTGACTCCTGGAACAGATTAAATGTCCTTTTTTGTTAGGACACGTCGGTGGGAACATATCAAGCCTTTGTGCGCGAGCAAAAACATCTTCATCACCGAGAAGGCAAATAAATTGTGTTCGTGCAGATTTCAAAATCATCATGGCGGTGTTGTTGACAAGGATTTTCCAAATGCAAATGCAATTAGGGTTTCGGATTATGTATGGTGCATACATCAATTTGAGGTAAAAAGAAAATAAAAACTGGAGAAAGCAACATAAATTCAGATTTATGGATAGATTTTCTTCTCCCGCGGGGGTTACGCCAATGTAAGGTGTAACAATTCACTTTCACACGTAAATGAAACGCGCTTCATCTACATATAATATATCCGCCGCACCAAACGAATATAATAGGTGTGTTGAAATTGATGTTCTACCGCAGGATCACACTCATTTATCATTATGTCTTCGTTCTAGTTGTGGTTTTATTCTATGGTGGTTTGTGCTATTACAATTCGTCTCACAATGAATATTAACAATTCTGTCTTCTATGTTCCATGGAATGTATTTGTAGTAGTAGTTTTTGCATGACAAAACCTAGCTCTCTCTCTCTCTCTTTTTTGTGCCGTATGTGACAGATAGACTTGTCATTTTCATTCACCAATTGCTCTACCACAAGAAAGGTATATGGTGGTCAATCTATATCTAAATTTTGAGCATAAATCAAGCATTCTAAATATGTAATTATAATATTATGCTACCATAGACAGTTTCAGAGAAAACTGCAGATATTCAAAACTAGTACCTTATTTCAACATTAAGCAATAGTAAACAAATGAGAAACAAAAAAATAGTGGACAAAATAGAAATTCAAATGTCATTTTCAATAATTCTTATGCACGAAGTTGGGTAAAGTAATGATGTTGGGTATCATAAGAAATTGCAATAAATTTCCTACAAGTTTTGTACACAATATTTTGTGAAATAATAGATGTTGAATGAAGGGCAGGCATTTGAAAGTAAGCATTGATCATATTTTGGTAAAACTTCGAAGAGAACTAAGCCCCTTGGCACAGTGAGAGTTAAAAAAAACATATGTTTATCAAACTTAAATTATGCTTATTGTAAACCATTTTTCTTTCTTCTTTTCATTAGAGCTCTTAAAGACATAAGAATTGGTGATATGCGCTATACCAGACTTTCATGTGACAACTTTTACATATAATTATTTTGATATCTAGATAATTATGATATTAACCTCTTCAGACAACAAGATACACCGATATTTTACTACATGAAATAAATAAGAGGGTTTACCGAGTTAGAGAATGAGAAATTGATAAAAACTATACTATATGCTAGAAATTGTAATTATATCAAACTAATGTATTTACTGATAACACCGAAATCCCACTTCCCCATGGCAATTTTCTTCCCCTGAATTTGTTGGGATCTCCGGCATTTCTTTTAAAGCATTTCCAATTATCAGTGAAGAAATGTGTTTATGCCAGTGCTGACGGGTGGTGCTTTAAGTCAATCATTGCGCAGCTCATAACCATGGCAGTTTCTTTTCGGAAATTTCTGTCTTGACTCGCCACTGACTGACTACCAGCCTAAACGCACTGAATGGAAATTAAAACGAGAGAGAGAGAGAGAGAAAGAGAGAGAGAGACACACAGAGAGACAGAGAGACAGAAAACGTAAGGGAGACGGAGAAAGGAACGTGATATAAAAAGACGACTGGACTCCTCAAAAAGCCTACTGTCAGATAGCCTTCGTAATTTGCACTTCACCCATCTTTTAAGACCGATGCCCCCCATGACGCCAATGCCCCCTTAATGCATGGACCCCACGCTACGCCGGTGATGGCCCCTGCGCATTGGGGAGCGATTTCAGGAATTATCTTCTCGGCGTTGGAGCAATCTCCATATTACGAGGATCATGAATGCGTTGTGGCAACTCGGGGATCATGCAGATCAGAGAAAGAGAGTGTTTTCATAAGATTACCTACTTGTCTCATTTTGGACAAGAAGAGATGAGAGTGATATACTCATCAAACCTGAGTGGGATGTCTTGTGAGATATTATGCGAGGGGTGGGACCTAATGTGACAACCGCGCCTTTCTCCTTAAATCGCTTGAGGCTAGCACATTCCTGTGTTACCAACATCACACGCTTTTACGAACATGACAAATGCTCAATTAAGAACGATATGACAGAAATTAGTGTGGTTATGAATCATCATATTTACAGTTCGCTTCTATCTCCGTCAGAATCTTCTGTGATACCGCTTATTTGTATTATGAAAATTTTGTCTGCTGGTGATGGGGTGAAACCATTGTAGTGTATTAGAAAAAAAGATGCGTCAGACCTATCAAAAAGACTGCATTTCACACCAAAAAAATGCATATAAACGGTGTTTTCTGATGAATTACAAGAGCTTTGTTAATAACACAATCTAAACGTCCGTATGCACACGAAAAAAAATCAAATTGAGTTATTTGAAAAGATAATAGCCATCGTAATATGCCTAAAATATAATGACAATTACCATAATCATACAGATACAGAAGTCATATCCAAAACGAACTGGATGCACATGGCTCTCCAGTATACTTTAAAGAAGTGTTTAATAAAAACGCTGAATAACATTAAATTATTATCATCTTGCACTTATAGGACCAACAACTAAAGAAAGATGAAAGCAGGAAGTCTTTTCCAGACATCCCTTGTCGTCACCGTGGTCATACTCGTCATCATAGCCGGCGCAGACGCGAAGAAGAGAAACAAGAAACGCCCTCCTGACTCACCAGGTCGTCTCAAAGGTAAGGTTTATAATTTTCTTAAGAAGAGGTACAAAAGGGTAGAGCGGGGAGGGGGGGGGGGGGGGGTTGTGCAGGGGCAGACCCAGCATTTTGTAAAAAAAAAATGAAGGGTTCACATAACGTCTCTCTTAAAAAGAAAGTTTATATAACATAAACATGATAAAGAGGGGTCTCATTCGTAAAAGCAAGCTAGCGAAATAAATAAATAAATAAATGGGCGGACCCCATGATCCCCCTGGGTGTGCCCCTGGGATGTACTTTACCCCCCCCCCCCCTCCATCCATAACCAAATCTGGCGTATACCTTACGTACACTTAAGTACGTACACACATACAGAATTGTACAACCTATTTGTTCACCGGCAGCAACAATGCTCCTGAACATTTTAGAAAAGCACCTAAATATGTAAACGTTTTATAAAAGCACCCAAACATGTGAAATTTTACAAAAGCACCAGAAATTTGAAACTTCAGAAAAGCACCTAAAAGGGGGTTGACCTAATTCTCTTTTCTATTCTTTTTTTGCGGTCTGGTCATTTGTGAAAGATTGAGATTTTACTTTTACAAATCAGAAATTGTCACTATATTTCCTTTCCATAATTGCATCTTCATGTTAGATCTCCCGTTTTCTATTCATGATTTATAAAAAAATCTGTCTCAAACCGACCAGGTAATCATAATTATACATGTGGAATTTTATTTAGTGTCTACCGTTCTTGCAATAATAGAATTACTTAAACAACAATAAAATGATAGATGTGATAGTTTCCTACACATACTGTAGTCTGTAGAGAAAGTATTGGCCTGTTGTTTTTCGTATATAAAGTCCGCACATAAAGTCTCCAATTAAGTTTTACATTAGCTGGTTTTGTTACTAATGAACTATCATCTTATACCTGAACAAAATCATGCCCATGCATAGTTTAATACTGCAAAACTAAGGTTGACATGTGGAATGAATCGGTATCCATGTCAACAATACCATTACGAATAGGGTCTAATAAGATTTGAACTCGCTTTGCCGCATAATTATCTTATCCAACCTGGTGAGGGGGTCCTGGGACAATAATTGCACCTCGGTCAATTCCTACTGTATCCAAAATTCCAAACTTCAACCCGCGACCTATCACTATTCCCTAACCTGGACCCTCACTGTAAACATAATATTTCACCCCTCACCTACCTTTGACGAAACAAAGACCGGAGCATCGAAACTGCATGAACTTGATCCATAATCAACGCATCGTCAAATTTTAAGTTGAAGATATTTCACCGTTAACAAATAGGATCTGTTGTCATGTAATCGTAATGTTTTGAAATAGATGGATTTAAGAATTCATTGTGAATGACTGAATATACAGTAAAGAGTAATAATGGTGTGTGATGAGCTTTTTGGAATCATCAAACTTTCATCAAAGTAAATTAGTCTTGCTGACTGAAAATCAAAAGCAGTGAACGCAGATCATGTAACAATCCACAAAATGTGGCATCAAAGTTTGATTTAAAAAAGGTCTTGATAGATTTGTATGAAGCAGTAATTATAATAAACTATAATCTCTAAGACAAAAGAAGAAGGAGAAGAAGAAGAAAAAGAAGAAGAAGAAGAAGAAGAGAGAGGAAGAAGAAGAAGAAAAAGAAGAAGAAGGAGGAGAAGAAGAAGAAGAAGAAGTAGTAGAAGAAGAAGAAGAAGAAGAAGAAGAAGAAGAAAGGGAAGAAGTAGGGAAGAAGATAAGAAAAGGACGAAATAATAATAATTAGCAGAACAAAAACAGAAAATCTGAAGGAGGAAAAAACAGGGGAAAAAAAAGAAAATGAGACGAAGAGAAAGATACAGAGACTGAAAGAGACGGATACAGTAATAGAGAGAGAGAGAGAGAGAGAGAGAAGGAGAAAGGAGAACGAAGGAAAGAGACCTCCGAGTGATGTAATGTTTTTCCGCTAAATTACAAAATGGCATCAGATTGTTGCCATAGCAACAACAGTGTCATCTGTTGTTATCAGTCCCCTGCATCAGGCATAAAAGAGCTGAGAAATATTTGCTTGACATTTCCCTGACTTTCTTTTGCCCTCGCATTTTTTTTCTATCCTCCCTTCTTATTCTTGCAGACGACTCGCGAGTTTTTGTATATATATTTTCCCGCGTTATTAAACTGTGATTGTCCAAGGTGATAGTGTTGATTTAGTCTCACTGTCTATATTCATTAAAGGTATTGCTTGCAATTTCGCGTGACAATTCCATTTTGAATATACATTTTTCCCCCGGCGATCAGCGAGACGTATTGTATTATTAAGTTCAGCAACGGTGTCCCTCGCCCACTGATAATTCTGAACTATATGAAGATAATTTCATCGACAAATAAAAAGAAAAAAAAACCAAAGTGGAAAGAATTCGTCAGTCGATACCTATTTATGGAGAATGTATATAAAAACGTCGGTTCTGCAAGCGTGGAGCTAAAGATAAACAGAGATGCGTAAATGGGCGGAATTTAGCCGGAGGGGGGGGGGGGGGGGGTGTCTCTTGCCCTTATCAATCTTTTTACAAACAGATCACATCGCTGCTCGCATATGAGGGTGCCGTGCTGTACGACGAGGGTTGAGAAAAAGAGAAAGGGAAAAGCCTGACAGAAAGAAAGACAAGAGACCCAGAGAGAGAGAGAGAGGCATAAACAGACAGAAACAGAGACATACGGACAGAGAGTAAGAAAGTAAAAGAGTAAGTGATAGATAGAGAAAGAGAGAGAGATAGAGAAAGAGAGAGAGAGAGAGAGAAAGAAAGAAAGAGAGATAGACACATAGAAAGGGAGAAAGATGGGAAGAGAGAGAGAGAGAGCGAGAGAGAGAGGGAGAGAAAGCCAGACTGACGAAGAAAAGGAACATGAGTAAACACTACACTGGATAAGACAGAACCAGAAAATAAGAAATGATTCTTCATTTTTTTCATCGTGCATGGTTAAGGGGATTTTGATAAAGGTGCATCACTTAACCTCAATATTTCCAGCTGTCTGTATAGTGCTGTATCATTCTATCAAGTGAATTCAACGTGATGTACTCTGGGACATCCGTCAACCTTTCAAAAAAATCCTCTTTCTTCTCCAGGTCTCTTTCCATTCCCAAAACACATTTGCTCACCTCAGTCTGTTGCCATAGAAACAGCTAGAACAGAGAGATGGAAGTTTTTCCCCGTGTTTTTCTTCGAGACCCTTGTATTTGCAATAGGATCGAATAATTCATAAAACTTATTCGGGTGTTCTTTCATAAGCCCCACAAGCCTACGGCAGAAAGCTTTTCATGTTAAGTAAAGCGTGGGAATTAAGTGCCACACCTTTCAAGAAAATATAACTAATAGAAAATCCATCTTTTAATAATATTAAACCCATTCCTAAGGCCAGATCCTGTCCCTCCCTAACAAAACAACAACAAAAAAGTAAAAAGAAATAGAATGAACAGAAGTAACATCATTATTCTGGGATTTTGTCAAAATAGAGTTGGCGCTCGCAAAATATTATACCAGCGCACTCCCTCAAGTTAGACAGTCCGATTCAAAGTCGGAAAACCGAGCACAGGTATATACGCCGAAAACGACGTATAACGCACGATGAATATAGATAGACACCACATCGTTCAGTGCGAGGCACGGAGGCAGTGTGTGCAAAATACACGGGGAAAAGCTTGCAATGTCGACCTGGTGTTTTATACATTTTCTAAGATACAATGCTGTAGATATAGTATATTTATTTCAAATGTTTGTCGTTTGAAAGTTATTTTATATGACGAACCGTTCAAGAACTTTGAAGATAATAATGAGACGCAGCATTATTTTGCGAAAAATATCATCATCGAACTTGTGCTCGGTTTTCCCCCCTCTCTCTTGATCCGCTACTAGTTGATGCTGTATGAATAAATAATTTTTTTCATCCTTAAAAAATGGCGTATTTTATCTGTTGCACAGAAAACGTTGAGATCTCGGTTAAGTGATGGAATAACTCAGCTACGGGCTCCTCTTTTCTCTCTGTCTTTCCTTTCTTTCATACCCGATTTTTGTTAAATATTCCCTTTTCCCTTTTATACCCATCTCTCCATTGACATTTCTACCTCCAGTGAATTTTTCGGTTAAGTAATGGCTCCTTCGAATTAGGATTGTTTAAAACGTCCCATTTTACCTTCTCAATTTTTTTCTCTGATTTTCTTTTATAGTCCCTACCTTTTTCCAATTGCTCCATTTTCCTTCTCCTTTTGCGTGACAATTTCTACTGAAAATCGTTAATAAGCATGTGCATGTTTACCCGTGAAACCAGTCGCAATTGTATACATTCCAATATTCCATTTCCATTTCTAGGTCTGCTGTTCTTCTTTCATCTCTCTTTTAAGGCTTTATACCATCTAATCCTCTGGTTTTCACTTCCTTAAATTTGTTGGTTTCTTGTCTCTTTCATTACAATGCTTTGCTCTTATATTTTGACCCTCATATTTTTCTTTTGTTTATATTTTTGTTACCTTTCCCAAAGTTCATCAACAATAAACATGATACCCCCTGAATACCTCAAATACTACATTATCTCGATAATTATGATATTATTATTCAGTTCTTGTATAGCGCATAATTTTATTATCACAAATTTAACAATGTCTCTATATATGCGCTCCAAAGAATTTTGCATCACTATCCGAGCTCGAGCTAGCCTATCTGCGCTCATAAGAAGCTGAAGCATTCAAGGAATAATCGTTATACCCATGCATTTACTTCACCTGGGTCAAGTGATGTGGAAAATGTACGACACGATGACAAAAGAGAGCGGACAAACTATACAGCTCCTCATTGTACCCTCCACAATTGTTCTGGTAGACAAAAGAACATCCCTTCATTGCTATTATGTAAAATAAGTAGAACAGGTGAATATGCATGTGACACCTGTTCTACATATTTTTACATAATAGCAATGAAGGGATGTTCTTTTGTCTACCAGAACCAGTGTGGAAGGTACAATGGGGAGCTGTATATTTTGTCCGCTTCATTGTTTGCCACGTTCATAGTGTATATTGGACATGCCTTGCCAAAGGACGTTAGTGTATTGGCAAAAGATTCGAATCCGATACCTTGTGATCTATCTTCGGTCTAGTGACCTATATCCACTAAGATCTCTTCCTTCTCTCTTTTCTCTTAACTCGTCTTTTTACGCTCGTGTCTTTACACTATGAACACGATGACAAAGAAAGCGGACAAAATATACAGCTCCTCATTGTACCCTCCACAATTGTTCTGGTAACAAAAGAACATCCCTTCGTTGCTATTGTATAAAATAAGTAGAACAGGTGAATATGCATGTGACACCTGTTCTACATACTTTTACATAATAGCAGTGGAGGGATGTTCTATTGTCTACCAGAGCAAGTGTGGGAGGTACAATGAGGAGCTGTATATTTTGTCCGCTTCTTTGTTCGCCATGTTCATAGTGTTACATGATTGTGTTGTCTGATACATGAAGATGACCCCATACCCCATACCCCCCGCGCCGCGCGCGTGTTATTTTTTGGTAACCAAGCCTAGGCAGATTTCGCATTTTTTCATACTAATACGGTTTATTCCGTCAAGACTAATCGGCATGAATATTCATGAAAACGAATTTTAGCTATATAATAAAACGAGCAAGGGCATCGAGCAGCTGTTCTATGTGGCGCAATCGGATAATCCAGTCCTCTCTTGGTGAAGGAACCACGAGTTCGAACCTCGGCAGAAGATTATATTACGAAATTTTCTTTTGCTTATTAGGGTTAGGGTTAGGGTTTAGAAAATACAAGTCCGATACTTGTAGTCTGTTTCAAAGTCTTCAAAAAGGGGTTTCTGCCTAGGCTTGGTTACAAAAAAAAAAGACGCGCGCCGCGCACTCTTTTGCTGCAGTGCTCATCAATACCCTCTATTCTGTACTGACAAACTAATCCCTAATCATTCCCTCCAAAAAGCTTCATGATTGGGATATCTTATTCCCATCTCTTACAGAATTATCTTCTTTAATCTATAAATCATGATAATCATATAAATCCCGAATCACCGAGTTTGATGCTGATATAAACCATTTGTGGAAAGCAATCCTCCTTCAATATACAGGCTTATCATTGCTAATGGTATTTCTGTGCTTTTAATTAACGTCTCCCATCACTCTTAACTCTATGGGAACGGTTTGTTTTACCTGGGAACATTATGTAAATGTTGAAAAGCAATCTCGGAACCCATATTGCCTGAATCCTTGCCTGGTTGATTGTATAAATAAATATCAAAATAGTCGTAAGGAAACCTGATCCTCCCCAAACCTTATTGACAGCTAGAACCGATGAATAATTCCTCCCAATGTTCGCTCTTTAATCAAATTTAGAAAGAGGCTTCACAATTGATTTCTTTGAGGGAGGATGGAAGCAAAATTACATTTCAATACAATAATAGAGTACCGAAGTGATGACGTCACAAAAAGCTATTTTTTCATTTTGACATTTTTTATACCATATCTCAAAGGAACATGGTGAAAAACATCCAGAGCCCAAATTTTATGGCAATTGGCTCATTGGGCCCCGAGATATGGCCGCATGAATACCTCCTTAGCCCCATTGAAGTCAGTGTTAAATTGGCCTGGTTCTAAACGGTTAAGAACCAGGCCAATTTACACTGATTTCAATGGGGCTAATTATATTTTCATATAGCCATACCTTGGGCCACCATGAACCGATTCATGTCAAATTTGATGTGTGAACGTTTTTCATCATGCTCTACCTAAATATGGTCCTAAAAATATTAAAATACAAAAATCAAAATTTGATAACGTCACACTTCGGTGCTCCATTATGGAGAAACAAGCTTATCATAACTGCATTCAAAGAATAAATGTGTTTATTATTTTCATTCCACGGTGTCAGACAAATACACTTGTTAGATCATGTTTTTGTTCTTCTTTTGTGTGTCTCAAATGCGGCGTCTCTGTTAAATTTCTGCTTCTCCATCACTTCTCCCCCTGTCTCCTCTCTCGCTCTCTCTATTCTTTTCTCCCCTCTCTCTTTCTCCCTCTCATTTCTCTCTCTTCTCTTTTTCTTTCCTCATGTAATTCAGCTCTTGAGCTGCGATATGGATTTTTAATAAGTTTTTCAATCGATTTTCTCTCTCAATTCTCTCTCCACTCTATTCCCTCTCCTCTCTATTTTCTCTCTTTCTCTCCTTCCTCTCTCTCTCTCTTTCTCTCTCTCCCTCCCCCCTCTCTCTCTCTATCAATCACTCACTCCCATCCTTCATGAATAAAGCGCGGATGATCTGGTGATGTATCTCCCAATTCTTTCATTACATTACCAGGGTATGTTGATTGCGTCTCTCGCAAAACTCCCCAAACCCTATTATCATTCATGAAACAGTGATCACTGTAAGCCTTTCCACTGCATGACTGTAATCGTGTGATATATACCAAAGAGCACCATGTAGCACTTTTATCTACTCATCATTCAGTAGCATTTCAATGCAGAAGGAAATAATGTTCGGAAACCCGTCCCTTTTTTATTTTAATATATTCATGGTGAATGAGAAAAGTTTGTGGAACTTTCAAACACATGCCCTTAAATATATATCCGCGTGCCTTAGAGCTACTCTACTAGTAACATACACAAGCATACTCACACGTATACACACCGTATAGTAGGGTGTCCCTTTAATAATTAAATATCTCGTTATCGTTATCATTATCGGACAATATCTAATGTGACCCGCTCTTTAGGAAATGTTTCGGCTGCATTTATAGGCTCACCCTCCAGGGACGGTATTCTGAAAACTATGTTATCTTTTATGTTAAGAAAAACTATGTTAATTGTCATAACAAATTGAAAACGCGCGCAATAAACACTAATCATTGGTGCTTGCGCAGATGTCTCTGTTAACTTTACGCGGACACAGCCATCTTTGCGCAATCATTAACCAATGACTTGTCCTGATTTTGATTTGTTATAACATAAAAGGTAACATAGTTTTCAGAATACAGCCCCATGTGACTATGAAATATACTGTAGCTAAGACGTATAGCCTGTATTTTCCCGATTTTGCTTAGACTACACAAAAAGTTTCCCTGCTTATCATGTGGGGTTGTAGACCTATACAGAAAGTCATAATTGCAAAGAGGTGTGTGTGTGTGTGTGTGGGGGGGGGGGGGGGGTGACGTCTCTTCCCAGGTCTGTCTGGCACGGTGGTAGTATAATCCCTTTGCAATTAATCCGCTTCGTAAAGTCCCTTGAAAATTATTCATAATTTCCTGTCAAATCCTCTTATCCCTTATCAAGCACAATCATCCGCAAATTGAATTTCATCTAGCTTTCGAAATCAAAACCTTTGAAATATCAGACCTAGTACTAATAAAAAAAGTATACATTAATATTGCATTCAAAGGAGGAAAATAACATCCCAGTTCATAATATTGCATACAGTTTTCAACGTTTACTTGTAGATTATGAATACTAAACACAATATAGACTTGGGGGAGGCGAGAGAAAACTTTGATAGTGCAACTAATAAAGGCCTACTGTGCAAACGTCGCGACAATACGGTGCAAAATGTATAGACGGTAGAATCATATAGTAACTCACTGTTGCTAAATGCTTTATTGTCCCTATATCATACATGGACATTTGTTTTGTTTTCATGCATATAACAAATATAAACACAAATAAGGGATTATTCATAAAGTTGAGTTTTGGTCATGATACTGAATTCTCAAAGTAACTGATAATCTTCCAACCTAACATGAAAAGAATGAGAAAGCTCACAAATTATGTTTTAATTTTCCCAGAACTCAAGCTTCCCTTTTTTAAACAATAACAAATTAACACAATCAAAACAATCACTGTATAAAACAAGCATAGATGTACCGGAAAATGCAGTATGACTCGAACAAACGGTGAAAGTCGCGTATTTTTCATATCGCGATGTTTGTGCGGAGCTGTGAACAAGCGGGCTTTGATTTTCCTTTATTTCAATCTATCTTCTGGACCTCAAATAAATTTGATTTATTTACTGTATTGCACGGTAAGAAGTTTGCATTGGGCGATCATTGACCTTGTGAGGGTTTTCACAATAATTATGTTGAGGAAAAAAGTCCATAACCTTTTACCCATCTGTCTGTCTGTCTGTCTGTACTGTCTGTCTGACTCTCCCTCTCTGTCTCTCTCACTCTCTGTCTCTGTCTCTCTGTCTCTGTCTCTGTGTCTCTGTCTGTCTCTGTCTCTGTCTGTCTGTCTGTCTGTCTATCTATCTCTCTCTCTGTCTGTCTCTCTGTCTGTCTCTCTCTCGCTCCATCACTGCATATACACGTTTCGGTTTAATATTTTCTTGGATCGGGATAAGCATATGGAAGATGGACAGTTATGTAGAGCCCCAACAGTTCACGACAAACTGGGCTGGGAGGCCATATGTTTTCCATATCTACAAACATCAGCGTTGTACCTCGGACATTTTTAATTATGAAAGATATATTATTCATATTGTGCAAGGTACCAGCTATGCTGATTCCTTTGTGGTAATATCAATACGTGAAGCAACAACCAGAGTGATAAAAATATGTTTGGGCTCACGCCGCGATGATTGATTCGAACCAAGGTATGCCTCGATTCTAAGAGCAGGAAGAGAAAGAGAAAAATATTATAAATGATGACAGAGCGTAATGGAAAGAAGATGAAGACGAAGAAGGAGCATGTAACTTTAAACCGAAAGGTGAGAAGAAAAAAAGAAATTGAATGCAAAGATTTCTATAGACTGAAGGAAGTAAAGTGCAAGATAAAGAGAATAACGATAGAATATGATCATCAAAATACTGGGAAGAATTAAGAGGTTAAATGGGACTAAACCAACGAATTAAAGAGAAAGTAAAATATTAGGAGAAACAGAAAGAGAGAGAGAGAGAGAGAGAGAGAGAGAGAGAGAAAGGGAGAGAGAGAGAGAGAATTGTTTTTTGGTAGTAATTACCATTTTTTCCGAAATTAGATTAACATTACTGCTATATCCTATCAGGCACTGTCAAAAATTAAATGCTTTCTTTTCATGCGCTCTGGCTGCTTTTGTCTATTTTAGCTTTTGCAAAATCGACCCAATAAAGAAACCCTGCACCGTCATTAATACAAATCAATCTTCTTAGTCCAAAAATCTCCAATTCGCTCCTCCGCACAAAAAGAACTAAAATATAACATTTTTCTGCATTTTATAGCTGAACACGCCCTTTTTTATTGGAGGACATATAGATCAACATGTCATCCATGATATACATGAGTATTTTGGGTAAAGTCCCGATGGAATAGTTAGAACAGAGAGAAATAACAATTTGTGATGGCCTAGGGGCGCCTCCGCCCCCCCCCCCCCCCCGCCATCGGGAGAGTTATCTCTGATTTCGTCACGGTCGCATAACCAATATTTACTTTTTATGCCTCCGCCCACCGAAGGTGGTGCCGGAGGCATTATGTTTTCGGGTTGTCCGTCCGTCCGTCCATCCCGCTTTCTCGTTCTCGCGATAACTCAAGAACCACGTGAGGTATGAACTTCGAACTTGGTGCTAGTATATACCACCATAGAAAGACGAGTTGATTAGATTTTGGGGTACGTAGGTCAAAGGTCAAGGTCACAGAGGCCAAATTCTGAAATTTCAGGTGTTAGCCTCGTTCTAGCGATACCTCAAGAACCATTTGAGGTATGAACTTCAAACTTATCATAATTATTTCGAATAAATTTGAAGAGCAATCCCTTTCAGGCGACATTTACTATTATATGTTCTCCCAAACTGACATAAGAGGAATGAGAAAGCTCACATTATTTTTTCTCCTGTCCCGCAGAACTCAACCTTCTCTTTAATATTTAAGACGAAATGAAACTCTGAATAAAGAGAGAGAGAGAGAGAGAGGGAGGGAGGGAGAGAGAGCTTTTCGCCAATGATGCATCTATAGGAGAACGTTTTGCTTCCTCCCCGTTGGAGGGAATCCGACACTACGATTGATGAGTGGTAGCGAGGGGGTTACCGCGTCTCATAAATCAATTTAGTGCCTGTACTCATTATAATCACTTAACCCTTTGAGTGCAGGTAATACTCGTCTTTATAAATAAATCACAAGTTATGTTTACGGCCAATCTTTGGCGTAGGGACACAGGGACACGTGCCCCTAAACATCGAACGGAAAACAAGAAAGAGGAGAGAGAGAGAGAGAAAGGGAGAGAGAGAGAGAGAGAGAGAGAGAGAGAGAGAGAGAGAGGGGACGAAAGCGTGCAAAGAAGATGACAGAAAAGAAAAGAATCAATAATAATTCGATTTTCCCCAATATTGAATTATAAATCTTGCCATACTTGCCATTCTCTTGTCATATCTGAATCATGAACTATGCAGTGGACTTATTAAACGCGATTTTCCAAGGCACTACTATCTTTCTTTACACCCCGATCCAGTTAAGATAACTTTCAATCTTTTTAATGATCTTTCGACACAAATGTCACTGTGTTGTCTGATCGTATCATGACACTTTCACACACACAAAGAGCACTTCATGAAAGAGTCTGATCCGGTATATTCTTGTGCAAAATTGACCTTTTGTATATCACACGGGGTCACCGCGGGGTTGAAAAAAAAATCACCATTATTGTGCGCGAGTCACGCGGAAGTTATTTCCCTGTCATGGCTGCCATGGTCATTTGCTTACAGTCATTTACTGTAATATTTATTTAGTTCACGCCTTTGGTCTACAAGCCTATACTGAGGCGCCACAACAGTCACGGAAGGTTATGGAAGGGGTGGGAGCTAGAAATATATATATATAAATACAAATGTGAAAGAAATTGCGAGAATAACGTTGCGTAGCTCAATCAAAGTTCCCCAGAGCTGTCCTCCCTTTTTGAAATTTTTGCAAAGGCTGAAAAAATGTCTCCGCCGGGAATCGAACCCGGGTCGTTGGCTTAGAACGCCAGTGCCTTAACCACTAGACCACGGAGACGGGTTAGTGGTTTCGGCGACACCAGATTCAATTGACCGACAGATTGACAAATCCTCAACCTTATTAATTAATTCCTTTATATATATATATATGTATATCGCTAGATCTTCGTTTGGGAGATACTTTGTTTGTCTCCCTCTTTGTCAACGGTGTCTCCCTAATACACCAGTCCCTATGATGACAGAATAAACCACTAGAAACATACGTAAAATGTTTAAGTTCCCTAATAGACCCGGGGTTGGTCTACCGGGGGGGGGGGGGGGGGGGGGGGGGCTATTTCCATTGCTGCATATAATCTCCATACTGCAAGCGCGGTACATACACACATACACACACCCTCACTGATCGTTTCGATACATAAGTCTGCAGAATCTATATGCAAACATGAAGACTGATGGACGAGTATACATGTTCATCGATAGATTATAGCAAGAAAAGGAATATTTTTTGACAGAGTGGGAAGGGTGGATGTGAGACTGTAAATGAGAGAGGTGGGAATCGAAAGAATCCTACTTCATAGAAAAGTGATAATCTGTTTAAAGAAAATACTGAAATACAGAAATTATACCTGACGCAGACAGTACGGTCAGACTAGTTTCCGATCTACCGTAGATTGCGTTCCCACACAGGATGTTCCAATATTCACTCTTAATTTAAAATGTTCTCTTTCCAATTAGAACGAAAAGATTATCATTATTATCTTTTTGTAGCATTATTCACTACTAAAACTCAATTGCCTTTAAGGTGTTACCAGGGGAGCGTTTCATCAAGCGTTTTGTCAGTGATTTCTACCGACAACTGTTATAAGCTACTAAAATCCTTACATCTGATTGGCTGAGGGCAAATTTGTCGGTAAAAATCACTGACAAAACACTCGATGAAACACTCCCCAGAAAGAACGCTGAATAAGAGTGGTAAGAAAAGGGGAGTTGGTGGTGGTGGGGGGGGGGGGGGGGCGTCCCATTTGAGCCCTGAAATCAAGCTTTATTACAGTTCCTTTTGAACCATCCACACTTGTGATTGTTTATTTATGTTTATTATGATTACTGCAAATTTCCAGGCATGAACCAGAGTCATGTACACATAAATAATCAAAGAATGCACAAGAATCACCGTACAAGAAAAAGCAAGCTTATGCGATTAAAAATGACTATTTTTTTTTACCGTGAACGTTAAAGAATACTAAAAAGGATTTCTGTTCAAAGCCATAAGGACGTTACTCTTTGTTGAGGGGTATGAGATATTATACCCTTCTTTATCTCATGCGATTATTCATAATTGTCTTTTGCTTGGGAAAGAGAGGAGGGGCATTCGGTCTGTTTTCCACTCACTCCTCATGCTCATTATGTGCAGTTAAAACACCCCATCTGTTTCTCGTTAGTCCACAACGCTGGTTACGCCATTTAGCATCTTCACAGAACCCTCGTAATTACAACCTCATCAACACCTGCGCCTTTTTTCCAGTCCGTACGGCGCTGTACTACAATTTTGCTAGAAAAGCCCTTACCAGGGGCGTATCCAGGATTTCCCAATAGGGGGGGGGGGGGCGCCAGGAATTATTGATCGCCGTCATGGGGGAGAAATTTTTGCTTCTGAAGAAGGGCTGAGATGCAAATAGTGCTATATAGTGATATATATTTTTTTTGACGGCGGCCAATAAGGGGGGGGGCGCGCCTGTTGCGTCCCCCCTGGATACGCCACTGCTTACGGTTTATGAAACATTTTGTAACACCCTATAAAACGCGTTGATTTATTATGAAGTGAAATGTGTTTTTTGCATGTTTAGCTTTGGGCAAGGACAACACTGTTTAACATTTTCTCCTTGGTTGGAGCGTGTTGTGCGTTTGTAGAATAAGATACTGTCTTGTTTCCTTAAGAATTTGACCTTAAACAATGAGAAGATGTATGTTTTTAAACATGATATTGGACATTTGATAGGAAGATGTGTTATCAAGATTGAATTGAATGCATGCATTGATGACTGGCAGTTGTGCTGCACGTTGCGAACTCTTTGTTTGAATGTAAATTATTATGATTTAGCCACACCCATGAAATTGATATGCTTTCATATCAATTTTTGTACATTCTGTGGGGTATTTCTGACACAATAAAGACTGGTTTTTGTTCATTAATTTTTGTTCTTTTGGGTGAATATTTCGTACTTCACTTAACTCCATTATAGGCCTAGTTATGATATCAGATCTGAATATTTCAGTATAAACTCAGATCATGTATAGACCTATACAAAAATAGCCTGTATACAGGACAATGTTACACAAAAATACGAACGATTCAAATTTGCGTGATCAAAATATCCCATCATTATTGAATTCGATAATATGATTAGGCAAAGGAAGTGTCTCTTTCCCAAATGCCTAAATTACAATCAACTTTTAAGTTAAAAGGCTTTGTTCTGCATAATCTTGATGTATAATAACACATCGTCCATGTCGTCGGAAACTGACTGTCCGCTGTATACACGGTATAAAAAAATATGGCCCTCTCGTCAGTATAAGTAGACCTATATAGCTTTTCTTTGTATAAGGACGTATTTTTTAATACTGTTTTCATGTTCGAAAGAGTGACTCTTACATTCATTCCATCATCCTCCATATTTTCGCTTATTTGTGTCTCACCTGGGCGCAATTATCCAATAGCTTCAGGCCACAAAAGTAATTTGATGGAAAATTCCATTTCGCTTTGACTTTTCCCAACCACCGTACGCGGGTGATTGATCGTAAATTGAGTTTTCATGCAAATTATGTCCTGTGCATATTGCATTAGACGACCACAATGGTAATTTTTCCGAGTTAGAAGGGGAAAATATTGCATCATTGCTGCAGCTCTATGGAATGCTTGTTATTTGATCAGTATTCTTTTTAACCTTCTTTATCTATACATTTTATTCCCTGCATACAGAATCTCGAGGCAAAAATAATGAATTTTAAAGCTGAATCAATTCTTACATGATCGAATAATTGGTTGACTTACATGTTCAAACGAAATAGTTTATGGATTCGGGGGAATCACAGCGGGGATATTATTTTAAAAATTAGATAGAATTGTGTAAGGTCATCAAAAGTTCGTGTATTGTCTTGGAAAATTTTGCGAGTTTGCCATCGTAGTAGTTTGCCGCCGTCAACCCATGCAGTCGTTATGTTTACTTAAAAAAAGACTGTATGTAAAATGAATTGAAACCATTTCCGTTCGGTATCTGCTAAAGATCCGCATCATGCATATCTACAGATTGTCTTTTTTGTTCTTCATCATGTTCATAAGAAGATGGGATTAATTCTGCTTGTCAAGTCAGATTATTAGTAATGTCAGGCAATTTGATCAAAGATATTGCTGCGATGGTAACCTGTCAGAGAATTCAAATTTGTGTGGAGAACTGGGGATTTCGTTCTTCTCAGCCATTGGCAGACGTTGCGTGACTCGCGTCGAAAGTGAACTCGAAGCAACGAAGGAGATTTCCAATGGATATACATCTATGCATGACGATTGCAAGAGCAGAATGCTAGAGAAGGGGGTGGGGGTGGGGGGCAGAGACATAGATAGAGACAGAGATGATGAAAAAAGAGAGATAGGGGGAGGGGAGTACAGATAGAGAGAAAGGGAATTGGTAGAGTTTGAAAAGAAACGAAATGGTCTAATTAGCACAAAATGAAATAAATGTACCTTTTAAGGTGACTTTGCTTGCTCCATGCCATGGAAATTTATCATGCCATTTGTGGTAGACCGCGAAAAGTATTGAAAACTATCTATTTCCTCGCTCTTCCTCCTACTTTTCGTTGCCTCATGCATGGTATGTCCGTCCTTCCTCGCATATCGCGTACAGATCACGCTGAATAATACATCATGACTCAGGAAATTCAGTTTTCTCACCGGCATGACCAAGAGCGTGTCCATACGAATTTTTATTCTTGATTTCATTAGTGAAAATTGCTTATTCAATTAGGAAACGTTTAATTTCCTATTCGAATTCATCATGATTATAGGTAGATCCTGAATGTAACATGAAAAACATACATTCTTTTTTTTTAAAGATTTCTTTTTGAGAGACGAATTCTATTCTTGTTATTCCACCCAAACAAAGACTTCGTGGTTGATGGCGCCATAGCCCCATAGTCCCAATGCACTGTCTAAAATTCAATTTTAACAAAGGAAATTCTTTCCAAGTGTTTCCCTTTGTGACTTAGAACCAACGTCACGTTTTACTGAATCAGGAGAATACGGCTCATAGTTTAAAAGCAAACACTTCTTCTTGGGTGTAAATTCGTATTCTCTCAGAAACCCTTGATACCTACAAACAAGATAAGTGTCGAGAAATTCTGATAAACGGAGAAATAGATGCTCTTGCTTTGTTCAAAACAGGTATTTCCAAATCATCCACTTATTCTGATCGCTTTGGGCTAGTCGGACCAGGTTTAATAGGTCTCAAAATATAAAAATGAAAACTTGTATGGACGCACTCTGAGAGCGGCGTAAGTTTCTCGAGAGGGGAAAACAATAGCTTACGAGAGGCTGCTTCGTTTGACCTCCATCTCGACAATTGGGTTTCGGAATAGTATTGGCTAACATTTCATGAATAATTGAAATAACCTCTTCCCAAGCGATGTAACAGTAGGACAAATCGCTCCCACAATGACCGAATAATGAACCGTTTACATTCAGGAGAAATGGTTTATGTGCATATTAATTGTATTTTAATCTGTGAGCAATTCTCTTTTCACTTTTTCCTCCGACTAACTCATCGCGTTATCATTTCGTTTACCTAGAGTTTAGTTGTCTCTTTTCTGTCACCGACTTTTCTGTGTCATCTTTCTTAGTATACAATATGCAACTTCATTTCTTGTATTATTTCTCCCTGTGTTTCTTTTGTATTTTCCTCCCGTCTTCTGTTTTATATCCTCTTTTTTGTCACCGATTTTGCCTTTCAGTTGTTGCGTTTCTTTGTGATTTTTTTCTTTGTATAGAAATAATTAATACCCTTTCTGGTCATCTTGTTCTTCCTCATCTCATTTCTTCTTCTTTTCTTGAGTACTAGTAAATCGTTTCATAATTTCTATTCTTTATTTGTCACTATCATTTTTCTTTTTCTGATTTACAATACATTTCAATGCAGACAACATATTATCTGGAATATTTTGATTCATGTAATGTGTGTTAATAATAGAGTTGCATACATATGAGATCGTTATTCGGTAAAGGTATATAATATTTCTTTTATCTCATCTCCTGGACGAAAATGTTAACATTTATACATTGCAAACGCCATAAGGGGGTGGGGTGCTGAGAGTTGAAAGTTATGCCCTAGTGGCGGAGCTCTGGCTGGTGGGGGGGGGGGGGGGGGGGGGAGCTGTGAAAATTCTCTGACAAGGAAATCAAAGTAACAAACAACAAAAAAGAGAACAATAAAGAAAAACATAGTTATCACAATGTCTATGTCTCTGACATACAAGGAAAAAAGCAGAGGTCGTGGTCTACTGGATACGTCACCGGACTGTGGATCTCATGGTCCGTGGTTCGAGTCCCGTCGCGGCACTAATTTCCTTTGGCAAGACATTAATCTACATTTGCCACTCTCCACCCAGGTGTATTAAATTTTTTTCCAGTTAGTGACATCCCTTTATGATATAGACATTTATATTAATTATGGTTTCCATGTAGCCCTTTCCACTGGTTGCTATTCATTCAAGCATTTTGCTTAAGATAGCTGGCCCCTGCATTTCTGTTATTTCTACTTGTTCATTTCGATTTATAATCATGTCTTTATTCTGTTGTCATTGTTATTTAACTGTCACATTTTTGAATTTGAACAATTATGTTGTATATTTATTACTATAATTGTTTGTAAATTTGTTATTTGATTTGACAATAAATGCAGAAACTCTTGCCCCCCCCCCCCAAAAAAAAAAAATGGGTACCTGGTAGGAATTTATTTCTTGAAAACTTTCAGCGCCTTAGGGCAGCTGGGCTAAAGGGTAATAATACTCCTTTGTAGGCGCCTTGAGCATCCTCTGGGATGGATACGTGCGCAATATAAACGTAGCTATTATTATTATTATTATAAAAAGAAATAAACAAACACCCTCAGAATTTTCACTGGGGGTGATGGGGATTGTTCTCCTGTTTCCCTAAATATAACCACAGGATGCTACCCACTCCATAGCACCCGCCTCTCAGGTCCATGTGTGTGTGTAATTGAGTTTTGACATAATGAGATCGTTACTCGGTATTCGGTAAAGACATGTATCAGTGAAATATGATTATTTACATCTGGGGCCGATCCACTATAGCGTAGGGGGCAAGGGGGGAGAGGGAAGACTGCCCCATGACAACATTTGACCCCTCAAAAGATTATCTGGTTCATGAAAAATGCTCTGTAAAAGGTCCTCTTCATCAGTGGCAGATTTAAGATGGGAGTTGCTGCTAACTTGTTTGGCGTTCAACAATTGAAGGGATAGGGATTATTATTATTATTATTATTATTATAACTGTTCCTTTTATATGTTTTTTTTCTCGGAAATTTTTTTAAATAAAAGATAAAAAGGAGAAAGAAAGAGAGAAAAAAAAGGAAAAATGAAATATGAGAGAGAGAGAGAGAGAGAGAGAGAGAGAGAGAGAGAGAGAGAGAATAAAAACACGAGACAGACACACCCGCACATCCCATGCAATACCACAACCCTTCCAGCCCCCCCCCCCCCTTCCCCACCCCAATCCCTGAGCTTTGCTCTCCGCACTCCGTGACATTCAATAAAGCGTGAGAATCTGCAGACAACCAATGTCATAACAAGAAGACTCCTCCCTTCATCCGAAATCAAAAGCTTTCCATTTCTTTAAGTGTAAAGACAGGATGTCAGGTTACGATCTAGAGCTATTTTTTTTCTTCAATTCGATTTCCTACCAATATTTCTCTCACTTCTTTCCTGCACTGAAATATTAAATATTTTATTAACGATATTACATGATTCAATAAATGCAGTCACACCAAATAATACTCTCTCCCAGTTTAATTCCTTTAAAATCGGCAAGTTCAGCACATAACCCAAGATTTCCCATAGCAACTGAATATGTTCACATTCATGAAATACATGACGATATGTTTCTTCTTCCCTTCTGCCAAAGGAGCATAAACTACTTGGAGCAAGTCCAAACCGATATAAATCATGATTCGTGTAGATATCCAATGTAACATTTTGAATTGGAATTCCCTAAGTTTACTATTTAAAGTACATTTCCTTGGTCTAAGAAAAATGTTTTCAGTGTCTCTTCTTTTAATCTATTTACTTCACCGGAGACTTCTAATTTACTGTTGAGAATAGTTGTATATAATCTCTTCGAAACAATTTCACTTAAGGGGACAATTTTATTTTTTTTTTATTTTGAATTGGAATTCCCTAAGTTTACTATTTAAAGTACATTTCCTTGGTCTAAGAAAAATGTTTTCAGTGTCTCTTCTTTTAATCTATTTACTTCACCGGAGACTTCTAATTTACTGTTGAGAATAGTTGTATATAATCTCTTCGAAACAATTTCACTTAAGGGGACAATTTTATTTTTTTTTATTTTGAATTGGAATTCCCTAAGTTTACTATTTAAAGTACATTTCCTTGGTCTAAGAAAAATGTTTTCAGTGTCTCTTCTTTTAATCTATTTACTACACCGGAGACTTCTAATTTACTGTTGAGAATAGTTGTATATAATCTCTTCGAAACAATTTCACTTAAAGGTCCCCAGAAATCCAAATGCAAGTTAATTTCTGTTGATGTGCGGGCATGCATACAACTCATATTTTGTTATTAAAACATCTAAAGATGTTTCATAGATTTTTAAATATTTTTTGAAATATTTTTTCCCAACCTCTTAAGCTCCACCCCCCAAAAAAGCTCCAGATCTTATTCCCGAGATGACATCATCTGTCAATCATTAGTCAGCCATACTAACATTATACAATACAGAGTGGAATGTAACTTCCCCCAGCTCAGCACATGCTCACAATAGAATTGCATGCTTTCAAACAATACCTCCTCATTACCCTTCTTTTCCTGGTGATGCTACAGCATGTCTGGCATAGCAACTCCTATGTAGGCATTGTATGGTCTATTAGAACAGATGGTTATCTCTGGCAAAGCTACATACCACTTTCTCTCCTTAGCTCACTAATGATTGACAGATGATGTCATCTCGGGAATAAGATCTGGAGCTATTTTTGGGGGTGGAGCTTAAGAGGTTGGAAAAAAATATTTCAAAAAATATTTAAAAATCTATGAAACATATTTAGATGTTTTAATAACAAAATATGAGTTGTATGCATCCCCGCACACCAACAGAAATCAACTTGCATTTGGATTTCTGGCTGCGAGCAAAAATAAAATTCCTTCTCTATCTAATTCCTTCTTCTTTTCTTCTGTTATATGCATATGCCTTCTCCAACTAAAGGGAATTTTCTCAAATATGTGTTTTACCTGCAATATATTCCATGAACGAAGACCTCTGCTCGTAAAATAATCATCTGTTTTCAATAGACCGTTTCGGTTATGCAAATTTTATACATACCTATCAAACAAAGGTTGTTATTGACAACCTGAAAGCTTGCCGGACATAGCAACAAATAATATATGCAAACTGGATTCCAAGCATTGAAGCTCGTTTATAAAAATCAGGTTAATGGAATAGCTCGTCACTAGGTGCTCAGAAAATATATGTGCATAAATTTGAATACATGACAGATTGAAGTGGTCTGTTCACCAGTTTTATACATTATGTTCTGTTCTTACTATGCCTTTTGATATTAAATGTACATGATAGAATGGAAAACCTCGAAATCATATATGTTTGTTATTAAAAATGACTTCATTATCTTTATAATTGTCATAGATAGGTCTTAAATCTCCCACTTCTAACCATGTCTCTAATAGTTTCACATAAAAATGGCGGTAAAGATAGTTTGAGAAGTCTAATTTCATAATCACAGACGAAAATGAATTTCCCTCCTATATGCCGAGTACAATAATCAAAATATTGTTTCCATTTCATTTGCTGGTCCCCACATATAATGGTCTCTTTACCCACATAATTTTTTGAACTTTAATTCACAAATCACAATTCATAAGTTCAAGTCCCCAATTTTTATAATGTAGAAACATCGTCGTCCGTTTTATGGACAAAAACTGGACCCCATAAAATCTGACACCCCCCACTGCGCGACTTTTGGAGGGCTGGTGAAAAAAAATTCGTTACCGCTAGACGAAAACCTGAACCCTGTACATTCTTTGATTAAAAAATACTATTCTTTATTGCTTAACGCCAATATTCAATCATCCCCCCTTTAAATTCTCTACCTCTTCATAGATGCACCAAAGAAGGGATCAGGCAGTCCATTTGACACCGTTCCCCCTCTCGGGCAGGACAGCGAGACAACGACAGTAGTCGCTGCTAAAGATGTACCCATGGCCGACCCGGCTGTCGCCCCCGAGGTCGAAGCTCCATTGACAAAGCAAAAAGAGAAGCACCGAAATCGAGGAGGGAGGCGACATCGGGACCAACCAGACACGGCTGCATCTAGTAGCGGCACGGTCACGAAGGAACACAGGGATAAAGTTAGACGGAAGAAGGATAGAAGCGAGAAGAAGAAACACCACAAGAAGCATAATCGGGACGAGGCGATCACGACAACGACAGCGACGATGAACGACGGCGTGAACGAACTACCCGACTTCATCGCCGAAAACGATCCGACGATCATGCAGACAACTATTGACCCTATGGTCGATGGCGACCCACTGGTTGAACCCGAAGTCGAGTTTGATGAGGTTGTCGAGGCGACGATGATCACGACAACAACGATGTCTTCGAAACACGAGAAGAAGCACGGTCGTGATCGTGAGGGAAAGCGGATGAGAGACCAAGCTCAATCGGAACGTGAGGCCAGGAAAGAACGCAAGGAACAGAAGAAGAGAGAGAAGCTGGAGAAAAGGAAACATCGACAAAATAAGTCTGAACCAGGTAAAGATCATTATGCGGATCCAGCGAGGAGTCACTGGCATGGACACCCCTCATTTCTCCTGCCCTTGTTTTGGCTCGTCGGAGATTTTTATTTTAGGAGTAAATTAGCACGGAAAAATGTGTAATGACGTGATGTCCTTTTTTTCCTTGTCAATTTTGTTCTTGGAATTGTGACCCTCCCCTTTTCAAAATCCTGGATATACCCCTGAATGTTATACTGCTTGATTTGATTTGATTCGTCATGAGAAATCTATAGCAATGATAGGTGATATACCTTAGCAGGATCGACTCATGCATGAAAACTGATAACGAGATCATTTCCAATGGGGGTCCAAAGAATATATTCAGACATTAATGAATCATCGATAATTTTGTACTTTTCATGGTCCGTTCTAGCCCAAGATGTGGAGCTCACCGTAAACCCAACTCCCTCGCCCGTTGCCGATGGTATAAATCTCACCCCATCCGGTCCATCACCGCTACAGACAACACAGCAACAGTCTCCACAGGTAATATATATCATGAAACTGGTGGATGTAGGGGCGGGGGGCACAACGGACCTGCGCCCCTTTAAAAACCCCATGTTGGGCATATCTTGAGTGCACAACAGCAAAATATGTGTTCCATTTTCAAATTTCGACCCCAAAGCACCTCTTGGGAAAAGGGATCATTTTTTTTGGCTTGTCAGATATTTTTCGGTGCCCACTTTTGTACAAAATTCTGGATACGCCCCTGTAGAATGGAATGATTATAAAGGGTTCGAAATATTAGGACAGGAAATGTTGAGGCCTAATTTGGTCAGCTTTAAGTGTTTATATTGGGAGTATTTGCATTTTACTTTTCTTTGTTACAGCATATTTTTCTAATTATAAAAAGTAATGTCTCTGAACAGAATATGCATGGATCAGTAAGGACAAAAACTATGATGAAAAGTTTACAGGTTTAAAAATATGCACGTCAACAAGCTATTTTGGATTTTTCGCCATTTTGCTAATGATTTACGGATTTTATTCAGTGCCAATTTTCCTTTCAGAATTCCCGGCGTCAAACCCCATAAATCATGGTTAAGCAACAACAAAATGAACACCACAACAACAATGATGAGAGATGAAGAAGAAGAAGAAGAAGAAGAAGAAGAAGAAGAAAAAGAAGAAGAAGAAGAAGAAAAAGAAGAAGAAGAAGAACAAGAAGAACAAGAAGAAAAAGAAGAAGGAAGAAGGAAGAAGAAGAAGAAGAAGAAGAAGAAGATCAAATTGGATGAGAGGGGGGAGATATTGGATCAAAATAAGTAAAATATACCGTATCTTGTAACCTAACAATTCATTAAATAAACAAATTTACAAACATTTTTTTTTTTTGGTTCTGATCAGAGCGAACCAGAGACACACAGAAAAGACAAGAAGAAAAGCAAGAAGCAGAAGTCGGCGGAGGAGATGGAGTTATCGAAGACAGAGAAACGGATACAGAGGCTAGAACGAAAGATGCAGAGAATGGGTCACAAGCGAAAGAATGCTACCAGGATCCCCTGCCAAGACCACGAAAATTGCGAAGAAGGTTCGTCAAGATTTACGGGGGGGGGGGGGGGGTTGACTAGAATGAAATAAGAATAACAATATTTGGTAGTTTTATAGCGCTCCTATCCACCACGTAATAAGGTGCTCAAGGCGCTCCAATATTACCCGGCTCTAGCTATAGGCTACCGAATTCGGTGCTCACAGCATTCAAGGAATTCCTTCTTACCGGTACCCACTTACCACCTGGGTTGAGAGTGGCAAATGTAGATTAATGTCTTGCCAAAGAACACTAGTTCCATGCCGGTGTTCGAACCCACGATCTTCGCATCTCCAGTCAAGTGTTTAAACCACTCGACTACGACACCTATGCATGTATGAAAATATCTAACCAGTTAAACTACACTCCCTACACCTGTGTAGATAAACTCAAAATTATTTTATTAAGGCGTGGCTTTCTCCTCAGCTCCCGGCAGCCGATTATATAAAATCTTTTTCGAATGCATGAGCTTCATGTAGAGTACTTACATGTTCTACACCGCAACGTATGTAATTAATTTGTTAATGGCATGATTGAATACTGTCTGAAATAGAAACATTTGTGCATCATTAGGCAGCTTGAGGTAAGAAATAATTGCTATAGAGGTGTCGTGGTCTAGTGGATACGTCACCGGACTGTGGATCTCATGGTTCGTGGTTCGAGTCCTGCCACGGCACTAACATGACTAATGTCCTTTGGCAAGACATTAATCTAAATTTGCCACTCGCCACCCAGGTGTAGTAAATGGGTATCTGGTAGGAATTTATTCCTTGAATGCTTTCAGCGCCTTAGGGCAGCTGGGCTAAAGCCAGGGTAATAATACTCCTTTGTAGGCCGCCTTGAGCATCTTCTGGGATGGATACGTGCGCGATATAAATGTAGTTATTATTATAATTATTATTATTGCTTTCAAAGTTATAGAAAACACAATAAAGCTTGATTATTTTGAGCCAACTTTTTTGTGACTACAGTGTTATTAATATCATCTATTATTATCATCATCAATATCATTACTAGTATTATTATAATCATGATCATTAACCAATGTCAGTAAAGGGTGAACTGCAATGGCTGAAAGTGCTCAACTATTAAAATTTGTAATATATATATATATATCTATTTATGTATGTTCTTATTTATTTTTTTATGAGTTTATTTTCATGATTTTGTTGGCTATTATTGTTACTTACTATTGCTACCAGGGCCTCCTGGAAGACCACCAATATTGGTAATAATGAGTCAACCTGTATAAATATCAGAAATAAATAAAATAAATAAATAACTAAATATTTTTATGTCTCTACTTTTCTCAGGGCAATGCTGTCTGCTAAGACGTGGTAAGAAAGTATGTCACGTGGTCAACAAACCTGAGGGACATCACTGCGTCCACCCCTGCATGTGCAGCGAAGGTAAAGTAGACAATTTACTTTGAAGCATTAAAATGCGTTCTGAAGGGCTAGTCACATTAAATTCTCCGACGATTCTTTTTAATTAAAGGTACACCCTAGAGCATATACTCACACGTACACACCATTATAGTACGGTGTACCTTTAACTGAAAATCTCGTTATCGTTATCGTTATCAGACGAATGTGACCAGACCTTAAGTCTATAAACTCAGATTTCCAAAGAGGTTTAATTCATTCCCATTTAAAGGCCTAATGACAAGCAAATGCATATCGGGTATTGTCAAATGTCAGACATAATTCAGCATTTGCCAATGGAGATTTTTTTGAGGATTTTGAGTAGGGCAGAACTTTGTAATGCATGTTGCAGAAAAATAGGGAAATGGTCAACAATAATGATACACATTTAGATCAACGAGTTTTGATTAAGATTTGTGGATATGTCACATACCCGTCTACAGAAGTTAATATGGATCTGCATACACGGAGGAAGAAATGGAAGGGAGAGCAAGGAAAGAGGAAGAAAAATGGGTAGGGTAAGAAGAGGAAGGGGCGATAATAAAGAGTGTACGACGGGTAGATAACGACGATAAAGAAAGTATTACAAACTTTTTAGTCCCACCAAACAACAAATGAAAAAAGAACAGTGAGCAGAAAGATGTAATACAAAAGTACTGAAACTAAAGCCATATACGAATTGGTAAGAAACATATTATGCAGCATTTCATATTTTAACATTCTTTTACCGAATTTCCATTTTCCCCCAGGTTTAACTTGCCTTGGAAAGAACCGGAAACAGAAGTCTTTAAGCAAAGGTCATTGCCGCAGGGTTGATATTACTGAGACAACCGGGGAGGGCGCTGTAGCTGATAATCGCGCCCCTGCTACGGTAGATAACGAACTACCACAGTAGGTAAAAACATAATTTTTGCACACTTTTTTCAAAGAGTTAAACAGGTGTTCTACTATCCAATCAGCTCGAATGAAACTACTTCAATTTTGATGTATTTTTCCTCCATTATTAGTGGAAATGAATCAATGTCAAAACTATAAAAATTTAACGGATTTTATGTTTTTATGATCATGAAAATGAAATCATACTGCCATGAAATGAAGTTAAGAAAAAAAAATGGTTTAAAAAAAGACACCTGAAATTTACTCTGCTGTTTAATTAGATGTTATAAGCCAGGTTCTCAAATAAGAAAGAAAAGGTCAGACACATATTAAACTTTAGTGATAAAATAGAAAACTCAGTGAACTTTCAATTTTATGAACTAAATATGCAATCGCAAAAATGAATCGTGTATATTTGTAAAAAAAAAATGTCATTGATTTTGAGCTTCTTATAAGATACTTTTCCAACATGAAAAAAAAATAATTGTAATATTGTATGCATATCGCTATAGGGAAAGTGATGTTTTTTTTTGTTTTGTTTGCAATCTGTTAATAGAGTCCAAATTGAAGGATACTTTATTTCAAATAGCGAGCGTACCTCTGAAATGACGAGCAAAGATCTTTGACAAAATTTGCTGAAGTTTGCCTTCATACTTTTAAAATGGCAATTAGAATAAATTGTGTTTTTATTAAGAAATTTCTAGTTTCTGTTATCTTTCCTTGGTAGGATAAGTTATTCAATTGCAGTGCAATAACATGTTATTGTGTAGACTCATTATATCATTCATTCCTCTTATTCTCATACTATTATACCATTATTATGTGAAATGTTTTGAAGAGAAAGCAATTCAAAAGTGTAAAAAGCAATATTCTAGCTCATACAGAATACAGAATAGTGAAGAAGCGAAATCATCATGCGGTGAATCCAAAATAAACCCAAATTCCAAATTATAGGTATAGCATTAATTAGTATTGATTTGTCCCCCCAAGAGTACTGTGTTCCATAATAGTCTAGCTTGACCTGCTCCGTTGAACAGTACACATGATACGTATAAGTAAAATTTCATGTAGATAATTGTTATCAATTATTATGAAAATTATTGTACATGTATAAATGTCGTATATTTTACACCAATATAATTATGTATCATTTAAGGCGAATCATTGTGCAAAACAAAATTATCTGAATGAGTGTTATTATGCATAAATTGTAATCAATTTTCTCATTGTGGATACCATTCCTTTCAATAGTGTGTGTTTGTTTTGACCAGACCGCAGGGAGGGACTTGTCACTTTTTATATTTGATTCGGAATAAATTGTGAATTAAATTGACGGAAAGTTATCATTTCTGTGGTGAAGTGTAAAAGTAAAGAACGTTGATACGGTATTGCTTTCTACGTTGCTGCATGGAAATTGTTAGACGTGTAAAATTAATGTTACCTGATCACAATGAATCCTGGTTGTAAAGTGCTGCAACTTAGACTGACCAAATGGGAATACCTTGTAATAAGTTTTGTTTTATTGACGTGGATCAACAGTAGCGGATCCAGGGGGGGGGGGGGGGGGGGATCGGCCGGGGCCCCCTTTTGAAACCCAACTGCACAATAACAAAAATTGCCTCCTCGTTTGTGTACTTTTCCGGCTCTGTGCCCCCTCTTTTACAAAATCCTGGATCCGCCCCTTATCAACCATCAATTATCAATCAGATTTGATTATATGGGACTAAGACCCTCCTTTAACTTAACCATCTGTATCGTGCAGTTAATGGCTTTTCATGTAGGACTGGCTTTGATGCATCATGGCTTCATACGGAAAGTGTATGCATAATAAACAGTGCTGACGTGTTGAAATATTGGCGCATGCTGACGTGTTGAAATATTGGCGCATGCGCCAATATTCTGTGATTAGACGGTTTCCATCGCTTTACCGCACACCCATTCCACTCGAGACACCACTTTACTGGCGCAGGACTGGCATCAGGGACTGGCGCTGTCTTTGACGGGCCATGTGAGTGACATCGTTTAGAAATTTAATGCAAAATAAAAAATGCAAACACTGCGTAGAATTACCGGCGTATGCACGAAGTTCCTTTATCGCCTTAATTAGCGCAGCTAATAACGCAGTCGAATGGCGTATCGAGTGCGACGGTATGATATGATTACGTTTTCCCAATTTCCATATCCTTAACTTTTATGACGTAAAAAGGAATGCTAGAAACTACTTGTAAGAATATTTAGAAACGTTCATTATTTTAAAGTAGTTCAAATAAATATAAAGTAGTTACAAATATTAAATGGTAGGTCAAAACAAGACAAGATTACCATTAAGTTATGTGTTTTAGATAAATTGTATATAATAGTGAGCCTTCATTTGTTTTTGATATATTTTGATTTAGAATACAGTTAGGTTCCTTCCACTTGTGTTATTCTCTGGGGGTTTCTTCTTCATGTTCATTAAATATTCATGCTATGTGACCAACTTGCATATTTAAAAGTTTATTCTGTCATAACTGTCACAGCGAGGATTTTAAACATACATGTATTATCTGTTTGTATCTGTTAAATCCAGTTAAAACACACACACACCCACACGCACACCTTTGGATCTTTGTTTTAAATTGAAATAATGTATGTCTTTGAAATAATTCTTTCAACAAAAAACAAACAAACACATTTTATCATAATTTAGTTCTACGTTGAATAAACGTGTAATACAGATATACAGCCATGGAAAAAAATTATTAGACCAAGCTTCTGTAATAAGGGTGCAATAATATCCATACAAAATTATAAAAATGAATTGCCTTTGTATTTCATTTAATGAATACCAAATTCCAGCAATTATACCTTGCCTTTATGATATTTTATTTCCTTCTTACCACAAAAATAACACTATCAGTAACCATTCTTGGTCTAATAATTTTTTTCCATAGCTGTATAATTATTTGTACTGGTTAAAAATACGCAACAACTTTACATCTATAGAAAACTAAAAACTGATACATGTATACAGATATATATATATATATATATATATATATATATATATATATAAATACAATCGTCATGTACTATTCAATGATATTTGATTGTTGTTCTAAAGAATGGGTCGTGTAAATTCCAGCCATTCCACTCTTGTACATTTCCTAGATGTTTAGCAAGCATTGTTATTTCTTTTAAGGTTTGGATTTGTGATTTTTCCCTGATAAAAAAGTGTGATCTTTGTACCCAATGTTTTGTATGGTTGTGATTGACTTTCATATTTAATAAGACACATGTAAACACACTCTTCTGGTTTTGCGTTCTTAATTTGTTTTCCCATGTTGATCGTACAAAGTCACGGATTGTAAACATTGAAAGCGATGAGGTATAATGATAATGTTAATGTTGATAGTGAACATTTTATGATGATATTGATGTTTGTTGATTGTTGTTGTTTTTGTTGATAATAATGATGGTAATGATGCACGATGATGAATATGAAGATGATGATGATGATGATGATTATGATGATGATGATGATGATGATGATGATGATTATTATGCATATTGAGGATGACGATGATGATGATGACAATGATGATGATGGTGATAATGATGACAATGATGATGATGGTGGTGATGATGATAATGATGACAATGATGTTGCTGCTGCTGCTGCTGCTGCTGCTGCTGCTGATGATGATGATGGGACAACACAACAAGATAACACAACTGATAAGATAGAAATATAAGTTAACATAACTAGAATGAGGCTGATATCATTATTTTGATAACACAATGATCAATAATTCTAAAATATATACTTATATTGACTCAAACAGAGAAACAACAGGCGATGATGATTACAAACGGCGATGGAATTTCCATTGTTTTGAAATACAACAACAGGCTAGCGATAGGAAAATGAGGAGAATCAATAAAAAAGCGGAGAACAAAGTAGTACAATGGCAAGAAAGGAAAGAAGAATAATAATGACCGCTAGAATTAGCGGCATAACCAGGGAAGGGAAAGGTAGGGGGTGTCAGGCCGACCACAAATTTTTGCTGTCTCCAGGTGCACCTGAGAGAAAAAATATTGAGGGAGAGAGAGAGAGAGAGAGAGAGAGAGATAATGATGTACCCAGTAATGCGTAGTAACACTATATTATATTAGAATTCTAATTTCTGGTCGTTTGCTACGATCCCTTGAATTACAAAATATTCTATATTATAGAATGATCATAATATTCAGTGCTTCACCGCGAAAGAATCTTTTGAGCCCCCTGTGACCCCTGAACAAATATCGTAAATATGCCACTGGTTATATAGAATGTTGAACATGTTGAAATGCAGAACAATGAAGGTAAATCCAGTGAATAAATTGGAATCCTATACGTGATTAATGATGATACTTTGCTACATGATATGATTCGTACAATTTGATATCAAAGAGCAGGAAACACAATATCTGAAAAGCAAACAAATTAATGTAGGTGAATATAGGCTAATCATGTTTAAGATCCGGGAGATAAGAATCACTGCATTCATCATTATCCAGATGACTTGGCTCCCATCATTAGCTGAATGAACGATTTTGAAAGACTGCATGGTGACTTCAGGGGAGCGTTTCATCAAGCGTTTTGTCAGTGATTTTTACTGACAAATTTGCTCTCAGCCAATCAGATGCAAGGATTTCAGTAGCTTATAACAGTTGTCGGTAAAATTCACTGACAAAACGCTTGATGAAACGCTCCCCTGGTGAACTTTGGTACTTTGTTCTGTATGTTTGTTATCTTCCACCCTTATCATCTAGTTTCCACGAAGAGTTTCTACTTGGGATTTTTCTTGTTCCCATTCAGTATGGGATGTATGTTAAATTATTCTATCCGATACCATGCAGTCTCCGCGGGTGAGATAAAGAGGAAGGGGGAGACTAAGAGAGAGGGAGAGAGTGTGTAAGAGCGAGAGAGAGAGAGAGAGAGAGAGGGAGAGAGAGAGAGAAGGGGGGGGGGTGAGAAAGGGGAATAGATTTTGGAAACTCCTTAGAGGGCTCATTACATTCACATGATAAAGAGAGAAAAAAAAGAGGGAGAGAGGAAGAGAGAGATATAATACTGTATAATAGAGAGAGAGAATGAGACAGAGACAGAGCAATAAACAGTTATAGAGAGAGGAGTGAAAGAGAGAGAGAGAGAGACAGACAGACACAGAGGGAGGGAGAGAAAGACAGTGAGAGAGAGAGAGAGAGAAAGGGGCAGTTCTTATTGCGCTTGAATTGTATTATGCGGTCCTACTAAAAGCCGCCAACAGCAGCCAACAGCATGAAGTCAACAGTTCAGATAATCGATCTTCTAACTATCGATTGCACTGCGATTAAAAGCATTGATAACACAAAGATTACAGTAGGTGTTCAGAGCGGCCCTGTGGCCCAATGGATAAGGCATCTGACTACGAATCAGGGGATTCCAGGTTCGAGTCCTGGCAGGGTCGAAATTTTTTGAAACTTGTTCTAGATTATCTGTTGGTCTATTGCCATCCAAACCAGTCAAATCCGTCAGGAAAGTTTGATAATAATCACAGGATATACTTGGTGCGTAGATCTAAAAGTTTTTTTGTTTTTTTTGGGGGGGGGGGGGGGTTGTTTTCACGATTCTATGAAATACTCATTTGGGGATATAAAACAAAGGTCTTCATTTCTCAATCAAAACTACTCATTCTAAGCCTTTTCTCAGATGGAAATTGATATAGAATAAAAAGAAAGACTCCTATGTCAGGTTCCTCTTAGTTCACTAAAGTAAATTCTTGAGATTGGCTAGGATACTTAGCTACATAAAATGAATGGGAGGGGGGGGGGGGGGATATGTCCACACATGTAAAAGTGCATAGGACCCCCCCTCTCCCCCCCCCCCCAACACACACACACACACAAACAAGATGAAAAAGATTTAAAAAAAAGGAAATTTAAAAAAAACCCCAAAAACACAGACAGTCCAACAGCTACACACTACCAAATAGAGGTTCAAACTAACAACCCAAATCAAGCAGCACCCCCCAAAGGGCCAAAAATGTACCCTGCAGGATTATACTGATATACTTCATCCTTAAAGATGCACATCTGCTCAAACAAGTTTCAAATTTATGCCACAGTCACACCACCAAACCGATGCCACAAACGACCCCAAACTGACCGAATCTTGCCATCGGTGGCAATGTATTTTTTGTTCGGTCCGTTGTCGGTCTGGCGTCGGTCTTGTTGGTGTGACTGTGGTATTAGGGGTGCTGCAATCGTTCCCACTGGATTGCCAATTTGAACCTGTATTTCTTACTATGGACACCGCAAAGAGAAATCTACAGTCGCCACTTTTTTCAATTCATTCCTTCAAAGAGGATTTGTGTTTATTGTCAAACTCAAAATGACTCCTCGTAAATAAATATTATTCCAACATTCCTTCTATAATATAAAAAAATGTCCTTGGCATATCCACCATGGCAGTTTATAGTATCAAATAAATAGTTAAGGATAACAAAAATCATTGAAAAAGAACCTAAAAAAGAAAAGACTGCAACTGACTCTTAATTATCTAACATACCCTGTAGATTATACTGGATCAATTCAACTTCAAACGGTTTTCTGAATACCACCTACTGAACTGAGCGTAACGTCTTACAGTCCATTGGGATTCACTTACAGTGGTGAGCACACAGTAGTTAACATACAGGATCTAAACCATGGTTTGTGATTACCGGTATCACTCTATTTCACAGAGAACATTACTATACTTGGAGAAGTTATGCTATTTTCCTGATTCAACTGCATACATATATGTTTTACTATTCTTAAAGGGTCATATTCATGTCGACTATGTGCACTATGTATATGTGTAGGAAGAGCATATATTCACAGTGAACAGTACATGTATGGTAAAACGATAAAGCAAGTTAACATTTAGTAAACTGTACACATAAAATTATTGTCTTGACTGTGACTTCTCTCATAAATCCGATACAAGCAATGTTTTTTCAAAGTGCGAACTTCAGGAGTTACTATGGGCAGTGCATCACAGTCTGCTCACACCAAATAGAATTATGAATTAATGCATGCTCAAATCTCGCATGGAAAAAAAGAAAAAACAAAACAAAACCAAAACAATAAAAAACGTCCAAGTCGGATGTATGGGTGAAATGAAACCATGACACGCCCCCCCCATGGTATAATCAGAAGTCTTTCAGTTTGGTTTTATGGGTTACTGGTTTTACACCATGTGCAACGTCACACGAAGAACTTCAGAAGATCTGCTCCTGAGAGGACAGTTTAGACAAAGAATTGTTCTCCCATACCAAACTAAAGACTCTCTCCGATCTCTGAGGAATTTCAAATAAGCTGATTTTCGTTTTTTGTTTTGCTGCATGAATAACTCTGAAATTTTACAAGGACTGGGATGAGCAAACTATACCACACTGCACGCAGAAACTCCCAAAGTTTGCGCTCTAATAAGAACATGACATCTTAGATATGTTGGTCTTAAAGAGCAGAACAGAGTAATTATTTCAATGATTCTCAAAAGCTATTACGAAAGATTACAGTGTACCTATCCTTAACATGGCCTATCAAAAGTACTTATCAAAATATTTGTTTATAAAATGCCTCTCTAGTATAAAATTCTATCATTTCAGTTTAATTTTACCTGGATTAAGCGTTCCTGCGCATACATATATTATATTCTTTAGTCATTATTTCTAAGTATATACTTTACTTCCTATAAATTCGATTAATTTCAATATGTGTATGGATACGAAACATTATGGTAGCTGAAATACAAGAAATATACCATAATTTCCCAATTTGCTCGATTTGTATGTATCAAGTATGTCTACTGTCATCCTATTTTTGTATAATTATGCATATCCTCCAAAATCAAGCATAAAAACTATGATCTTACATATTTCAAATCTTCTTGCAGCCTACAACTAGTATTGTAAATGACACTAGTATGATTCATTTTTTAAATGATAGCACAAGTTTTGTTTAGATTGTTATTATTACTTAATATCTTTTTCATTATCATTATAATCATGATTTTCTTTATCATTATCACTTTTACTATTATTATCGTAACCATTATCATTATCACTATCATTATTATCATTATCACTATACCGGGAAATGATCAATCATCATTATTGTGATAATTATAAGCCTAACTGCTATTACCACAGTAACTATCTTTTCCTATTTCATCATTATCATAACCATTCTTATCCCAATTATTATAAACACCAGTTTATACAAGTATATGTAATTCTGTATTAATGTTGACAAGAATGAGCACTAGATATTTTGTTTTACTCATAACCATCTGGAATTTAGGTGAAACAAAATCTCTCGGGTCTTATTAGACTACAAAAACATGATCATTTAAAGATTATATTAATCTTAATAATGCACATGCAACCGTAAACCTTGTCCAAATTACCTTATAAAATCGACTAAACTATTAATTTGGTAAAAGCTTGTTTCTAGAAGAAATATAATACTGATTACAGTATATAAATAGTCTATATCTCTAGTGCAAATATACATCACATTATGTAGCACAATTTCACATATGTACATTTATTCAGCTGTAATTTCTGTACATTTACATAATATTATCACACTACAGCCTGTATACATATAAGGCTACTTATAAGTATTATGCACACTGCATACGAATACCGAATACAATATTATCTGGTACTCCAATTTATAATAAATGCTGTTATTTGTAATTAATCAAACATTTATTATAAGATGCAAACTCCCTTGAAATAATGATGATGTGCTACAATTATGTTCTAGTTCATTTAACTATTTTTCTTTCCTGCCCAAGAGCACAAAATGTATTTGATAAACTGTGCTGCTATGTGACATAATTGAAGAAAGTAATTAAAGTTTAATGTACGATGCCTCAGTGTGGAATATGGGCTTAGTTAGCGTGCTAACCAAATACCATGACATCTCTATTTTTGTCTGTGCACAAGAAACACCATAAAATGTGATGAACAGTACATCAGGACAAAAAAATTGGAAAAGCATTTTGACAATTCATTTTTCTAGGAATGGTACAGACCTCATTTACCCTTTCATTCATGTTGAATAAAAGAAATTACTCCAGTGAGAAAAAAAATTGTGTCAAAAACTCTTTTCCAAGTTTGGCTCCTAATTCCTTGATCGTTCCTATTTATCCCGTTTTACGATATTTACTACTACACAGACTTCATATTTAGGAGAATATGAAGAAAACAAGCACTACATAAGATGGACAGAATGCGTATATTTTGCACAGCATTTGCAAGTGAATTCAGTCAAGAAAGCAACAACTAAACAT
Source organism: Heliocidaris erythrogramma (assembly GCA_025617745.1). NCBI lineage: Eukaryota > Metazoa > Echinodermata > Echinoidea > Camarodonta > Echinometridae > Heliocidaris > Heliocidaris erythrogramma. The sequence continues at coordinate 15,069,481 of CM046865.1, read as the reverse complement.
TCAACAAACATGGGACTAAGTATCACTATACTGCATGCACAGTGTAAGGTGTACTTTACACTTCAAGATAAATATTGTCTGTTGCGCGCCAGAAGGGCATTAACTCTGTGCAAAATGATAGTTAACACCCTTTTGCCACTCAGGAGACAATATGTGAGCTGCTACTACAAATGGAGCTTTAAAGCAGTCTTCACAGTGGAGGAATTAAAGAATACAAATTATTATTTTTTGTTTAATTTGCCATTCTTTGAGTCAAAATAGTTTTTCTTAATTATATTTGGAAACCCTCACAGAAGTTGGATCAGCAAAACATGCCGGCCACAAAATTTGTATTCTTCCTCATGCTATACACAACCTGAAAATGTCATTTTTTTTATTGTTAGAGAGTGTAAGTCTAATTTGTGAGATATTAATCCGGCTAAAAGGATTTCTTGAACATTAAAATCTTGGGCAATAAATGCAAAATTACTCCAAATGCAGTGACATTTCTAATCTGTGTTTTTCCCCTTGTAGGGTAGCCCAAATCGATGTGCTCCAATATTAACTCTTACTGTGCCAAGAGGTTTAGCTCTCTTCAAAATGTTACCAATATGTGATCAATGCTTACTTTTTAAATGTCTGCACTTCATTAACCATCTAATATTTCACAAAATATTGTGTACAAAACTTGTAGGAAATTTATTACCATTTCTTATGATACCAAACAGTATTACTTTACTCAACTGTAAGCATAAGAATGATTGAAAATTACATTTAAGTTTCTTTTTTTGTCTATTATAATTTAATTTCTCATTTGTTTACTATTGTTTAATGTTGAAATAAGTGTGATAATATATAATTTCATATATTTAGAATGGTTGATTTATGCTTAAAATTTTGATATACATTGACCACAATACACCTTTCCTGTGGTTGAGCAATTGGGCAATGAATATGACAAGTTTATCTGTCACATATGGCACGAGTTCAAGCTTGGCAATGAGAGAAAATGAAAAATGTAATACATAAAATTTCCTCAGTCTGACTTTTACTGCCCCTTTTGTCATAACAGGTCACAAATATACAAATCTTTAAAGTTTGAATACATGATAACATTTCCTGAACAACTTAGGTGATTTTTTGAACTTTGATGACAAAAAACATGAAAGCGCACACATAATAAAAACCACAACATAAAGAGCTTGTTAAACAAGACATTCTTTGGACAAAAAGACAAAGTGTTAAACAAATTTGATCAGAGTACACATCTAGTATGTTACATAACGAATAAAGCAATTGGAAAAAAAGTTCTTGCTTTTCCTACTCAAACTTGATCAACAAGTTTCATCGTTGCACAACGTAAAATTGTATAAATAAACATCCAGTATAACAGCAAAGCTACGTGTATATAATGGACAATAATCATCATATTATCATTGTGTGCTGTACAATAATTTGTAATTGCTTTAATACAAAATAGAATAGTATGCTATGCCATAGGGAGGGAAATAGAAGAAGAAATATAAAACAAAGGCCATTCAAATGAGAAAAATCAGTTTAAAAAAAAATCTTTCCTTACAAAACCATGTTGGTGCCATTATATCCAAGACTGATTTGCTATAAATCCATTTGAATTGCACATTATTATCAATATAAAATGGTAAAAGTTATGAATGTAATTAAATAAAGTGAACGAAACTGTTTAGTTGTCAAAGCAAACCATAAACTCATTTTTATATTTATTGCTTTGATTTTTAAAAATCAACAAACTATTTGAGTAATCAGAGTGAAAGTAAAAAAGGAAGAAGAAGAAAAGGAAGAGGAAGAAGAAGAACAAGAACAAGAAGAAAAAGAAGAAGAAGAAGAAAAGAAGAAGAAAAGAAGAAAAAAGAAGAAAAAAGAAGAAAATAGAAAAGAAGAAGAAGAAGAAGAAGTAGTAGTAGAAGAAGAAGAAGAATGAGAAGAAGTAGAAGAAGAAGAAGGAGAAAAAGAAGAAGAAGAAGGAGAAAAAGAAGAAGAAATAGAAGACAAAAAAAAAATAAGGAAAAGCACATCTTGTAGGGCAGGGAAGATTTGGCTTTACTTTTCCAATGTCTTTACAACCTTATGTTCTTTAGAGGACAGATCTATCTTTAGTTGTATGCTTCCCTGACACAAAGTCTTAAGTCCCAAATAATGACTTTAACCTTCTTCACAATGATCACATAATTTTACATAATTATATTTGTATAGTATTAGAACAGGTATTGTTTAAACCAGTGACATACTACTGCACGGCACACTGCCATTACAAAAAATCTGCTAAACACAAATGTAGCAAAAATTTCTTCAGTGCTTAGAAAAAGGAAAATCTATTAAATACAAAAAAAAGCTGGCACACATATTTTAGGCAATATAGAAAACATCTTAATAAATAGTATTTCAAAAGCTATTTACATTAAAGTTGAATGTACACGATATATATGGTATCTCATAACTGCAAAATAAATAAAATGAATACCTTTGGTTAACAATTATCCACTCATAAATGAATATATTCTTTGCATAAGCTTGGCACTTCTTAGAAATCTGCAGGGATAGAAAGATACGCTGAACTTCATGTCGAGAAACAGGCAACACATTTGCATAGGCAAAGCAAAATATAATTGAAAAAGTAAGCGCAGAGAGGAGTACTATGAGCGACAGCTATTAGCAGAGTAAATTTCCAAGCTCTATTTATTTTTTGTACTTTTATGTGTTAACAATACAATAAGCTTACTGTTGTCAAATAAAATAACATGTTAAACTTCTTCACATCTCCTCTTATGGCTTTTAATGTTTCCTAATTTACTCCAACTTTCCTAACCTCAGTTTATTTGTTTTAAGCTGAGATGTAAATATCCTTTTTTTTTAAAAGTTTATATGTTTCTTTATGATCATATTTGTTATGTCCAACTGCTATATTCATTTACTCATTCAATGAATCTAGGACATATACATGAAGACAACTGTTTTCCTTTTTATATTTTCTTATGAATCAAGTTATACATTGATATACATCATAACATAAGAACTTGTCCTCTGTGACTTAACTATGCATTAAGACAATACTGATAAACTATTTCAGGGCTAGTTACAACCACATATTCAGTATATACATGTAGGTATATATCTCACATGAATGTACATGTACAAGTATATATTTTCTATTATTTTCCTTGGACTGATAAAAAAAAATCATTCAGAAACAATCTTAATTTCTTAAGCTTAAACAAAGAGCTAAAATGGAGTATAAAGCAGTGGAGGCCTGGCTAAATCTATTAAGTTCAAAAGCAAAACCACAAGCAGGGTTGATGTATAATCTAGTATTATTTCTTCAGCTCTGTTCACACATAATGTAATAAACCACCCAAAAGAAGAAAAAGCTGCTGCATCAAAATTAAAAAATACTATTTTATGCGTATATGAATGGCAAGTGGGGATGAAACAAAACAACAAAGAGCAGTATGTAACAAAGAACCCCATGCTACATGCATAATGTACAACTTTCCAATTCAAACTATGCTTAGAAACATCATTTTATTTTGCAATGCTGGCATTTTTTTTCTTCAAATGGCAGTTTAGCATTCAAGTCTGAATGAGTCTTCAGAGAGATAATAGAATACATCAAGATAGACCATCACATTATTATATGTCAATGATATACAATATAAAATCCAGCTTGATCATTTGTGATTAGTCACAATGCATATGCAAGCAAAACCTTTGAAAACTGGACCAAAAGGGATACAGGGCCTCACTGTGTAGGTGTAACTTGGCACCAGGGCGAACTTGGTACGATGCAGTGATGAGGTTTCAAAAATGTAAGTGCTAGCTATATCCTGGACCTCGCAACAGCCATATCTTTCATGTTTTGAAGAATCCCACATCTTGAAATTTCGCTGAAGGACCTCTTTAGTAACTATTGCAGATATTCCTATTAGACTTCCCCCTGAAAATAGGTGTTTAAATAACATGTATATGCATGCAGAACAAATTCACACACACATTTGGAATTGATTCACGCTTCCAAGGCTAAAATAGCCTTGAGTTTCCATTGGGCCAGAGTTGTCCATCCCTAGTGCCAAGTTATCCCGGATTCAACACGGAGCAAGGTTAGGACTCGTTCGCACCAAAATCTTGTCAAAAACTTTTCACACCAAGCTTGCTACCTGAGACGTCGGATGTAGAGGTTAAAGCTGCATCACTTGATAAAAATACGGCAGCGACTTATTCAATTTTGGCATATTAGTTTGAGGAAATATCCATGAGTTTATTTCATACGAATCGGCAGCATACATTGTATCTCTGGATTTTCACTTCAATTCAGATTTTCTGATTAAATGCTGCAGCTATACTTGGCATAAAATGGGAAGATGACACGCCACAGTAAAAAGTGTAGGATTAAGATATTTTTTGAATGATTTTTAAATAGGAAGTCTGTATAACTGCTAAATGAAGGTGTAATTTTTACCAATTAAAAAAAAAAGTTGCCCTTTACAGAGAATTTATCACTAACAGATATTATCAAATATGAATGAAAAATCTCTTTTTAAGGGTAGAGTCAGGGCAAATTCATACTTGCTGCAGAAACAACCATGGACTTCCACACCAAATTTTTCATTCATCGCTTGATCATTTGATGTAAATCATCAATAATAACTCTTCAGTATCCCCTTGAACATACAAAATTGAGCAATTTTGTTCTATCAGAGAACATGAAGACCTGAGTTTTCTAGTTATACAAGGTCATCCTATGTATGTACATTTTAAGTATCAAGTGAATGGTGTGATTAATATACTCCATATTCATGAACATAAGAAATGACTTCCAAATCCAAACTGTATTAACTGTATATATAATTGTTGAGAGCCAGAAGGGCGTTAACTCTGTGTTTAAGTATATGAGTTAACACCCTTCTGGCTCCAAACAGATGATATATCGACCTTGCTACTGTAATATTGTAACAATATACGAACGTGCATTATATGAGAATACTTCTTACAAGGCATATGTGTATCTGATGTATTTAAGTTGAGTACACTGTACAATGATCACGTTCATTTATCCTTCAAAAATGAGAGTGCACTTGATTTCAATATGCCACGTTTCTTTCACAGCAAGCTTACTTTTTTCCCTGCTCTATGCAGCATCACTGTTGTGAGAATATTCCACAAAGAAATGTGTTTGAGATTCAAAATTGGCCAACGACTGCCACGTAAACACAGACCCGCTTTCTACTGGCGACAGCTTCCTGACTGCATGTCTCAATCAAAACTTTTGTACCTAGATGCAATCGTCTTCCCTTTGTTCAATTCTAAACCAACTTCTCCTTGAACCGATCTACAAAGTCACACTACCTTTGCAGTTGAAAATGCAGTCTCTTCAACTGGTTCCTCCATACATCTTGCTCTCAATAAATGTTCACCCGACATTTTTTTTTTGTATCAATAAAAATTTACAAAACCTTGAGAAACCTTTTCAGCTACAACACAATTACATCTCATCAGTAGTGATGTGAAAATTATGTTAACATCTTTGGTTTTTCAGAAAAAATAATAAGGAACCTGAACACAAAAACCGCCTAATAATAATTAAAGACTCCCTTGAGCGGTCTTTATATGCAGGTTTCACAGTATTTGCATTTTGATTTTACTTTCAGTACAAAGCCTCAATGCCCATAGCGAGGTCTGCACTCTTACTATGTATCAACCAGTAATAACTAATTATAAAGGAAACACATGCATCTGTGCCATACTTCTGCAGTCCAGGTCCAGTTTGTAAAAGACATCATCTACTGTGAGCTTCTCCTTGCAGCTACATTAGCTCAATAAAGTATATGCACACCTTTATACAAGTAGCTTCAAAGCGTCCAACCTAACTTCTCCTCCTGCTTTTTGAAATACAGCAAAACCTATACAAAAAGGCCACTTCGGAATATTTATCCTTTCACAAGTGACTCTGATATATAGGCAACCCCCAGATGATGGTCACATCTGCTAAAATAGCTATGAACTTCAACACTAGCTTCCATTCTCACAAATCACATTTGATGAGGCACCTGCACGTACCTTCACCATCATAACGCCAATAAAGCACTTCATTTTGATTCTGCACTACCCCAAGATATTACTCCTTCCCTTTCCAACCTTCTCTGCAAGCCTTTAAGATAAAGGCATCATGAATACACAAGCTTTGAACTTTGAACTTTGAACAACCAGTGCAGCCAAGTGACAGAGGGAACATCGTCCTACTTTTGCGACTCTTCTCTAACACAGGGTCTCCCAGATGTCGTGCGTCACCCGTTACCTTTTTGTTGACTGGTCGTTCCACCGCGAGGGTGCGGTCTATGCTGCATAAAATCCAGCAGAGATTTGAACCTCCGCCTGTCCCCTCTCAGTCAAGTGGTTGCTTGCTTCATCCTGCTCCCTTGCCGTTTCTTCTGACTCATCACTCTGATGAAATAAAAAATAGAAATTAAATTTACAAATCAATGCGTATTTATAGAAAACCTAGCAGTAAAACAGGCAAAATAAGTTAATTTAGGAACTGATTTTCAAACAAACTAACATGTGTGCAAACACAAAATAAGTAGTGAAAACCAGAATATGGATTTCGATTATAGGAAAATATAACAATCAAATCACAATACAGATACATGTATTTGTACAATTACAAACGTTGCATTTTGTTAGAAATAAAATACATTTTTAAAAAGAGCGAGAATGAGAGAGAGAAAGATGGGGGAGGGGAGAGTGAGTGGGAGAGAGGAGAGAGGGAAAGAGAGAGGGAAAGAGAGAGAGAGAGAGAGGGAGAGAGTGAGAGATAAGCACAAAGTAAAGAAGACATTTTTTTCCCTTCTAAAAAGAAAATGAACCATACTCATACAAACTGATTACACATCAATTCTACATACATTATACACAGAGAGATCTATCACTTTTGAGAGATTTAATACTTTAAAAATACAATAGAATTGTCTAGGAGTTCAGACGCTTCAGCAATCTTTTTAATGCATAAATGCACATTCAGATTCACAACAATACACATCAAATAATTCATGTTTGCAGGTGCATTCATGAATATACATTGCATGCAGGTTAAGGCACAATAATAATAATGTACGAGACTTGCTGTGCATTATCACTTTCTGATGGGAACTTTATTGCATGGTAGGAAAGAAAAATGCACGGTCATGTGGTGTCATTTGGCCAATCAGAATGCCTACATTCCTGTTTTGTAACTGCTGGTCTGATAATAATGCGTGCAAATAAAAATCTTGAATACTAACTGTAATGATAAAGTATATTCTTAGCAAATGAAACACTGACATACATACACTCACAGAAAACATAAAGATTGTGGTTGAAGAATTAAAATAAATGGAGAGTTCATATGGGAATAGAAACCAAAATTTCTGCTCCTTGAAAAGCACAAGATATACTCTTTAACCTTTTAGTCACAAAACTGCCCGGGACCGCCCTTCTTATCACTCACTGAACCGCCCCGGACCGCCCGTGGACTTTGACCTGTGTAACACTACAGCAAATGCATTGAAGGGGATAATAGGCACTGAAATTTTGTGTGTGCTATCTTTACACATAAGCCATTTAGAATCCGCATTGAAGCGGTGCGTTACTGTGGAAAGATTTTGCATACAGCAGAGAGTCTATGCCGCAAGATGGTTTACCGAGACTGAGTTCAGTGAGTAAATGACTACAATACATGTAATCCTTAGGTGCTAAGGGTTAAAAGAGAGAAAATATGGTACACAATTTGGACAATTTTTCCATCAACATTCAATACCACTGGCTTTGATTATAAAAGCAATGCACAAAGTCTACAGCGTAAAACAAGCACTGTGTTGAAAAACAGAGAACCATAAAGTACATGCATAATGTATGTATATTCACAGGATTCACAAACTGGCAAATGATGAGGCAGTTAAGAGGAATATGGAGTTCTGGCAACAGGTTAAGACAAACAATGACATTATGAGTATTTTACATCAAGTGATTCTGGATTAGAAGAAACTGCAATGTTTTGACAATAGTCAAGTCTAGGAATCATATGAATGAATGATCAAGATTTATTTTTGGATAATCATGGCAGAACTCTCAAAGTGCGGTAGTTTGGAGTGAAATTCGATATGTCCCTAAAACATGTGATTGTTTCCCACTTATGCCAGTATTTCATCCAAAAACAAAAACAAAAACTTTAAAGGGAAGGTCGAGTTCTGGGCAAGGTAAAAATAATTTGTGAGCTTTCTTATTCCTTTTATGTCAGTTTGGAAGAACATCATAGTAGAAATGTCCCCTGAAAAGGATTGCACTTCAAATGCTCTTATATTCGAAATATGACTAGAAATAGCTGAAATGTTTAGGCCGAACATTGTGTGTGTGTAATCCCATATACCCATTTCTGTGTGCAGTACATGTACTTTTCAGCAAGGTTGGGTCAATTTTTAATCTATTTTGAGGATTCCAAAACAACACATCCTTATGTAGACATGGTCAACCTTTCCCAATTGCTTTGAGACAGTTTCTTTCACAATGTCATTGCATGACCAGAACTCAACTTTACCAGTACTCCATATTCCTTTCAGCTCAAACATTGAAGGGCACCAGAAGAAACAACAACTCACCATGGGTGGAGTCATACTCAAACATCCCAGAAAACTCTTTAAAAGGGTTTGGAATGTCATGAGTGAGTGAGTAAGGGAGGTTAGCAAGATGAACGTCAAGTGAAGCAGGAAATTTAGTGTTTTGGTTAGGTATTCAATTGTGTTAGAACTGAACGGGAACAAAAATGCACAAAGTGGCCCCTGGAATGGAGGTTAAACTACTCGGGCCGTATCCTGAAAACTTTGTTATCTTTTATGTTAAGGAAAATGGTGTTAAATAAGCCAGTTCGGGGTTAGCGCATGGTACAAATGACCCCAAATATCCAGAGATATTTTAGACATGGAGGGTCCCTTTATGTGCACTTCAGAAAAATAACTCTGGGAGTGATAGAGGTGCCTCATGAATAGCTTTTGTTTCCCCCTTTAAAAAGAATACTTCCACCTGGATATCATGGAATGCACCATTAGTGCATAATTGAATAATGATTATATGACATTCATGAGCACATATCAAATATTAGTGTCAGTGGGTTTTAGAATTTGGTACAGATGACCTTTATCTGCTCATGCTCAGATTGCATCTCCGAAGTGGCTTATTGTCTTAAGATACTGAAATTGCGGTAAATAAACGCTTATTATTAGTGCTTACGTAGATGCCTCTTTTAACTTTACGTGAACATAGCCAGCTTTGCACACATTAACTAACGACCTGTCCTAATATGCCGCTTTGGGATGTATGCAAATTTTATGCATACCTTTCAAACAAAGGTTGTTCTTGATAACCTGAAAGCTTGCCGGACATAGCTACAAATAATGTATGCAAACTGGATTCCAAGCATTGAGGCTCATTTATAAAAAGCAGGTTCATGGAATAGCTCGTCACTAGGTGCTCAGAGAATATATGTGCATAAATTTGAATACATTACAGAAGCGGTCTATTTTGATTCGTCAGTACTTTGTGTTTTACTAACATAAAAGATAACATTGTTTCCAGAATACCATCCCTGGGCCCTGTTTCATAAAACTTGTTATCAATAACAATGGCCCCATTTCTATGAAAAATTGGCTCTCAGCCAATCAGACTGAAGGATTTAAGTAGCTTATAACAATTGTAATTTGTTTTATATTGATGACAAGATTTATGTAACAGGACCCAGGTTTAGTGAATTTTAACAGTGCCAATTTGTTAATGAGTTCTTTCAAGAAGGAGGGTTACAGATAATGCATATGAGACATCATGGCTCTGCACCGACTATGCATTACGAGGGAATGTGTAGACGTGGGTACGCTGAACAAAAATCTTGTTGTTGGTTTACGGCCAGTTTACGGCCAGTAATTAATGTAAGTAGCATTAGTTGATTAGTTATTGTTAGGTCGTTAATGTTGTTGCTGCTAGTCAATCATTGTGAAATTGAAACTGTTAACTCGTTGACTACCAAGCCCGAGATATCTCGGGCTGGAGTCGATGCAAAATGCGTGTTGAACCAAAATCAAATCATATCCAACAGGTTAATTATAAGTCATACTTTAACTAGAGTGATTATACTATTAATCATTGATCACCAGGACAGTCATCATCACGGCAACAAGCATTTCAATTGAATACATGAGAGGAAAAAGGGCTTAAGTCAACCACAAAGTTTCTTAGTTATTAAGAAAAAGCTGTTATGGTATCTCCTAAGTAAGTAAAAAAAAAAGAAGAAATTTTTGTCTTTACAACATAATGATATATGAAATATACATTATTTAATACATAAAAAGTAAAACATTCTTTGTCTTAAACTAAAAATTATATATATATTTTTTCTCGATTACTAAGAAATTATTGTGATGGACTTGGGTCCTTCTTCCTCTCGCATATTCAATTATCAACCTGTCAATATTACCCTTTCGGAACTCATTCCTGCTCTGGAATGTTTGCCCTGTAATCTCTATTGTCTCTATTGTCACAGCTTTCTGCGATGACAATGATAGTGTTATTAAAGATGAGGATACTTATCATTACCACCACCACCACCACCATCATCTGCAACCCCACTAATCCATACCACCACCACTACCACCACCATTACGACACACAACAACATCACCATCCCAGTATTTACCCTTGCCACCGCTGCAAGCTTCAACCTCTCCCTTTCTCGTTATCACCGTCTCACTCATTCCATCTTCTAATAGTTCTCACCATCATCATTATCACCTTCATACCCATCCATCAAACTATCTTCTTATTAAACTCACCTGTTATGGTATCTCCTAAGAAACCGTTGTATCTTCCGAGCTGCTTCCTGCTCTCTCTTCATCCTTGCCTTCCTCTTATCCCTAGTTAAATGAAAAAGGAAATTGGAAAGAAACGTGATAAATATAGTCTAACGTGGAGAAGGTTTACGGTTCACCATGTGTGTTGGTAGGAGGAAAGGGAAAAAGGAAATTAGAAATGGATAGACGAGAAAGGATGACAAGAGAGAAATGAAGAAATATTCTTTTGTGACAATGGGTGAAGTCCTGAAAAGGACTGTAGACCAGATGAGATGAGATGAGAAGACTTGGTTGATGATCGATGGATGAGCAGCGATGGATTGAGTAGCGAAGGTTTGAGTAGATGAGGCTTGAGTAGGAGGTTACTCGACGTTTCGGACAGGTAGACTGTGAAGGATTGGGTGCCAGATGTGGTTGAGTTGAAGTCCTGTGTCCTGTGGTACTGTGTCGTGGCGTTGAATCTCGATGGCCTCCCTCACTCGTCTGGTGTGCCAGTGCTTGATGTTGGTGATTAGAGTGCTGTGTGCCCAGTCGATGTGGTGATCCTCTTGTTGTGCGTGTTTGACTATTGCAGATTTGTCCCAGTCGCTAAGTCGGTGGCAGGCCTTGTGTTCCTTGAGTCTTGTGTTGAAGTCTCGTCCTGTCTCTCCGATGTAGACTTTGCCGCAGTCGCAGGGAATCTTGTATACGCCGGGTTGTTTGTTGGTAGGGGTCTTGTCCTTGTGTGAGTGCAGATGGAGTGAAGTTTCTTGGAGGATCGGTGTCGGACTTTGAAGTTGGCCTGAGTAAGTATGCGGTGTAGTTGGTGGGATGTCTTGCCGAGGTACGGGAGAACAACTGTGGTGGGTTGGTTTCCGGTAGATATAGTCTAATGTTGTTTTCCATGTTTGGAATTCCATTTGGTTTCGTTTGGTATCCCATCAATGATTTCCGGTGAATTTTACCAGAGACAGCATGTGTGTCACTGTGTGTAGGTTTTGAACTCTTGCGACATAAAACTTTTGCGAATTGATAATGACAGCCAATTTTGCAGCAAGAAACTTTCGCAAATTGCAATAATTGGATGTTCATGGCATGAAACTTTCGTGAATCTCGAACACTCGCGAAATTTGCACTCAGGACTTACCTGAATCTTTGCTGGATGAGAATGGCTGCATCCCGACTCTTTCTAAACTGTTCCTGGGCCCGGTACGTCCGGTAGCTGTTCTGGATGATGATGGCAGCCTTGCGGCTCCGCTGGAACTGGCGGTAGCTCTGGAACGACCGGAACTTGTTCTGGATCACTCGGGCAGCCTCAGACATGGACTTGTAGTGAAAATACTAGAAGAGAAACAAGACAAGATGGTATTTTGAAGAAAAAAACCCCACTGAATCTGAGAAATACATGAGGGAGGCAGGAGAAGGTTAAAGGTAATTGCATTGCAAGAGAAACATGCTTACATTAATTCTGTATTGTTTACCATGTAGCACATTGGTTGTTACTGGTTAAAACCTGCCGGAAATTTGATAAAATAAAAAGTTCAACCCACATGAGGCCATGTATTATACCTGGGGGCCAGGACAAATGAAAACGTGATTTCACTAACATTTGTTTGCCCGTTATTCAGCTTTTACAGATTTTCTACCACAAAAAATGGCAGAAAAAATTTACTTTTGTTTGATTCTGTAAGAATTCTCTGCCATAACCTGAAGGCAAGATTTTATGTTGAGGAATTTAATATCTATAGTTCTTTAGCTGATACATGTACATGTGTATACAGTCAAACCTGCTTTAGCTACCACCTGTATAGAAAGACCACAACATTATAATTTCCTTTAAACAGCATTGAAATGTATATCAAAGGAACCTGCACATGAAGACCACCTGCTCATAAAGACAGCATTTCTTGTCTCCCTTGAGGGGCCTTTATGCACAGGTTTCACTGTAATATCCTCTCAATTGATAGTGAGAGGATAGTCATTCAATATTTCAGAGGTACACATAGGTGACAAACCTCTTTGTATCTCCTGTAATAGCTCTGGATGATGACTGCTGCTTCCAATTCTTGCTGCTTCTGCTGTTGTCGTCCCTGTTCACAGTCAAAATAAAAAAAAAGGTCACTGGTGACTACAACTGCATGAATAATTAAAAACCAATTTCCCTTAAATAAATGATGGGCCATTTCTAAAGTGAAACACAATAACCACAAATTTCATAGAGGGAAATCATACAAAAAACAGAAAAAGGAGAAAGCTTCACACTACCTCTGCCATTAGTGTCCAAATATAAATCATGAATAGTCTTTCAATAAAAACGATAGATGCCATACATTTTGTTGCATTACGTTTTTATCGGCGGAGTGTTTTTCGTAGGGTCAAACTTCAAAATGCTTTTCTAAAATGGCCACAAAAGAAGGTTAATAAGGACAAAATGAAAATTCAATGCATAATTTTAATATGAATCATCTCAGATAATAACCTTACCTTGTACTGTCTGAAGGCATTCTGGATCACGATTGCAGCTTTGTATAACTGCCTTTGCTCTTCATCTGCAGAGTGAAAAAAAAATCTATGTTACAAAATATGAAGAGGTATTCAATCTCAACAAACCTGTACTTTATCTTTTTCTAGGTATGATATTAGCTGTCATTTTCAGGAGGGCTTATTTTTGTGAACTATCGTACGATCGCAAATTCAACAACGTGCAAAAATAACCTGACAATGCACATACAAACATGTGTTTTTCAGAAGCCTGTGCTAATTGTCATGAAAAAAAATATCCATGAAAATATTGACTGATACAGTAAGCATACCACATTCGGGGTATATCGGAATATAGTGGTGTATTCAAAGCATAATGCTTCAAACCCACTATGGGCTGAAAGACTGGTACCCAATCCTCACCAGAGAGTGTAAGTATGGAGAAAGCCCATTGCAACGCATGGCCTGATCCCTGCAAGAAGTCGCTCCAGTCTGCTGGTGGGAAGTCTTCATCAAAGCTGATGTTACTCGGGCTGCTGGAGGTGCGGCAGGATGACTCTGCTCCGCTGTAGGAGCTCGCTGGTGAGCTATCGATGCCCGTCCTAGAGATAAACGGCATTCAAACTTAGTCACAAAGTCACATATATGCAAGCACGTGAAAAAATGTAACCTTCCACCACAAAACGACTAATAAGTTGGAAATATTTCTTTTTCTCCAAATTTCAAAACAGTCTAAAAGCTTAGACTTAAAAAACTTTAAAAAAAATGATATATAACTTGCCTTGTGTGGACCAAGCAAACCCTTTGAAATTACACTGAGAATGTCAGTGTGTCAGACTAATGACCATAATAATAGAGAATACAGGTATAAAGAAGAGTGACCATTCAAGAACAAATTCCTATGAAGCATCCTAGGACTCACCTGTAGAGGGTGTCCTCCACACCGCCTGGGCTGGAGAAGGGACTGGTGATGGAGCTGATGGAGTCATGGAGGGACTCCTGGTCCACCTGCACATGGGGTCCCTCTGATTCCACCTGGGATCCTGCTACACTCCCCCTGGAGCCCTCCAGCTTGATGCGATCAGGGAGGGCATCCAGGATGTGCTCTGCCAGAGATAAGTACTGCTCCTGGAATAAGTGGAAACATAAACGATAGATGAAGGTCAATGATGGGAAAAGGAGCATTTCATGCATTCAAAAAATATCAAGTGTCTGTGGTAATTCCTCTTAAACCTACCATATAAATGAATATTTCGTAACGGATGCTAAACTTTGTAATTAATCTTTTTACCCTCCATTTTATTAATTAAAAGAAGCAATTTTGGATTGGGCTTGACATTAGAATGTCCCACCATTGGGGTTCATGTACATGGATAACCAACACATAGGATTAAGGTTAGGAATAGGATTAGGATTAGGATTACGGTTAGAGTTGTAGGTAACAAAGTTTTCATATTTATCTTTGTTGGTGGTGCCTTGGTCAACCAACTTTTGTAGAGTGGTATTCCAAAGTCGCTCCAAAAAGTGATAGCGAGCTGAAAAATCAAATCATTCACAAATTTTTGTTGACAATACAGTATATGTACCTTGTTTCCAGCTGCGGCTCTTGGAAGAAGGAGTGGCATGTAGTCATCAGTCTGCATGGGGGATTCACAGCGTTGCTCCTCCTCCTCGGCCCCATCTCCCTGCTCCTGCTCCTGCTGCTGGGCCGCTACCTGGAGCTCTTTGACAAAGCTCTCCCACATCTCCTTCTGGTCTGCATGCTCCCTGACTCCCATGGGCTGAAGCCCCATTAGCTCCGCAGGGTCTAAGTTACCCAGGATCTGGCTCCCGCTCAGGAAGGCCTTGAGGGTTGCCTGGGAGATGGGAGGCGGGATGGGCATGGGGCTGGCTCCTGAGGGGGGTTGTGGGCTGGATGACAGATGATGGGTTTGGCTTTGGTGATGGTGCTGGTGGTGGTGGCGAGGACTGGTGGTAGATTTGATGCTCACTCCACTATCCCTACGTAGGAATCCTTGCTGGACGTTGAGCATGTTGCCAAGCGATGCCAATGATGTCCCAGGCAAGTCCTGCAGCCTGGGAGACATCTGCGGCGAGACCCCTGTGTTGGGCGTCACCAGCCCCTGTGATACGGGACTCACTGAGAGATTTGACAGGCATCCCGAGGATGGCGACTGAGCTTCAAAGATGGGTGCAGAGTCGTCGGAGAGCGACGAACATGGTGTGTTTGTGGCTGGCGAGGACACCATGAATGCGGGTAGGGAGTTGCGTCCATTTCGCGGTATCTGTATCGGGTCACTCTTGGGAGATGGGGAAGCACCCAGGGGAGACCAGAGGTGAGGCTCGTCTTGGCCGAGTCGAACCAGCGATTCGGCCAGGGAGGTGTGCCCTCGAGACTTGGCGACATCCAGAGGGAGACGACCAAGGGAGTCACTCATCTTCAGGCAGTGGGGTCGCCAGCGGTACAGGAGAAGTGCCGACTCCATGTGACCTAGGGCACAGGCCCACATCTGCAGGAGACAAGTATAAATTTCAATAATATTCAATGATACTTTCTCTTTATTTCCTCAAGTCTATACAATTTATGATTTTTGTTTTCAAATAGAACTTGTCGCATTCAGTGCACACTTAGACCTGCCTAGCGTTAGAACCCAAACAAATACATCACAGAGCAACTTACCAGTGGGGTACAAGAGGCATTGTCCATGTTCATCGGATCCAGCTCCAGCTCTGCCACTATGCTGTTATGATCCCTCCTATGTGAGTAGAGAATGAATTCAAAGTGAATTTAATTTGACAAGAAGAAGACATGACGACAGGACCAAGGTACCTGTATTATTCAAGGACGGAACTTTTTTCCTTTGGCATGACATCAATCTATATTTGCCAATCCATACCCAGAAGAAAAATGGACACCTTTTCTAGGATGGGCAAAAAATGGGCATCATGATTGAATTTGCCATATGCCACCCACAGTGAAATATCTCACAGGAATACACCCTAGGAAGTAGAAATGGTGCACACATGGTGTGAGTGAATGAATCCAATGACATCATCATTGCTGTTTGTAGATCTGAGAATTTCCTGATCGCGAATTGAAAAACTCGCAAAAGAGTCTGGCGAGTCCTATTCGCGGAAATTTATGGCTGCAAAATTTATGGCGTATACATATCTGTTACCGGTAAGCGCTTTGAGATGTAATTTCCGACTAAGTGCTTCATAAATCAAGATTTATAATTGCTTTGCTGAGTTCTAAACGCAATCTTGAGTATTGCCTAACAGACGATTGGTACTACAAAACTTAAAGATAACATTTAACAAATTCATAGTGACGAAGCTTTTCGACCTGCACTCATCGGGTCACAACGCAGGAATGAGAGAATACAAGAAAATACGAAAGTCAAGGAAGGGTGTGTACAGCGACCTGCTCAGTTCACTATTGTTGCCCGAGCACGCAGCTCTCAGCATCTTCGCTTCTTAGAGGTGTTGTTCATTCAGTCGAGAGATCCGCTATTGTGCCGAAAAGAAGGAGTTTGTACAGGCTCTTCGATTATTTTAGCGTGCCCGGATCATATCCGGGTCGCTGTACACACCCTTCCTTGACATATTTTCACATATTTTTTTGTATTCTCTCATTGTTTGTTAGTGACAGATTTTTTTTTTGTAAAACGGGGCCTTCAGCCGTGTTTGGTTTGTTGTAAAAAAACTTGCCCCCTCCCCCAATTCATCAATACATTAATTTATAGTTGTTGCAAAGAATAGCCCAAAAAATAATACTATCCTCAAGAATGGAATATAACATGAACTTTACGGATCAAGATAATAATCAACGTACCTCCATAAGAAGAGAGTGGATATGAGTCTACTGAAGCCCAGCGCTGCTGCTAGGTGGAGGAGCGTCATGCCATGCTCCGGTCTGCTAACGGTCTGGATCTGGGGGACACTGGTCGGTGGTCTCTGTCTCATCAGGTCCTGGCAGATGCTGACTACTCTGTCCTCAAACGAACCAGGCTGTATACCACTAGAAGGCTGTAGGGTAAAGAGAAAGAAACAACAGATTTAAAAAAAAAAAGGACCAAAAGTAAAAGTTCAAAAAGAAAAAAAATTTAGAGGAGTTTCATTACATCCTGTACTCTGTCCTCAAACGAACCAGGCTATATCTCACTAAAAGACAGCAGGGAACAACTAAAGATTTAAAAATATATATATAGTTAACCACTTTCATGTCACCAAGCTTTTAATGTGGGCCTGAACACTCCTTTACCATTTTCACGAAGTGGCTGTATAGTGCGCACAGCGACAAAAGTAAATTTCGAGAAAAAAAAAATATTTTAATAGTTCACGTTATTTAAGTCTTAAAATGCATTTTAAAACTTGAATAACGGTAATGTCTTTTATATCTGCTAAACAGAAAAAGAAGAAATGTCAGAAGGCCATCTCTTTTCACAGCTAACAAGACATCATCTGATAAGTATGAGATTTTTCTAAGGTGCATGTAGGGACTGAAGTGCAAATCTCTACATGTATGGCGACACAGGTCTCACATAGGCCCGAATTCACAAAGGAGGTTTGGTTTAAACCATGGTTTAAACCCCCACCTGGGGTTTTTAAGCGTACGTGCCCACGCAATCCGACCCAACCATATATTTTCTTTGAGCGCGCGCATGGGCAATGTGCGCTTATTTACGCCTATTTCAGTACGCTTACGGAGGTTTAAACTATGGTTTAGGTTTAAACCTCCTTTGTGAATTCGGGCCTATAATGTACAAATCCTCAAGAAACTCCTTATAATCAACCAAAATCTGATGGTTCTAAGTAACTACGAGAACTACCAGTCCTGTGGACACTTCTAACCTGTGTTCTTTCTTGGGTGCCTTTGACACCAAGTCTCTGCTCCATCTGCTCGAGGCGCTCCAGGATGGCCATCTTGAATCGATTCTCTGTAAAAGAAAATGATATAAATGTAAGTTGACAATAATGACTTTCAAAAAAAAAATGACCAAAATTTCACAGCATATGTACGGGTTTCTGATAAAAGAAGGAGCAGATATTGATTCCTAGTCTAAACATATACATGCAGTAGACCTTTGACAATCTTGGGAAGGAATGGCCACCCTTGGCATGGAAAGGATTTAGTATTTCAAAATAGCAGTCCACAGTTTTGTAACAATGTTCCTACAATCTCAGATTCTGATTCCATTACTGATTTCACACTTTGCAATTCACAGAATCAAAAAATAATATAATAAATGAAAAAAATATTAAAAAACCCCCACTAATAAATGCAAGTTGATGCTACATGTAAGTTGAAGAAAATATATGAAATTGGGGAATTAAAGCAAACCTTACCATTCAGGGAAAGCCAGTCATGTGACCCTGCCACAGAATGGTTAGTCCTGGCTCGGTATTCAAACATGAGAGGCTTGGAGATCAGCACCCCGTTACAAGTCACATGCAGGGCACACTTCCCTGCCTCGTGGGCTAAAAAAAGAAAAGAAATAGAAATAAGAGAAGTACACAAATAATATCTTGGTACTGCAAAATTTCAATATGGCACGAAAAAGAGACATGATAACGAAGCTTTTCGACCTGCACTCATCAGGTTATCACGCAGGTATATAACAAATTACTTGAAATCAACTATATTATACTCGGTGAACCCGGACGCAACTTGGTCTCCACTTGCTGAACAATCCAGCTTGCGCACAAAGCTATGCCGACGATCAATTCTCAATTATGTCCCGGGCCAGAAGCTCAGCGCATTTACGCTTTCTGGAAGCTGCTTACATTCAATCGCATGAACCTCTTCTGTGCAGACAAAAGGAGTTCGTCCAAGCCTTGCGATTGTTCTGAAATTACGGCGTCTAAGTTGCGTCCGGGTTCACCGAGTATAATATAGTTGATTTCAAGTAATTTGTTATATACCTGCGTGATAACCTGATGAGTGCAGGTCGAAAAGCTTCGTTATCATGTCTCTTTTTCGTGCCATATTGAAATAAGAGAAGTGTTGGTAGGTGTGAATAAATTCATTAACTCAGAATTTGAAACTGCACCTAGTAAAGGTATAATCCTTTCTGTGCTACCAAGTTTTTTTTCACTCAAACTTTCACGTGTTTGCTTTCAAACTTATATCGCCTTGTTTCATTGTTAAATTGGGAATATACATCAACCTTGGGAACAGACTTCACACTGAAGGTACTAAAAAAAAATTTCAGGAAAAAAAAGTAGTCATTCTCAGTTTAAAGACAATGATCAATGATCAAATTCTTGGGCAGAATTTTCCCCCACGGCACAGAAGGGTCTAAGGATGTTAAATACAAAGTTCTATGACATGTCTTCAAATGATCTTCTTGAACTCAATGTTGAATTTATAATCACATTTTCAAATTTGGGCATATCAAGGTTCAGAAAGGCAACGTTTTCAACAACAAACAAAGGTTGATCTCTACAGCACAGAAAAAATGCTATTTTTGTTAAAGACCACATACATGTGCTTCTACATGTATGCCAACTGGATTGCAACATACAGGCATGGAATCACAATCTGACATAATACTTTTACTTCATATATATTTGTTGATATAAATGTGCAAAAGGTATTCCTCTTACGGCTAATGTCTGCATGTAAACTGCCTACATAGTGTACCCTACCTGGACTGTAGCAGCGTAGGACACCAGTCTGTACGAGGGATGCCGCCACGCTGGTCTGATCAAAGATACAGCTGTAGACATCCTGAGTGGACTGCCAAGGCCCTGTGACTAAGATCTTCACTCCACCCTGAAACACAATCATAAAGTATATAATAATATTGGATAAATGTGCTCATATCTGCCATGCAAGAGGCTCAAGGTGCTCCAATATCACCCGGCTATAGCTAGGCTACTGACTTTGATGCTCAACATCATTCACACAATTCCTCCCTACCAGGAATACATTTAACACCTGGATGGATAGTGGCAAATGAAGATTAATGTCTTGTCAAAGGGTATTAGCCACGTGCCAGGGCTTGAACCTACAATGTCCACATCACCTGTCAAGTGTTTAAACCTCTTGGCTGCAGCACCATTACAACACTCATATCCCATTACATAGGGAATTAAAAGGGATTGCCCACGCTATCATCATAAATCTTGGGCAGTCAAGAAGCTACTTGATTTATGCATATACAATTATACAAGTATATGAAATATTAAAGCAAGTACATTTAGCAAGAATGCTGTTTCTGGAAATACTGGTGCTACATAAGGCACAAGTGTAGTTGATACGGACATAGTTATTATTCATTTGGTAGCAGCAAACATTTTACTTGTACACCAACCTAAGTCCTACATATCCACTTGTGAGTGGTCAAGAACATACCTCAGTGTAGGACCAATCAGGTGAGAAGTCGGTGATCTCACAGAGCTGTTCTCCTGAATTCTGTTCTTCACCTTCATCTCCATGGTTGTTGTGTTGAGGTACCGATGCCTCTTGGTTCACACTATGGTTGAAGTCCCCAAGGCTTGGGTTCGGACTTGATGAGGCCAGCAGAGAAGCTCCGAGTTCCGGGAGAGGGCTCTCCATGAGCTCAAAGGTGTCGAAGTCCAGCTCGATGTTGGAAGGACTGGGGAGAGAGCCTAGATCTGATGTTGCACTGCCTGATTTGGAGAAGTCATGTCCGGAGTCAGCGGGCCCCATTGAATTGTGGAAGGAACCGCTCACAGAGAGGAGATCGGAGAGAACAGAGCTCCGGTCGTTGGGAGTGAAGTTGCCATCCTGATCCATGGCGTTGAACTCAGATAAGGTGGGAAATTCAGAGTGTTCATTCTGGCAATAGATGTTGCTACTGTTTACAGAGTGTTGGTAGGTCATGTCTACCCGGCCAGGGCTAGTACTTTCAGAAACATGGCCTTCTTGAGACAGGTGAGTGGAGTCTGCTTTGTCATTACTGGTCCTTTGTGTCTCTGGCTGAAATGCATCTGGTTGAAGTGCATTAGACATAGAATCCTGTTGTGATCTCACTGTTCCAAAATTTTGAGGTGTCCTTCCTTCTTGACTTGCCCGAGCATCTGTCTGCCTCTGGAGGTAGTGTTCCTGCACTCGCTCCGGGAGCATGACAAGGTCGCTGCGGTGGTCTTTGAAGCGATTCTCCAAGGTCTTGAGCTTTGGATCTCCATTCACCAACTCCCGCAGTTCTTGGGATTCCTGCCCAGTTATCTTTAGCTGCCCACTGTGTGTGTTAGACATTCCATGTGATGTTTGGGTTTGACTGTAATTTTGACTTTGCCCTACCCATGTGACATTTGATTGCTGAGAGTTTGATGGAAAGTCGGATCTTCCACCATAGTTAGTTCTTGTCTCTGCGGCTACAATATTTCCATCAGCTACCATCTTAAGCAATGATGGATTCAATTCAGATTGGGGCAATGCAGTGTTATTTTGAGAGCCTTCTTTGACAGGGATCGTTGCATTGTTAGATGTCTGTGGTGAGGCTAGAACCTTGTGGGGATTTTCAGAATCTCCAGAAGTCACAGCCTTCAGGATGAACTGTGGGGATGCTAAGCCTTGTGCCGTCATTGCCACTGTGCCTTCTGCAGGTTTGAGAATAAATTTTGGAGTTTCACCTGCCTTCGACTCAGAAGCCTTGAGAATAAACTGTGGAGGTTTTGTTGATGAATTGGAGGGCACTGGCTGGAGAATTAACTGTGGAGAACCTACAGAACCTACGGGTCTGTTCTCCACGGGTAACCTAACTCCTGGCACTTTGAAAGTACCTGGTTCCTGCACTGAATTTACTACGTGGACACTTGTTGCAGGTGACTGACTTGTGGTTATGCTTGGGATTCCTAATCTTATAGACTCCATGGTTTCCCGGGACAGATTAAAAGGATTGCACTGTTGGGTTCCAGTAGACAAAAGCTGAGGCACTTGATGTGCTTCTTGATTGGGAATCAACTGAGGTGATGACACTATCAATTGGGGTGACCTAAGAATGTTTCGACCTTGGTGCGAGGCTTGCGGTAGAGAAGTTTGCATTCTTTGACCAGCTACATTCAAAGACCCTGTTTGCATGGCATAGTGTCCTACGGAATGTCTCTGCTGCTCCTGCAGTTTCTGTTGAAGGGATAATTGGGGTTCAGCTCCTTGGTGAATAGCTGAAATCATATGGTTCACAGAATTGGTGTCCTGGTGAAAGAGAGATCTCTGGGGATCATAGCACTGTGATTGGTGGTTTGTGGAAGGAGGTGCTCCCTGGGATTCGCTGGGGGGCTCTACAAGTCCTCTAGGTGTTATCGGTGAGGACATTCCACAGTGATTATGAACTTGTTCATTCATGCCATTCATTCCACTTCTGCTTCTATCTGCATGAACCTCATCTGACACACATTGCACGTTACCAAGTCCTTTGAGGACTTCAGAGATATTCTGAGACGAGTCCACAGGGGCAATACTCTTCACCTGGAGTTTGTTGCCAGCGTTGTTCTGGTTGGCTACCACAATCAACAGGTTGATGTTGCCGCTGTCGTCCATCTTGACCTTGTTGGATATAGCGTTGGACAACGTGTTTTGGTTGCTGCAGGATTTGGAGTTGTCCTGATGATGGACAGGCCCCTGACTGGTGGATGCAACAGATGTTGTATGACTACTACAGGAACCTACAAAATGGGAAACAGAGAGCGATCATAAGCAGAGATCTTAAAGGTGAATGAAGCACTATGAAATTCAAGTGAACTTACCTATATGTAAATTGTTTGCATGAGCTTTAATAGCAATACCTACATATGGGGCACATTTATGAAAAAAAAAGTTTGCTTTAAATAAAAGCACAAAAATTAGAGAAATAGATCAGTGAAAGTTTGAGAAATATCCGACAAAGAATAAGAGAGTTATGAATTTTAAAAATTCTATGGAAATCTCAAATTGGCAACTCCGGGTCATGTGACTGTGATATCCTGTGTGTACATGGAATGTCATTATTTTACATTTTTCTTCAAAAAACATTTTTATTCCTGAGCTCGAAATATAGTGAGGTAACATGTTTTTGTATATCATCTCGTAAAAAATATGCACATTCTATCATTAAATTGACCTCCCAAATATAATATTTCTATTTTAAAAAAAATTATTAAAAGTTATTCATTTTCTTTTTTTTGGGTATAACATCTTCCTCATTCCTATGCTCGAGGCATTATTAAGGGTGGAATGTTTTGGCATGTCCTCTTGTTTAAACTAACTATTCCTTTAGTATTTAAAAAAAAAAGGATATTTGGGGTCATTTTTGTGTACAAAAACAAATGTAGAGTAGTGAATCCATGACATCACAGGATATCACAGTCGCATGACCCGGAGTTGCAAAGTTGAGATTTCCATAGAAATTCAAAAATTCATAACTCTCCTATTCTTTGTCGGATTTTTCTCAAACTTTCACTGATCTATTTCGCTTATTTTGGGGCATTTTGTTAAAAGCAACATTTTTTCTCATGAATGTGCCTCTTTAAAAATTTGAAGAATATCGAACCAAGATTTGATTTGAAAAAGGAAAACTCAAGAAAAAAATCCTCCCTTTATTAAAGCAACCTATTGAAAAACTACACGTTACTAGATGAGTTTTGTGTTCCTTTGCTACATGTACTTACTAACACTAAATATGGTAGAGATCTACTATTATAAAAACAAACAAACCATGAGATAACATTTCAAATTATGTAAACGAAATTCAACTCTTTGTGTGCCTAACATGAAATATTACACTGCTTTCCGAAAGGGAAGTTCTTGCCAAAGCACTACTACGATTGGGAGACTTTTCCGTACAATACTCATCAATGCAGATGAGAAAAAGAGTGGTTTCTGGCCAATTGCGACTGGGTTATTCTATCAAGCTTTCTCATCATTCACTAGTCTATTGTACAATTCTTGGCATATGACAAATGCATACACATGGTCCAAACAATAGATAAGCAAACCAATGGCACTATAAAAATAGGTAAGAGCTAGGCAGGTGTTAATTAATATTTCTTTCGCACAAAAGTTAGAGGGGACCAAGCCCCAAAATTTGTTTTAATATCTTTCGAAGACATAAAACCATCCCTGAAAAGCTACATGAAATATTGATTTGGTTATAAGGATTGAATAGCATAAAGGCGGTTGGGGGGGGGGGGGGTTCATATCACCAGTGCAGTGAAATTAACTAAAAGTTGAGTGGGCGCAAACATTGAGAATTATACTCACAATTGCTCTATTTCCTTTCTTGAGCAATCTCTGTATCTATAATTGACATATTTCCTTAGAGAAGCTGCATGTATATTTGAAACTGACATTATAAACAAATGATATCTGCATGAAATCCTAAATATACATATATATATATATATATTTTTAAATATATCTTTTTGTTGGGGGTGGGGGTGGTAGTTGGTCACCCTTCCGGCTCTCAACTTAGACCCTCGACTCACTTGCAGGACTGGGTGGCACCTGAGCCATGATCCTAAGGGTGGTACAGTCCAGACAGCTACAGTTCCTGGAATCACTGTTGTTCTGACGATGCCCATGCAACAGGTACTGGGCTATTACTTCGGCTGAGGCAGAAGGCTATCAAGCAAAAAATATACAAATAAGAGAATTGACCCTGCAATAAAGGTTGGGAAGGGAGGGGGGCATCATGGACCCCCCTCAAAATTATTTTTTTATTACTTCTCAGCGCATAAAAAACTTTCAACAGGCTTTCATTACAAAGACAGAAGAAATTCATACAACTATGAATTACATGAAACTTGCTATGGAATCCGATGATTTTAAAGGGATGTGCTCAACCGCAGATTGTGGAGGTTTTTATGCCGCGAGAGGGCACGCGTGATCGTTACCTGATCATGCCGTTGCCCTGCGTCAGGCTAATTGCTAACAGTAAATCAAAGACATATGCACAAAAAGCTACTCTCTAAGCTTTCTTTGTTCAATATTAATAAACGCATACTTATGAATATAAATTGGCTAAGTTATAATAATTGACAATAGTAGCAACTTTCAACAAAATGGACAATGTGATCTTGTTTCTTATTTCTTTTGGTGGTGTGTGCCAAATTTCTTCCTGAGCAGTAGCTCAGCGGAGATCTCCTCTCATTTCAATGTTAATAAGATTTCTCATCATTACCTCTGAAATTTCTTCAAGGTAAATTTATATAGTTTCCATCATGGAAAACATGGCAAAGTTGAAATTGGCTTTCAAGCAGCCCTCGGGAATTAAATTTGATATTTTACTCTGTCCAACGAGACTGGGGTTTAAAATAAAACTGAAACCATTTTCCATTGAGTGAAGGTAAACATGCTCCAAAGAAACTTACTGTAAGCTCTTGAGATCCATTCAGCTGTATCTGGTATCCATGCACTGAAAACGAAAGATAACAGAGTTATCATTATGATAATTAGTGCTCTTAATTTCTCTGTCTTCCTGTCCTTAATTACATACGTTCAATTCTATTATTCTAAGCCAACCAAATATTGACATATAAAATATAGCCCATATGTGAAACTCTGGAAAGAGATCACACTGATGGATCTGGATAAACAAAAGCATATTTGCTTAAGTTAAGTTTATAGTTGTGCTCGATATTATAGTTTTTGTTTCATATTCATTGTCAAGCGACAGATCCATTACACTATAACATTTATACCTTTCCAAATTTGATTCTATTAAACCCTTTCGTGACATCACTCCATGTTTTGTGGTTTGGCTCAATAACTTTTCATTCAGAGCTCTAGAATTTATACCAGATGCATGAGTAGAAAGAGCAAAAATTCTGCACACACTATGTCCATTTTTTTTGCACGACCATATTGCGTTTGATGCCAGGAACTTTAAAAGCAAGAATAAGCTTTAAAATCCTGAAATTGGCAACACATTGAGAGGTTCAAAATCCTTGCTTTTTAATAAAAATTGGCAATTTTTGTTAATATTTCGACAGAGTTCCTTATTAAGTACATTGTTTTCAAAGACATTACAATGTAGCATTAAAAGAAAAATATAATTGTTGCCAATTTGAAGAACAAGTTGTGATCAATTTAGCCCTTAAATAATAATTACTGTCATGAAAGCGTTAAAGTGAAATTAATATCACTGTTACAAACATGTTAGATCAAATTCATTTGGATATGAAAGTTTACATAGATGTCTCATTTTTTATCTAGACTTTCCTGCTTTTAAGCAAATTTGGAGTACTTGCATGGAAGCTTCATTTCAAGAAAAAGAGTTTTAAATATCACCGTGGATTGTTATGATCATTTAATCATTCTAAGGGGATGTTGCAAGAAAGTTGCAATCAATTGCAAATCCCCCAAATCAGTCGCAAGTCTTGCAATTGATTGCAAGCTCCACTTAAAATACATGTATCATATTTGCAATCGATTGCAAATGGAGGATTTGCCATTGATTGCAACTTTCTTGCAACACCCCATAAGTTGTACATATGATAGAGTTTGAGGCCTGCCAAGTATAAACAAAACAAAGAAAACAAGCTGAAAACTCCATACCCTGAAAATCACCAACAGAGGTACATATACATGGGACAATGTTGCTGGAAGACAAGGTACCTGGCCTGGACACAGTCCCCATATTTCATGGAATTCCTATTTGTTTTCATTTTTCCTCAAAAATTATGGATTTCCTTTAAGAATCATTTGGCAGATGCTGAATATTTATATTATATTGGATGGCTCTGAATGGGATACCAGAGAATATTCCATGAGTTAGGGAGAATATTCCATGAGTTAGGGCCAATATTGCACTCATCGTAGATGAGTGCAATATTGGCCCTAACGAGTGGAATATTTCTGGTATTTCATGAAATAAAGCCATCCAATATAATTATTATTATCTATACCCTACAGGAAAATGATTTAGAACTTAATAAAAATCATTTAACCAACCACATTCAGTTAATAGAGCCCCTCATCATACTTCATTGTGATCACACAAGTTTGACTTAACCTCTTTATGATGTCATGTGCATATGTGTGTATGCGTTGCATTATTGGCGCGTACGCAAACAGACAAGACAAAATTTTGTAAATGCAGAAATATTCGCGGTACATTAATTTTTGCGGATTTCGCACTATTTTCGGCGGGCGCGAATTCTAGAACACGTGAAAATAGTAGCACGATTGAATGGACGCTGCATTGCGCGCTTCATCTGATTGATACGTGTTTATACGAATATGTTTAATCATGCGAAAATAACAGCGTTTACAGTACGGCATAATATTGCACGGCAAGTTTAGCACTGCAGCCTATGGGGAATTCAGCGTTCCGTGCAATATCCTCTCATATTGCATGCACAAATCAATCCGACAAAAATCTGCCTTTTTTATGCACCGCTAAAATGCCTTATATAGGTAATAATCTGTAATAATTGTGCTGGATTCCATTAAAATTCATTTTTGAGCATTACCAAAAACTCAAGATTATCTTTCATATCAATCGCTTACACATTGGAGTGATCTGCCTGATGAGGTCTTCCGTTGACCAGTTGGTTCCATCGTGCTGCGGAAGGTCAATCAGAGAGCCATTGGTCAAGGATTCCAGGGTCAGCTTACGGTCCTCGGTGACCGGGACGTTCAGGTAATGCACCAGGATGATGTCTGGATTCTTTGGGTGAAAGAGAGAAGGTGAGAAAAAGAAGTGTTATGACCGACAGTGAATAAAGAAAGGAATTAGGGACAAGAACTCCAAGCTCATCAAGTACACTTTACTTTCTCTGCAAGGTCAAATTTGCCAGATTCTTGAGGGTCGGATTCAGTATTGACTGCAGCAAGCAAAGAATGATTAAAAGCCATAGAAGAGTATTCAAAAGGATTGGAAAGGGAGGTATCCTTACTCAAACCTTGTTGTCAAACTGGCCATTCAATGAACTCAGTGATGTAATGAGTGAGCATTCATACAAATTTATACAAGTCAATTTTTCAATTTTTTTTTTAAAATCAGGGTACGTACTGTCACCTCTACATGTATATCAGGAATCATGAATCACCATGAGTTATATTACGAGGTCAAATTGTTGAGATATCTTAGCATAGGGTTGAGCTCTAGTCTGAAGTGAATCATAATTTCAAGTAGTGAAAAAAAACCCCCGAACAATGCATGCGATGCAAGCTTTCTAAAATGTGGAAGGGAGGGAGAAGGGAAAAAGTTTGGGGGATGGTATGGTAGCCATCTTTAGTACTAGCAGGTGAAGAGTAACATATGCGCCAGGGTGTTAAAGTGAAAGGCCCTAATCTCAAACCAGAAATTTACCTAACATGAAACTTTTACTAACTGCAGCAAGAAACTGTCTGTCATGAATCGTCAGAATTTAATATTGTGATTCAATTATTTTCAAAACATAAAATCCTTGTGAATCTGAATAACTTACAAAATTTGCAAAAGTTTCTAGTTTTACAGCAATCTAAGTAATTAGTCTGGGATTATACAGTGCGTCCCAGAAAAAACAAAACCGAGATTTATCGATGTTTAATCATATGTTAATCACAATTATGATTAATAAATGACACATATTTGTAAAGCTTAATTGGATCCTCTTCTTTCATTTGATGCCACTCATACGATACATACTTCACGCATGAGTGAATAAAGACAATATGAAGCAGGGCTACCAAAAAGTCGTTTGGCCAACGATATCTGAATTTCAAAGAGATAATCACATTTCTTGAAAGTTCATTGTCTGCCCTTTCATGACATTTCGATCGGGAAAAATGAACCGGGGATGACAAATCTCTGTTGGTGTAAAATGACGCTTGCTTTTCCATGATTTATTAAATTAATCCGTTTGCACTGGCTGCCTGTCCTAGCAATAAACAAACAAGACAAAAGACTTCATGCATGGCTGATTGTCAACAAAATGGAGTGGTGAGTACAACACGATGAAAGCTGATTGACAGTGTGGTACGGGTACGTTTTCATTATTAAACCAACTTGACCATGCTGTTAACAACAGAGCAACAAGTATTTCTGGTAAACAGAATGGAGATGATCTGGGAGCCTTTAATAAATCATGAAATGCAAGCATCAATTTACACCAACAGAGCTTTGTCATCCCTGGCTCATTTTTCCTCGATTGAGGTGTCATATGAAAGTGCAGAAAATGTACTTTCTAGAAATGTGATTATCTTTTTGAAATTCAGATATCGTTGGCCAAACATCTTTTTGGTAGCCCTGCTTCTTTTTGTCTTTATTCACTCATGTGTGAAGTATGTATCATATGAGTGACATCAAGAGGATCCAAGCTCTACAAATATGTGTCATTTATTAATCATAATTGTGATTAAGATATAATTGTAAAATCAGCACTGATTTTCTTATTTACTATATAAATCTATATACCTACCTATTATGCCTGTAGTCTTGACTACGGGACCCCTTCGAGAATTATCACACATGAGTCACAATATTGTGCGCACCCCCCGTAATCCTATTGTCCCCTTCGCCACTCACGCGCGTCAATACGCTACGGCCATCTTCCTCTTTTGCGAGCAACCCCAAGAAGAAACATGTTGCTTGCAAGGAGCGGGGAAGGAGGGAGGGTCATAGGTAGGTATATAGATTTATATAGTAAATAAGAAAATCAGTGCTGATTTTACAAATTTACTGCAATAAATCATATATACCTACCTATTATGCCAGACCAGCGCCAACTCAAAGACCGGGAGGCATGTTTCGAGCAGAAGGAAATAGGATTACACCAAAGACTACAAAGAAGACACAGCGGCCTTCAAGGTGGCTGACGCAAACAAAGCTTCACCTGCGGGAATATCCCTAAGGTAGCAAGAAATGAAGGAATTGGGCGAACGCCAATAAGCAGCCTTCAAAATATCAACAAGCGCCACACCTTGAAACAGAGCCCAAGAAGTGCTGACACTACGAGTATCATGAGCACGAGGCTTACTGTCGGATAAAAGAGCCTCTGTGCCAGCGGCCCTAATAGCTTCAACGATCCATCTAGAGATGGAATCAAGAGAGGCAGGAGAAAAAGGCTCTCTAGTGATCAGGAACAACTGATCATCCTTACGATAAGACTTAGTCTTATCAATATACCATTTGAGAGCCCTAACAGGACACCAAACTTTGTCCTCACGCACCGAAGAAAAGTTAGAAAGCGGACAAAGAAAAATCTCAACAGGACCGGAGGCAGCTGTCTGATTCTTGGAAACGAAAGAAGCCCTAGGAATCAATCTAACACCTTTTCTCTCCCAGCGAACATGACCAGGAGTAAGACAGAGAGCATGAAGTGTACTGCGCCTCTGCCCAGAGGCAATAGCTACCAAAAAGAGCGTCTTAACCGTAAGATGATGAAGCGAAGCTTCACCCAACGGTTCGAAAGGAGGTTTCGCCAAGGCCTCCAGGACCTTAGGCAGACTCCAAGACGGCACTAACTTAGAAAGAGAAGGTCTTTTCAGAAAGAACGAACGAATCAAACCACTTAGAAGCGGGGAATTGGAAATCCCCGAACCATCTGAAAAACCCGAATGAATGGCCCTGATCGCCGAACGGTAGCCTCGGATAGTAGAAATAGATCTCCCTTTGTCAAATAACGAGATTAAGAAATCCGCAATTGAACCAATAGGAGCCTCAGAAGGGGTTTGATTTCTCTCTTTGCACCAAAGGAAAAAGACCGAAAGACGGGAATTGTAAATCTCCCTAGTAGAAACCCTACGACTAGACATTAAAAAGTCCGCGGCTCTATCAGAGAGACCCGACTGTCTTGCAGATTCCCTGACAGGGGCCAAGCAGTCAAATGAAGAGACTCCGGACTGTGGAGAAGAATCCCCGATAGGGGCTGCAACACCAGATCCGCTCTTAACGGGAGAACAAACGGTTGAGCCCTTAGGAGGCTCATAAGTTCTGGAAACCAATTCCTCCTGGGCCAAAGGGGAGCTATTACGAGCACCCGCGCCCGATCTTCCCTGATTTTCCGCAAGACACGCGGAATCAAATGGAAGGGAGGAAAGGCGAATCCCTGAAGGTTCTCCCAGCTGAGGGAGAAAGCATCGAGAGCCCATGCTCCCTGATCGCGAACACGGGAGCAATACTTCGGCAGCTGGTGATTTAGCACCGACGCAAATAGATCCACTTCCAGTGGACCTAGGCGACTGCGAATGCGGCAAAATACCTCCGGATGGAGCGTCCATTCCGATGGAAGATACCTGCCCCGAGACAGAAAATCCGCAATGAGGTTTTCCCGACCGGGGATGAAAGAGGCCACGGGTGTGATTGCCATGCGACGACACCACCTCCACAGCTGAGCTGCTAGGGCATTCAGAGCAACCGAACGAGTGCCTCCCTGCCGATTGATATATGCCGCCACGGTAACATTGTCCGTGAGAATCAGAACCGAACGACTGAGAAGTCGACTTCTGAAATGGAGCAAGGTCAACAGAACTGCCATAAACTCCAAGACATTGATATGAGGAAGAGTCCCAAGACGAGACCAATCCCCCGCAACCGTGCTGCCGTTGCAGTGTCCTCCCCACCCCAACCGAGAGGCGTCTGTCGAAATCGATATCGACGGGAGAGGGGCAGAGAAGGACCTGCCTCGCGCGAGAAACACCTCGCTCGTCCAACAAGAGAGAAGAGACTTGATCTTTACTGGTTATGGAATCCAGACCAAAAGAGAGTCTTTTCCCGGCTTGAAGAACCTGAGGAGATGTCTCTGAAAGGGTCTCATGAGGAGCCGGCAGTCCTCTAAAACATCGACTAGACTGGCTAGATAACCTAGAAACTGAAGCCACTGTCTGGCCGAGACTCTTCTGGCCAGCAAGAGCTTGCGAGCCGCAGAGACAATGGTGAGAATCCTGTCTCGACTGGGCCGAGCTAACTGATTCCTTATGTCTAACACCGCCCCCAGAAAAACTGGGCTGCGAGTGGGGACTAACTCTGACTTTTCCCAATTTATTAGGAAACCTAAGTCTTGAGTAAGAGAGACGAGCAAACGAGTCTCGTCCAACAAACGATCGCGCGACTCCGCAAGGAGAAGCCAATCGTCCAGGTAACAAAACAACCGCAGGCCGCGACGCCTCAGAGAGGCCGCTAGCACCGCTACAACTTGAGTAAAAACCCGAGGGGCCGTGCGCAGCCCGAAGGGAAGAGCCCGAAAACGATAAGTCTCCGAGAGGAAGGAGAACCCCAGAAGATCGCGAGATGCGCGATGAATGGGAATGTGAAAGTACGCGTCCTTGAGATCTATCGAGACCGCGTAGTCTTCCCTTTTGATCAACGGAAGAATGGAGGCAAGAGTCTCCATCCGAAAATGAACCGGAGGAATAAATTTGTTTATCCTTTTTAGGTTCAGTATCAAACGAAGTTTTCCCGAGCGCTTGGGAATAACAAATATTGGAGAAAGGGAAAGAGACGGCCTGTCTCTTACCCTTTCTATAGCCCTCTTTTCCAGAAGAGACTCGATCTCCTTTGAAGCATGAGATCGAGACAGGGCAGACATGGGAGGTGACCGAATTCTTATAGCCCCTCCGGGGAGCGAAGCGCAAAGATCTATGAAGAATCCGTCTCGCACGACGGAGAGAACAAACGCGTCCCCGGAGATGGCCTCCCAAGCGGGGAGAAACGCGTGAAGACGGCCACCTACCACATTCGGTTGAACAAGCGCTCGGGGAAAAACATCAAAACCCAGGCTTGGCCTTCTGCGAAGCCATCGCCTTACCACGAGTACCTCTCGAAATGCCCCTGCCACGACTCCCTCTCCCACGAGAAGGAGCTGGCTGTGGCTCAGGAGGCGGGACCCTAGACACGCGACTGCGTTGACCCGAAACGGGACCAGCAGGTCTACGCTGAACAGGGGCCCGCGTTGGCTTAGAGCTAGTGTGAAACTGCTTAGTCATATCCGAGATCTGCTTACGCGCATCGATCTCTCTCTGAAAAACCGTAGCGAATTTACCACCAAAAAGCGAAGGACCCCGAGACGGAACATCTCGGAGAAGTTGAGCAATACCCGACTCTCTAACACCCAGTGCCGAGAGAGCCGAGGACCTGCGACGGAACGTAACCGAAGCAGCTGCGGTGGAAAGCTGCGACCACTGCAGACAAAAAAGAGTATGCAACAGGTCGTCAATAATCAGCTTGTCACCATCGGTAACATTCAACTCCTCCGCCCTGGACCTAAGGTCGGAGAGAAACCCTTGAAACGTCCAACGCGAAGTCGAACCCTGCGCGCGGGTTGACTGCAATTCAGGGAGATATTTGGACAACAAAGCAATCGCTTCTACCCCGCAAAGAGCGAGCGATTGAGACTCCGCCTGCCCAAGCGATTCGGGAACCGAAGCTTGAGAAGCCACATCCGAATCTGGTTCCACCCGAGTGGAATGAGACAAAGGAGCACTAACAAAGGCCTCCGCAGGCAGAGCCCCGCATGGTTCAACAAAAGTCTCCTCGCCCGGCGGAGCCCCAAGGGCCGCGGGAATAGGAGGCACATGCGAATCCGACCCAGACAAAGAGGAATCAATCACAAAAGGCTGATTAGACTCAAGGCGAGATCCCTGAATAGGGACAGAAGTCAGGGTTGAAGTAGCCGGTACAAAGGACCAACCCTGATTCTGAGCAAAAGCCCGCATCATACTGAACATGTCAGCTTGAGAGGAGCTAGCTGGGTTAGCCAGGCCAGACGGGCAAGAGGCCGGCAAAGCCTTGCCACTTTTTGCCTTCTTCTTGGCCTTTTTTTTGGCTGGCTCGACAAGAGTCGTAGCCGAAACCCTTTTCTTAGAACGCTTAATCGGATTCGTCCGCGGAGGGGCGTTCACTTCCCATAAAGGGATTGGAGCGCTCATGGCGTAAGCCTAGAGAATCGCCCAAATCACCCATATTGGCTAAGCAAGAAGATGCAGTAGCCTTGGGTTGGGAGCTAAAAGCTCCCAGTGCGTGGGCAGACCGAGATGACTCGGTATGTGCCCGATGACTACTAAAGGCGTGTGAACCCGCTATTGGACCGCTCGAAAGCAGCAATAGGGGAGCACTAGTAGTCACGCACTCAGGTGAAAACACCTGTTGCTCCGAAGAGCGTCCATAATTGTTAGCTCGAGCATTCCCATTAGCTGGCAATGTAGACAGCCCAGGAAGTACTCGTTCCCCCATATGGCGTTTGCCGGGGGCTAGGGTTTGAGAACCCAGACCAACATGGACTAAGCCCGTGGGCTGCCCTGCAGTAGTGGGGCGCGTCTCCCCTAACGGATCAGAGCGAGTGAACGCTACCGTACGGGAAACAACAGCCCCCCCCTCTGGTCTCAGCGACCGGGGGATTGGATTCGAGATATCCAAACCACTAGAATCTGACGCCACCCACCCTGAAACCACGGGCTTCGGAGTTGACAATCCCGATTCAGTTAACGCCACCCGTCCCGAAGCCGCAAGCTCCGAGACTGGCAAACTCTGCAAGGAAACACCACTAGGCAACTTACCCTTAGCCCTCCTCCCTCCCCCGTGTACCGCAGTACTCGGGGGAGTTCTGGAAGGCCGAGTCGTCTTGCTAGACGACTCTTCGGAAGAAGCAGGTCTCCTTGACCTAGCTGCTTCCTCTTCCGAATCCATACCACTGCAATAAAACAGACAATAAAGTATACTTTTTCAAATTAAGAAATACTTCAACTGAATGCAGTAAATAAGGGTAAAATTATTTGGGAGATACGCACTAAAGAAATTTTCACAGCCTAAAAACCGTAAGAATAAACGCCGAACCCGAAGGCTCGGTGACAAACGGAAACACCCGCAAACACGGAAATATCTACGTGGGGCTGACCGTGAAAGAGAAAAATAAATGCCAAGAAAGGGAATCAAAAAATCCCTTGCAATCGGCAAGAGTGACTAATAAAACACAAAGTACTATAATCTAAACGAATATAGGTACCTAAAAGTGCTTTAACTATGTGAAAAAGCGCACCAAAAAGATACTATACGACCTGATTTCAGGAGCGCTGTGACTATACGTCCTAACTCGTCGGGGGCGAGCAAGAAAGAGGAAGATGGCCGTAGCGTATTGACGCGCGTGAGTGGCGAAGGGGACAATATGATTACGGGGGGTGCGCACAATATTGTGACTCATGTGTGATAATTCTCGAAGGGGTCCCGTAGTCAAGACTACAGGCATAATAGGTAGGTATATATGATTTATTGCAGTAAATTTAAACATCGGTAAATCTTGGTTTCGTTTTTTCTGGGATGTACTGTATAGCAAGCAAGATGGCTTTTAATGAGAACACTTTGAAGAATCAAAAGTCAGTTAAATGAACTATATTCTGTAGTGTGAAATAAACAGATACAAGGTCTTCAGCAATAATTTTTTGGAATTTGTCTTCTGCGCCGTCATTTTCAGCATTCTTAATATAAAGGTACCATAACATGAACTAGGACATGGCCCCTTATCAGGGGTTAATGGGAAGGTTGAATTCTGGGAATGGTGAAAAATAATTTGTGAGCTTTCTCATTCCTTTTATGTCAGTTTGGAAGAACATCTTAGTAAAAATGTCCCCTGAAAAGGATTGCTTTTCAAATGCCCTCATATTCCAAACATGATAAGAAACAGCTGAAACGTTACGGACGAACATATGTATGTAGTCCCATATACACATTTCTGTGTGCAGTGCATGTGACTCTCAAACGGATTGAGTAAATTTCTTCTCGTTTTGGTGAGCATACATTAATTCTTATGTATTAAATAGTCAATCTTTCCCAAGTGATTGGACACTGACAGTTTCTTTCATGATGTTAACGCATGACCAGAACTCAACTTTATCTTTAATAACTGCCTCCCTCGACTAAGCACATGAATTCTAAACTCCATACATCAATTGCAATAATGGGGCAATATGGAATTGATGCAGGCGAACCAACAAAGAGATGCCAGTGGTCATTCCATCCATTAGTTACATGTACCTAGCGATCTCGACCACTGCGGACCAAACCCAGAAGAACAACCTTCAAGGATTGTTAACCTATTTCACACTTTCAGCGATACAGTGTGTCCCAGAAAATATGAAACCCTAAAACAAAGGATTAATGTGACCAAACTATACGATCTGTGATCTGCTTTTAAATGATAACTTGATGGCATCTATCTCTACATACTTTACCGAGCAGCAGCAGCATTTTGAAAATGACATGTGAAAACTCAGTTGTGCCGGAAGATGTGAATATGACTTAAAGTAGCTATCCAAAGAAAATCACAAATATGGCAATTAATGTATCACTAGAAACTGGGAAGCTTACAGATTTATTTATTTTATGTCAACTGCGTATCTGATGATTATAAAAACATCATAAATAAAAGCTCTTCTCAGCATCTGGAATATCCGACGATTCGCCAGAAATATAGCGAAGTTTGGATGTTGTCACACTAAGGACCAATCCTGCTTAAAGACCTCAGCCTGACCGAATTTTGAAATATACACTTTATTCATCCACGGGGAGCTATATATTTTCTGAACAAATTGAAACCAACTTCATGAGATTCCGTTTCCTGTGGAATGAGTAACAGCGTCCCGAATGTTGAGCCCCGGTGGGTTTTCTGAGGAGGGCCCCGTCTCTGAGGAACGCTACTTTGCGGGGGGTGAAAATTTGATGACGACATATCGTGTACACGCACTCGGAGCTGTATACATGACATGTCGTCACACGTCTAGCGACCCCCTGCAGTTTCCTCTCTTGTTACGCAATAGGGAGCGGGTGGACCAAAAAAAATTATCTTTTTTATTTTTTATGGATAAACGGAGACGAAAATTTATGAATACCCAGGGTAATTATATTCTTTGTTTACTAAGCTTTACGTCAATATATGGTTGTTTTGGGTCAGGCTGAGGTCTTTAAGCAGACGACGTCCTATAATGAATAAATGTAATTGCAATGCAATTATTTATCAAATTATGAAGAGTTTGGTACATTTACACATGACCTTATTTCACACCATTCTAAAAGGGAAAGTGAACTGATTCTGATAACTAAAACCGTTTGATAGTAAATACACAGGAGAAGGGCCAATGATCAATGAAATAAACCCCACTTTCAAATTGAAAAACCCTCTGATGATATCACAGATTGTATTTGTTCCCTCTTGAAACGCCAAGCATGCCCCGGTGCAAGCAGCTGAAAATACAATGGCGTCTTATTTTGTTTACAAGTGACTGATTCCTTTATTTTTTGAACGCTGCATTTTTCATCAAAATAATACCATACACGAAGTTAAGAGTGAGGCAACAGACTAACATTAAGACTGACGCTAGTCAAGTAAGAGAAATAAGTGAAGAGGAGATGACAAAACAGCCACTGAAAAATGTGTAAGATGTTATGGGACATCGTCTGCTTAGATAGGACTGGTCCTTCGTGTGTCGTCACACATCTCAGCAGCGTTCAAGGAGCTCTTCAGCTGCTATATCGGGGGCTGTATTTTACCGTTTTATAATTGATAATAATCATTAATTCAAATGTTTCCAAGCGTTGAATTTGGATAACCTTGTTTAATTTATGCCATCTATGCAATAATAAGTATTAAGCCAATATTTATTTTGATGGAATTTTCTTGCAATGTGATCTTTAAGGAAAATAGCAGCTTCAAGAGATATGGTACCTGAATTTCCCTTCTGTGATGGTACATGTATGCATTCATAAAGCACAGGTCAATACCAATTTTCAGTGGTGGCAGGGGCATACGTCCCCAAAATTTCCAAAATCAATAAATATTCCTCAAAAGATGAAAAAGTGCCTTTTGTGTGATGGAAAAGGTGCCCCTCGTGAGGTGGGAAATAATAATAACAGTAAGAAACCGTTCTTGTATAGTGCATATCACATTATGATACAACTAATGCACTTCCAAAGGGTTTGCATATATATTATTACCCTGGCTCTCGTCTTGGTATTTGTTCTGCCATATGTGCCTTTTCTACCTTGTATAAATTTCCATCTGGCAATGGAAAGTGCCACTTACTTAACGTTTATGAGAAATATCACCTTTCTATCCGCTTTGTTCTTAAAAGAAACTTCAGTTCAGAAAATGCAAAAAAATTCCTTCAAGTGCAGGTACCATTTCAAAGCAAAACATGCCCTTTCTTTACCCCCAACATAAAAAACCCCCATTGACCATCCTTTATTTTATGATGACGGTGTTATCCTTACCACAATTATTGAAAGAGGCAGATGAAAACGGTCTCCTAATAGGGTTTTAAAAGTTATGTTACATTTGGGTCATGTTCGCATGTAATCCTAACGTTTTCACGGTTGTACCCAAATCCGGCACAACTGAGTTTTTACATGTTACTTTCATAACGCTGCTGCTTTGTAAACTCGTGTACAGATGGATGCCATCAAGGTATCATTTAAAAGCATAGTACTTCTGGTTTATGGAAAATAGGTAATTATCGTCATAGAGCACATAGTAGTAGGGTTTCATTTTTTCTGGGACGCACTGTATACATGTAGTACATGTATGCAGTTGCCATCAGCAGTGTATGTACATGTATGCACTTAACAGAGTACTAATGAGTACTTCTTTCCACTTTTCCATTGTCTAATTGCCTCGGTAGTTTGGGATAGAATAGCAATTTGCTGCTCCCATGGAAAATGTCAAATGGTGAAAGATAATATTAATGAAAGTACCCATATACAATACAACCATAGAGTTTCATGAGCATGTCGCCTTGAAAAATTATTCATGATGAAGTAATGATCATTAAAGTATCAGTTCTGTAAACATTATAACTATATAGTTTTATGGGCATGTTGCCTTGAAAAATTATTGATGAGTAAAATAAGTCAGTGGAAATAATAATAATAATAGCCGTTTCTTTTATAGCGTCTTACCAGTTACAATGTAACCGACCAAAGCGTTTACAGCATTATTACCCTGGTCACTGGATTCAATTGCGATTCTGCACATTACAGTGCACAGTTCCAGCCAGTTGCCTGTTTCCAAGCGCGCACATGCTAATCCAACCACAATGACGTTCACATCCTCCCAGGTACCCATTTAACACCTGGGTGGAGAGGAGCAATGTAGATAAAAATGCCTTGCTCAAGGACATAAGTGCCGTGCCGGGGTTCGAACCCACGACCTTTGCATTCCCAGTCAAGTGATTGAACCACTCGACTATAAAGACACCTCTACCTATCATTGTCGAAAAACCCCAATAGCAGTAATAGCCCATATCTTTAGCACACATAGATGTAACTTCTTCAAAAGTTATTCACAGGTAATATGGAGTCAGTGGAAATTATATACTAAGTACTAAGTAACAGTAGCATTGTTGAAAAACCCCAATAGCAGTAATAGCCCATATATTTTGCACAGTACTTTTTGAAAACCTATTCACAAGTAAAATGAAATCAGTGGAAATGATAAAGCGTTCATTAGTTGAAAAAACCCTATAGCAGTAATGCCCATATCTTTTGCACCTACAACTTCTTGGACAGCAATACATCATGTTCTATTTTACATCATTGCTTTGTATTGTTCGTTATGGTGTAATAGACCAGCTTGTATTCAGTATGATGGGGAACCTAATTAAAGCTACGCACTTTGTCTCCAGCGGCTAAAAAGTCACCTTTTCAATGATTTATGCAAATTTCTTTCATATATCTTGGTTCTACATGCTTTCAAATCAAATCCATGAGAAAATTATGATGGACAAATATCAATGACATTAATTTTTTTCAAGTCAATGTCGATACCCATGTCGAATTTGGTCGACAAATTTAATTTAAAGGGTCCTACAGCTGCGATCATGTAATAAATGAATGCAAAAACTTGATTTCGAAGCTAACAGATGTGAATTTCACCGTTTTTCAAATAGTGATAATGTCACAAACATAGAGGAAATTTACTTATTCTTTTGGCAAACATAAATGATAATCTTGTTGCTCAGTCACGTCAAAAGTTTGGAGCACTGAACGCATGGCATTGTGCATATTTGCGGAGTATAGCTTTAGGACCCCTGACCATAACCTCTGATTTTTCAAACATGAAGAGCTCCTACTTTGCGCCTCTAATTAGCCGTGGTCCAAAGTTTTCAATAACAACAGAAGAATTTCTACAAATTTGATTAAAGGCAGTAAGGTTGAAATATAATATTTTACATAATATTTGGGAAAATGGGAAATGTTCATCCAAATGACCATCCTTAAAAGAATTAAACAAGAAATTTCACCTTATAATGAAAATGTACATGTATATTTGTACAAGAGAAAGTTCTTTGTTTGCAGAGGACTTTTTCTTACAATGCACTTTTATATAGAAAAATACTCTAAAATATAGTTTCCCCTTTTCATGCACATACATGTATGTATTATGTTATTACACTCGATACCTTCATAGCACAGAGAATTGTCTCACATAGCGAGTGTATGATCTCTAGCGAAAGTGTTTGTTTTGAAGGAGCAAGATCGCCGGCCAAAGACAGCCGGCCAAAGATCATATTGAAGAATTTGGCATGAAATCACTTTTTCTATCATTCTGAAATATATAATGTATTAAATGTATAAAGTATTTTCTCAAAACTTTTGGATGTTATATTGGTGTTTTCACCTCTAGAGGTCGCGACCACCGCCGAAATTGACACAGCCCTGCATAGTGGGGGCTCCAAGAGCGCTCCTTTTCTTTACTTTCGATAAACTTCTCTCTAGCTATTAAAATTACATTAAAATTTTTATATGATAAATTAAAGGGCATGGTGAAATCATGCCCGCCATATTGTACTTTATAAAGTCCAAGGCCGAGTTCCACGAAGATGGGAAAAATGGATCGATGTATGCATGCATAGCATAATGTGAAACCTATTAGCATTGGGAAGTACTAGCGAGTGTAATCATGGCGTACAATAAGCTGGGTAGAGAAAATCAATGAGGCGTGAAATTTACGGCTCAAGTACTGAAATCAGGCAGGGCTGTTATTCTGTTTTGTTTCATAAAAATAATAATAGTTGAATGTATGAATATCATTTATAATTTTCTGAAGGTATGA
Organism: Heliocidaris erythrogramma; assembly: GCA_025617745.1. Lineage (NCBI taxonomy): Eukaryota > Metazoa > Echinodermata > Echinoidea > Camarodonta > Echinometridae > Heliocidaris > Heliocidaris erythrogramma. Next base: position 15,028,172 of record CM046865.1, on the reverse strand, counting down.
TGAAGCACTAAATAATTTTGTTACTGGGCTTTAGCTGAGCTTTCCATGTTTATATAGGCATTGCATTAATTTTTTTTGTCAACTGTTTTTAATATTTTCATAATGCAAATGTGGGATAATGTTGATTCAACATGATGTCTGCATCAGTCCATGGACATGATTGCATCTAATAACATCTTCACTCAGAGATGTAGATATGGAGATGAAGACAGAAGTAGAGGGGGAGAGAGAATGAGATAGAGAGAGGGAGAGGGAGAGAAAGAGAGAGGGAGAGGGAGAGAAAGAGAGAGAGAGAGATAGAGAAACAGGAATGTTTGGGGGTGAGAGATAGGGAGGGTGGGAGAGAGAGAGAGGGAGGGGTCATGAAAGAGATAAATTCAAGAAAATTTAGAGAGGGGGTTTGTTGGAGAGCAAAAAAGAGGGACAGAGACAAATGACATGAAGGTACAGGTATAGCGGATAGAGAGAGAGAGAGAGAGGGTATACATATACATGTAGTGCAGCAATTAATTACTTGGACACACAGAGAAATTCATACATAAAACAAGCCAATTATTAAATACCCTTTTAAGTTCAGATTTTTAAAATACTATGAAATGAAATACCACAAATTGTGCATCAACTAAAAGAAAATTATATCATCGTTAAGATGGGTATAAGAAGAATTCGTGATTGTTGAGGCATGACAAGTTACAGTCCATTAATCACAACGACGTTAATTTTCAGACTTTGCTGTGATTAATGGACTGTAACTCAGTGCCTCAATGATACTGATGTTCTAATTTGCCTGTTATATATAGGTGATGTATTTATTTTAAATTTGATATCAAATTCTATATATGAGATACAGTATTATTGTTGTTGATCTAGTGTCCACATGTATTTCCAGTGTATCCAAGGATTTTGAAAATGAGTGTACATAATGTATAATTCTGAATGAAATATGATGAATTTTACATCCAATTAAAGGGAATTATATTGCCTTAAAATTGGCATAGTAATAAGTCAAGTTCGTAGAAGCATAACAAATTACAGTCCATTACTCACAAGGTATGAATATGGGGAGTGTTTCATCAAGCGTTTTGTCAGTGATTTTTACCGACAACTGTTATAAGCTACTGAAATCCTTGCATCTGATTGGTTGAGAGCAAATTTGTCGGTAAAAAGCACCGACAAAACACTTGATGAAACGCTCCCCTGGGCATTCTTGTGATTAATGGACCGTAACTCGTCATGCCTCAACGAACATGACTTGCTACTATGCCCATCTTAAAGGGCAATCCAACCTTGGTAATAAGATGATTTGTGTGAAAGCAGAAAAATAAGAAAAACAGGATGGTGAAAGTTTGAAAGAAATCGGACAAGGACTAAGAAAGTTATGGATGTTTGAAAAAACGAGATCACTACATCTATGCGAATCTCAATTTGGCAATTAGGTGAGCCGATTGTTACATTTTTGAGGACAACTCTCCCATTTGTCGTGCACAAAAATATCATTAATATGCGGTTTTCTTCGCGGTGCATTTACCCTCGGGGCAGTACTCAAAATATATTGGAGATAGCATAATTGTTATACGTCCTCATGAAAGAAAGAGATCCTACTGAGTAATACATTTTGATAAAAGTGACATTTTAGTCATTTTGTGTGTTGGAGCAAATGGGGGAGTTGTCCACAGCTACATCACAGTGACATTACCTATTTGGCTAATTTGAGATTCCCATATGTATAGTGATTACAACTTTGAAAATTCATAACTTTCTTATTGCTTGTCTGATTTCATTCAAACTTTCACCAATCTGCTTCTCAAATTTTTCCCCTTTCTTTCAAAGCAACTTGCTTTTAAGGTTGGGTTTCCCTTTAACAACGATATAATTTTATTTACTTTTTGTTGATGTACAATTTACTGTATTTCGTTTGATAATATTTTACAAATCTGAACTCAAAAGGGTATCAATTTTCTTGTTTTATGTATGAATTTCTCAGTGTGTCCAAATAATTTAGTGGCTGCATTGTACATAGTGAATGTAGCCAGATAATGCAGTGCGTGAGTGAGAGGGGAGAGAGAAAGAAAGTAAATGAAAGAGAGAAAGGAGAAGGAAAGAAAGAGGGAGGGAAGAGGGAAAGAAAGATATAGAGATGGAGAAGAGAAAAAAGATCAAGATAAATACATGTAGAATGGGCAAGAAAGAAAAAGAGAGAGAGACAAAGAAAGAGCAGGAAAGAGAGAGGGGAAAGAAAGAGAAAGAGAGAAAGAGAGAGAGAGAGAGAGAGAGATGGGAAAGAGAAAAAAGATCGAAAGAAATACATGTAGAGCACGAGTCTGATAGAAATAGCAATTACCAGAGATAGAAAGAAAAGAAGAGACATAATCAGATGAATATATATATATAAAGAGGATTCAATAAAGGCATATGAGAATTCAATCCAAAAACAAAAGACATACACTGCGCGGAGACAGAGAGGAAGAACAAGAAACAGGTATAAGCATCACCATGAACCCCACCACATTTTTCCTCATTATGAGCCCAACATGATTGTTTTTCCAGCCTGCTCTCAAGTATTCATACATGAGTCCAGAGTTCCTAGGGAAATCTTGTAATGATTGATTCTGCAAGACCATGCATGCATAACACTTAATTTGTTCAATGCATACTGTACGTGTGTTGTAAAACAATGGGATATGCTAAGGACATGCATGGTTGTAGACTGCAGTATCTGTAAAAATGGTGTATGCATAGTGATGAGATATAAACTTTAGGGTTTTGTCATATGGGAATCTGTGATATCTACATGTATATGTACATGTATTTCGGTCTGATTTTTGTTGCTTGTTGCTTTTTGACTGAGAAAGAACTGTGGCTGATTATCTTATTCCCCTTTCAGATTGCCGAAGTGTTTATCATTCGCATCGCTTTGCTTTCACAGCAAGAAAAAGATATGACTATTTCATGGAAGCGGAATAGAGCGCGATGCTCAGAGCGAAAGTACATCATCTGCACAATGCACTGTTTTTTCTGCCCTTCATTCCGGTTTATTTGGTCGACTGCTCACATAAAAAACCCGAAGCGTTATCAATTCCGCTTATTGCTAGATAGCGCTTTCAAAACCACCATTCGAGGCAGTAACAGACCTCCCACGTCGATTGCGGAATATCCGAATGACTACCCTTTCACATCAAAGCGTTATCTGGCCAGAGCACTTTTGATTCTGCCATATCGGCTCAATATGAAAGGGGTATTATATTCACTTCGCACATATATGTACTACACTTGATTGCATGTTTGACTACTCTCCTAAAAAACCATATTGAAAACAAACATCAAGTCTAGCTTGTGGAGAGATACATACTCTGAACATAAGCATGTTATATCAGTGTAAATCTTCGAATAATTCGTCTATTGAGAGCGAAAAGGGCGTTAACTCATTATACTTTAACACAGAGTTAATGCCCTTCTGGTTCTCAACAGACGAATCATGGCAATACGATGTGGAAACTCTGTGCACGTTTCATGGCGTCATATACATGTATACATCACAGGATAGAAAGTTAGGATTTTACAAAATTGCAGTTGTACGTTACTTTAATCAAAATTCAAACCATAGAAATCATACAGCCTGAATATGATGAAATGGTGCGACCAGCTGCACTACCATGAATACTTTTCACCTCGTTTATGAAATATTCAAGCCACAACTGGAGGAGGGATATCACGTTCGCTACTTCTTTGTATCATGAAATATTAAAGATGAGACATAAATATATCATACACGCCGAACAATACACTTTACTAGCAATCTTGCCGTGTCCCAGTAAAATGTAATGAATCAATCCTATATGATCCCATTTTATTATCATTATACAGTGAAACCTGTCTATAAACACCACTCAAGGGAGACAAGAAAAGTGGTCTTTATGGACAGGTTCCTTTAATACACATTTCAATAAGAAACACTTTTCAAGGGAAACAAAAATTGTGGTCTTTATAGACCAGTGGTCTTTCTGTATAGGTGGTCGCTAAAGCAGGTTTGACTGTATCATCAGCTGATATAATAGGCGTTTCACTCAAATACATGTACTCTTGTATGTACGGGAACTGGATCATCCCTGTATTAAGGCTATGAGAAGAAGAGAATCCAGCAGGCAAAGGGTTAAAACAGAGTTAACCCTTTCAGGAAAGGAATGAATGAAAGGCTAAATTTATCACATTTTCGTTCTTCAAATTAGCAACAATAATATTTTTTCTTTTAGTGTTACATGGCTCTAATAAACTGTAATGTCTTTGAAAACAATATACATGATTAGAAACTTTGTTGAAAAGTTGAAAAGATTGCCAATTTCGATAAAATCCAATGATTTTGAACCTCTCAATGTGTGCCAATTTAAGGATTTGAAAGCTTATTCTCCTTTATAAAATTCCTGGCATTAAACGCAATATGGTCATGTAACAGAAATGGACACAGTGTGTGAAGACATTTTAGCTCTTTCTACTCATGCATCTGGTATATTTTTTAGAGCTCTGAATCAAAACTTATTCATCCAAACACACATCAATAGAGGATATATAATGATGACAGGAAAAAAAGCCTGAATGGATAATTTACTTGAAAACATCCCACCAAAAGAATATTGAGCTCATATTCTCTAACACAGAGTCAATGCCATTTACTTTCAATAGATGATACATGTACGCGTACGGGTAATTTTCTTAAAAGCATAATACTGTACATGTACTAGGGTCTCAAGGTAACGTAACTCTATCATTATTAGACAAATAATGTACGAATCCTATGATCCCATCTCATTATCATGAAATCATGCGCTGTGAGCCAGAAGATCATAAACCCATTTGTGACATAAAGACCACGTTGTGAGGTTTGACTCAATAACTTTTGATTCAGAGTCCGAAAAATATACCAGATGCATGTACAGTAGAAAAAGAAAAGAGCAAACTAAGGTTTCTGCACACACTGTGCCCATTTCTGTTACATGACCATATTGCATTTGACACCAGGAATTTTATAAAGGAGAATAAGCTTTCAAATCCTCAAATTGGCACATATTGAGAGGTTCAAAATCATTGTTATTTATCAAAATTGGCAATCTTTTCAACTTTTCAAGAAAGTTTCTAACCATGTATATTGTTTTCAAAGACATTACATTTTATTAGAGCAATGTAACACTAAAAGAAAAAATATTGTTGCTAATTTGAAGAACGAAATGTGATAAATTTAGCCTTTCAATCATTTTAAGCAAGGATTATTTCAAAAGGAATATAAGCTATAAAATCCTTGGTGACACATTGAGAAAAATCGAAATCATTGTTTTTCGATCAAAATATCCCATTTTTATACAATTTGAACAAAGTTTTTATCCATGTTCATTGTTTCAGAGACATTACATATTAATTAGAAAAGAGTAACATTAAAAGAAAAATACTATTGTTGCCAATTTGAAGAATAACATGTGATCAATTTAGCCCTTGATTAATTCCTGTCCTGAAAGGGTTAATACAAGGAAGATCCAGTTTCTTTTCTTGAAAGGGTCAATGCATTTACATGTACATGTACATGTACTTTACACATAGTTAACGCCCTTTTGGCTCTGAATAGATGATATACACTGGATGAGAAGAAAAAAAGGAGGCCACCTTCAATGGGTAATTCTCTTGAAAGTACAATATCTAGCAAACAAACAGGATGTCAACTCATACTTTAACCAATACCAGTACAGTGTCCTTTTAGTCACACATGTCAGTATCTGTTTGTACAGAATGCTGGCAATTACAAATAATACATTAATTAGCAGAAAAAGAAAAATATCACTAAAAATCCAACTAAAAAGTCCAATTCTAATGCAGTATATTGTGCCGTTCTTGAATAAGAGCGATTTAATTGTAACTAATCATTAACTCTGTAAATTGGCAACAGAGTGAAAATTATATAATCATTATTTCTGTGTGCAAATTGGTAATTTGTTAAAATTAAATTTTGTAATTATGAATTATTTTGGTTCATGTTATATAATTTTTTTCCTTCAAACTATCTACGAGTGGAAAATGATAATTGTTGCCAATTTTACGCATGAAAGCTGATTACATGTAAATTAGAACTTAAGCAAGCTACATTGTATGTACTGCTAGGGGTTACCACAGAGTTAACATATTGCCATTAACATCAAGCCTACGAGAGCAGTCAACAGGTTAAAGTCCTCCTGCCTCTTAATAGATGATCTACCGGTACGTTGATGATGATGATGATGATGATAATAAGAGAGAAGGGGGAAAAAAGGCCTCAAAGGATAATTTTCTTGAAAGCATATATTCTGGTCTCAAGGTAACTATACCGTTATTAGACAAATATGATAAAGTGGTTCTCGGTGACTTCGCTCTCTAGAGCGCAATTCATCTAACGCACTTAACACCTAATGACAATAATACCCTTTCATATCGTGCTTATACAAACACATTAGAATACAAGATTTCAACAATAGAATTGTAATCACATGAAGAGTATCACGTTTTTATGACAGCTTCGTCTTTATGAATGCTTCCGTATGACTGCAGCATCGGAGTGTTAATCCTCGACCCTAAGAGGTTTATCATCACTTGCGTATTAACCCCTCGAGGCCTGGAAAGCTGGTGTATGCATGTTCAATGGTGGGCTTCTGTGTAAAGGTCATATTTAATGGGTTCGTCTTGACAGCGATGATTTATTAGTCTGAGCGGCTAGCCTTTGTATTTCTGTTGCTGCATCGTTGCACACTGAGGTGCTATGCTTGTTGACTGGAGGTATCTGTTGATTGTCTAATGACTTTCTCGTAAGAAATTTTTAGCTCCATCCCAGCCAAACTTGTGATGATGTTCCATCTTACCATCTGTCTGTCTGTCTGTCTGTCTGGCTATGTATCTAACTACATGTATCCATCTATCTATCTATATTTACTTATTAAAATATTTTATCTATTTCTACACATCTCTCTATACATCATTTAAAGGTAATATTGAATTTGAAGCAAAGACATCTAGGAATATCGTCTTCCAATAGTCAATACAATAAAAAGTTTGGCCCTTGTTTTTTTGTTGTATGATATTTGGGGGGCAAAATTTCTTATGCTTGTGATTTTCCCCATATTTTTTTTTTCCAAATGAGTTGTCAAAGTTGGGGTGCGGCCTGTACAGCGCTGCGGCCTGTATGCTGGAAAACAAGAAAATTATAACTAATTTTGTTATTTACTAGATAAATCTATGTATCTACCTATTTGCTAGTTTCCCAAACTATGCCGTCATTCGAGAAAACCTAAGTCTAAAACGCGCAGCCCCTGCCTGCGCGCGCGTACTCCCCGTCCACCAATCCAATCGCGCCACCGCCATACTCTTCCTCTTCCGAGCAGTCAGAGACAGAATCTAGGACATGTCAGACAAGGAGAGGGGCTGGAGGGAGGGACATAGGTAGATACATAGATTTATCTAGTAAATAACAAAATTAGTTATAATTTTCTTGATTTACAGCAATAAATCGATGTATCTACCTATTTGCTAGAATAGCACGGATAAAAAACCCGGGTGGCATGTCCCAGGACGGGAGTAACTAACGCGGGGCAGACAGAGACGACGAAGCAGCTCTCAACCCAGAGGTTTCAAATCCAACCTCACCCGAAGGAGCATCCTTAAGATAGAAGGATGTGAAGAAAGTAGGGGAACGCCAAAAGGCGGCCCTCAAAAGTCTTCCAAAGGGATGAACCTGACAAAGCGCCCAGGAGGTAGAACACTCCTAGTGTCATGCGCTCTGGGAGGCTTCCCAGACAGGAGAGCCTCCGAACCCGCAGCTTGGATAGCCTCGACAATCCAACGGGAGATAGTCTCCCGTGATGCTGGGGAAGAAAGGTGATGGAAAAAGAGAAGAGCTGATCATCCTTACAAAAACAACCGTAGTCCTATCCAAGTACCATTTGAGAGCCCTAACAGGGCACCAAGATTTATCCTCCATGACGGAAGAGAATTCCGACAGAGGACTCAAGAACACTTCGATTAAGCCAGAAGAATCCGTCTGATTCTTGGCACTAACGAAGGTCGAGGGACAAGACGTACACCTTGCCTTTCCCATCTGATATGCCCGGGGGCCGTAGAGAGAGAAAGGTGTTCTTAATCGGGAGATGGTGTAACGACGCCTTGCAGAACGGCCCAAAGGGCGGTTTGGCCAAGGCGTCCAAAAACAAGGAAGGCTCCACGCAGGAGTCAACTGGCGATATGCTGGGCGTGTCAAAAGAAAGACCTCAGCAAATGAGTCAGGAAGGGAGAGATTGAAACTCCCGAACCATCAGAAAAAAAAAAAAAAAAAAAAAAAAAAAAAAACCAAGGTGAACCGCAGTAATAGCGGACCGGTAACCACTAAGTTAGAGAGGGCCCTGCCCTTATCGAAAGGAGTAATAAGGAAAATTGCTGTAAAAGCACCCACCGGGGCAGAAACGGGGAAAACAAACCCCTTCTCCCCAACAAGCATGGAAGGTTTCTAAACTCGAGTTGACAACAGCTCGGGTAGAAAACTCTTCTGCTCTGGACTATGAACTGGGAGGCTCTCTCTGAGAGTCCTCGCTTCCTCCCCAATAGCGGCCAGGCGGTCAATGTAGAGCCGCCGGACGATGGTGGAGGATCCCCGACAGGGGCTGATCTGAGGACTGCTCTCCATAGAAGGGAGAGAGGCCGACCGTCCAGCAGAGACAGAAGAAGAGGAAACCAAGGTCTCCTCGGCCAGCAAGGTGCTATGAGCAGAAACCCACGCCTGATCCTCCTGAATCTTCCCCAGGAACTGAGGAATTAAGGAGATCGGCGGAAAGGCGTAACCCCAGAAGTTCTTCCCTGAAGGGAGAACGCATCGAGGGCCCAAGCTTCCGGATCTCGCACTCGAGAGCAAACTCGGGAGGCGATGATTCAGAGCTGTCGCAAACAGGTCTATCTCCAGATGGGCGCAGACTGAACTGAAGTAGTCGAAGACCTCTTGATTCAGTGACCACTCGGAGGGGGGACACATGTCCCGGGACAGCAAATCTGCAATCAGATTGTCCCGCCCGGGAACATAGGAGGCGATCGGAATCACTCGGTGAGGCCGACACCACTCTTAAGTTTGGCGGTTAGATCGTTCAGGGTAGCGGGAAGAGTCCCGCCCTGCCTGTTGATGTAAGCAGCAACAGAGGTGCTGACCGTCAAAATCAGGACGGAGCGACCTACAAACATGTTCTCGAAAAGGTGGAGAGACATGAGGACTGCCATCAATTCCAACACAATAAGTGGGGCAAGGTGCACAGGTGTGACCAGTCCCCCGAGACCACCTGGTCCGAACAGGGCGATAAGTAGGCGTTTGATCTCCTCGGTGAGAGGAATCCACACCTTGAGCGAGTCTACACTGGGCTTGAAAACTTCAGAAGATGAAGTTGGAAAAGGCCTCATATGAAGCCAACAGTCTTTGAGGACATCCCTATGGCTCGATAAGTGGTCCAAGAACTGGTGCCATCGGCCTGCCCGAACTCGACGTAAGAGACGAAGAGATCGAGCTAGAAAGACAATTGCGTGAATTCTCTCCCGACTGGGGCGGGTAAGTTGGTTCACAATGTCTAATTTCCGCACTCTAGGTAAATGGGTCTGCGGGTAGGAGTCAACTCCTACTTGTCCCAGTTGGCTATGAATCGTACTTCTTGCGTAGTACGGAGAAGTAGGGCCATGTGCGACTGAAGGACGGACACAGAGCTCGCCACCAGGAGCCAGTGGTCCAGGTAAGTGAAAAGTCTCAGACCGCGATCCTGAGGGAAGCGGCTAGGGTAGAGACTGCTCGAGTAACACTCGAGGAGCCGGTTTCAGGCCGAAATTTAAGGCCTCGAACCGGAAAGTTTCGCCTTGAAGGAGAAACCTAGAAGGTCCCTTGAAGAAGGGTGTATCGGTATGTGAAAGTATCTTTCAAGTCTACCGAAATAGCCACATCTGACGGTCTGATCGCCGGGAGAATCGAGGCCAAGGTTTCCCTGTGGAAAAACCTCTCTTGGTATGAAGGAATTGATGACCTCCATATTCAAGATCATTCTGAGCTTCCCCGAGCATTTGGGAATATAAGATAGGGGAGAGGCACAACTGGGGTGGTCTCTTACCCTTTCGATCGCGCCCTTTTCCAGCAGCTCTTGAATCTCGGTGGAGATGTGCTCTAGAAAGGGGGCGATAGTGTAGGAGGGTTGTGGTGGACGGTTCCGTGTGGGAGGGGCTTTGCGAAAAGTATGCAGAAGCCTCCTCGCACGAAGGGGAGCACAAAAACGTCGTCGGTAATTCCTTCCCAGGCGGGAAGGTACTGAAGACGGCCGCCAACCCTCTCCTCCAACGCTCGGGGCGCACCTGTGCACGGGGCAGCTGGAAGCGCCACCGCGTCTAGGAGGCGGAAAGACAGCCTGGGCCTGCGGCTTAGGAGCCGAGGACTTAAGGCGTTTCAGAAGTTCCGTCGCCTGCTTGCGTGAATCAACCTCAAGTTGAATCACATCAGGCCCCTTACCTCCAAAGAGGTGAAGGCCGGAGTGCGGGACCCTGGCCAGGAGGGCAGGTATGTCCGCATCCGCAATGCCCAGAGAGGAAAGCGTAAGTTCCTCCTAGCATTGGTGGCTATTGCTGTCGACACAGACAGTTCCAACCACAACGAGCCTGTCCAGGACAAGGCTTCGTCTAGCAACAGGATGTCCGAGTCGGACATCTCGAGGTGCTGACTCCTAGCGCGAAAGGAAAAGAGCGTACCCAAGTGGGCAGTCAGCCTCAGGCCAGTCCTGGAATGAGCTTCCATTAAGGACGGGAGCTTCTCTATTTGGCGTAAGGTGTACTCTTAAAGTTGACACCAAGCCTACCACCTACATGTAGGAGGTCACTGGAACAGGACTTTCTCGTAATTTAATCGAGTGTCCTGTCGAGAGAAGGTGAAAAACCCAGCCGAGGGACGGTTTTACAACGAGCCTGTCCTTGGACAAGGGGCTTCGTCTAGCACAGGATGTCCGAGTCGGACATCTCGAGGTGCTGGCTCCTAGCGCTAAGGGAAAGGAGCGTACCCAAGTAGGCAGTCAGCCTCAGGCCAGTCCTGGAATGAACTTCCAATAAGGACGGGAACCTCTCTATTTTGGCGCAAGGTGTACTCTTAAGTGGACACCAAGCCTACCACCTACATGTAGGAGGTCACTGGAACGGGACTTTCTCGTAATATAATTCGAGAGTGTCCTGTTTAGAGAAGGTGAAATCCCCGGCCGAGGGACGGACCCTACTAAGGATGCAAGAGGCTGTGAGGCGAAGTCATTGAAGACTCGCTTACAGTCCTCCGTAAGAGGGATGCCCTTGGAGGGACGCTCCCCTTGAAAAAGGAGAGACGGATGTCCCGGATCAGCCCGACTCTGTAAAAGTGTCGGGAAGAAACTTCTCCAGCAGGGCTTGAGTCTCTACCGCCAAGGACCCAAAGGCCTGGGGTGTAATCTCAGCCTGTGAAGAGGCATCATCCTCCGAAAATCCAGACTGAAACCTGATCCCAAGAAGGGCGGTGTAAGCAGTCCCAGGATTCCTCCCCAGGCGGAGCACCAAGTGCCGCTGGAATGGGAGTAGCCCCGACCGGACGATCAAAGTTGAACGTGGTCGAGAGACGCCCGAAGTGGGGCGGTAAGGCTCTAGTGTGTTGGAAAACAAACACAATGAGCCAGATACCTGAGAAAAGGAACCGGATCCCAACCCACTAGAAGCAGTGGTGGTAAACAAGGGAAAACCAGTGTTCCTAGCCGGATAACCGGTAAAAACCGGTATCCGAACCGGATATCCGGTAAAAACCGGTATCCGAACCGGATATCCGGCAAAACCGGTATCCGAACCGGATATCCGGTATCCGAACCGGAACCGGTATCCGAACCGGATCCGGTATCCGACCCGGTATCCGAACCGGACCTGGGTCGGGTCGGGTACAGGTATCCCCCCTTCCCCCTTGGGGGGAGGGGTTGGAGTCAGGCGTGGTGGGGAGTACAGACACAGAGTCTGACCAACCACTCCGCTCCACAATGATCTTGAGATAATTCAAAAGTTCATGGGAGACGCCTAACTCAGAAGAAGTGGTCGCCCCTTGGGGGCTAACCTTCTTCTTCTTGGTCCCCCCTGACACATGAGGTGAACACACAGTCGGTGTCAAGGGGAGAGAGTCCGCCTCGCCTGTTGGCTGGGCAGTACTCTGGCGCTTACGCTTCTTGGGCAGGTGGGCATGTTTATCGCCCCCTTTACCCTTAGAAACGGGCACCGCCTCCGTAGTAGGCCCTGAAGGGAGTACTTTTGGAGGATCACGACTCTCTTTTTCCCTTACCCGCCTTGCTTGTGGTAGAAGCGTGCGGAGAGACAAAAGGAGCCGATCCCTGAGCAATCACACCTATGGCTAGAGAGCGAGGAATGATGCTCGAGCGAGACGAACTGTGGGCAGGGATAACACCCACAGTTTTATCGGTGAGAGGTATTGGCCGGAGGCACTCACTCCCACCGTTATACAAGTCTCTATCTTCGAGAGAGGTATTGGCCGTGTTCCAGCACTCACTCTCTCGGTTTTCCCCGCATGAGTTGGTCGTCAAAATAGACGGCGAACTCATAACGGGGCGAGCCGTACACGAAGTAGGCCCTAACTTACCTTAGTCGAAGCTCCGTGGAAGTTATAATGTTGGTGCGAGATTAAATTCTCGCAGCCAACCCTTCCAAGGCTGGGCGAGTCCCCTTATAAGTATTAAATACTGGGGAACGCCAGCCGAACGGAGACCTCGACATGGCTGAAATTAAAGACAAGCAACAAATATAGAAATCCATTTATAGTAATAAATTTATTATTATTACAAAACAGTATAGATCTATATAAAGGTAACAACCAACTCACAAGACGGAGTGGGAATAAACTCCTATTACGGAGCACAACGTATGATAAGACCGCTTGTCTAAGCGCGTTGAATCAACCACCTACAGACACGGGGGCTAGCCCGACGCAGTGTACTAGTACACCGTCTGTGAATAAAGCCACGAAAGTGAGGAAAAACGGCAAAGTAATTTCATTAATTTACCGTGAAGGAGGTTGACTCAGGAAAAATCCGATACACCAAAATGAGTGTGAAAACATGGTGAACGGGATTTTTATTGCGAAAGGCAACCAAAAACGCTTTTGGAGGTAAAAATCTCGCAATTTAGGTTAAGACTTAGCTTCATAGATGTCACTTCTCTGACGGGCGAGAACGGAAGAGGAAGAGTATGGCGGTGGCGCGATTGGATTGGTGGACGGGGAGTACGCGCGCGCAGGCAGGGGCTGCGCGTTTTAGACTTAGGTTTTCTCGAATGACGGCATAGTTTGGGAAACTAGCAAATAGGTAGATACATCGATTTATTGCTGTAAATCACGGTATACACCATACACGCATACAAAAACCTACACACAGTGATGCTATCTCCGTGCAAAGACTCAAGATTGTTGTGCGGGGAGCCGTCGGGGTGGAAATGTCCTAGCGTAGGGCAGTATATTGCCGTGATCTAGCGTTGCTCACATTTACGGTAAAATTCACCAGAAATCATTGACGGAATACCAAATGATCTCGTACAAACATCTATTGATACATGGAAAACAACATGAGACTATATTTAACACGTTTAAGTCTTTCCAATTTCCTTTTTGCTACCAAAACTGTACATGAGCTTTAACTTTAATCTATCTATCTAACGTATCTATCTATCAGTCTATCCATATTACATTGTTCAATAAATCTATCTCTGTCTCTCCTTTATCCATCTTGATGTTCCCCTCTTCTCTATCTCTTTCTTTCCCTTTCGCTCTCTAACTCTCTTTCTCTTGATCTCTCTCTTGAATTACATTTAGTCTTCTGTACGTTAATTTGCCTGGCCTTTTATTAATTATGTTGCTCTTTTGTTTGATAAGGTTCGAAACCACTAGGGCCCTTTTCTCTGAATGAAAGGCCCACAATAGCCCACAATTTCAAATTAGTACTCTTGTGTCTATCAAGGAAATGCAATAAGAAAGATTTTACATTTAAAGATTAAGATGAGTTCTGGTCATCATACCTGCCAACATTTGGAACTTGGAAATCAGGACACCTAGCTTGGCCGGGGGTCCAGGGGGCTTGGTACACTGTATGGTGTCGCTATCGCTAGCGCTGCGGCAGCTCGCAGCATGGTCAGTCAATACAATGCACACGCATGCAAGGAAGTGGTGTACGTACGCACTTAGGCGACTAATATGATTCCGCCCTCTTTCGATCTTTTTTTATTCTCCAGACAGGGTCTGTGGCGATTTTTACGTTTTTTTTTTTTTTTTTTTCAAGTGAAATTTCAAAAATCGGGATGTCCTGATTTTTGGCCGTTTTGAAAGTTGAAAATCGGGACAATCCTGGTAAAATCGGGACGGTTGGCAGGTATGGGTTATGCGATTACATTGCACAAGAAACTGTATCGAAACAATTGGGAAAGGATGATTATAAGAATTGGTATATGCTGTAAGGTTTAGGAATCACCGAAATGAAAAGAAATTGACTCAATCCTGCTGAGAGTCACATGCACTGCACAAAGAAATGTCTACATGTATATGGAACTACACACATAAGTTTGGCCTGGACATTTCAGCTGTTTCTTGTCATATTTTGTTTCTTGTCATATTTTAAATGTGAGGGCATTTTAAGAGCAATCCTTTTAAGGGGATATTTCTACTACGTATGATAATCTTCCCAACTGATATAGAGAGAATGAGAGAGCTCACACATTATTTTTGACCTTTCGCAGAACTCAGCCTTATCTTTTAATGTTTATATTAGATGATAATGATATTTCTTCAAAATCGGATCGCAGTCCGATTTTATATCGAGCGGTTGGCTTTATACACTACACGGCTCAAGAGATTGCATTTGTAAAACTCACCTGAAGAAGCCAATAGCATCTTCTATGGAATGTCGGGATGATGGCCGAGTGAACGTAGTTGCCATAGAGACACTGCGAGAGGATTTGGAACATCGAAAGAAAAGAGAGAGACAGAGAGAACAAAAAATCAATAGGAAGAAAGTAAGTAATCGTCGGGGAAAAGACTAACGGAGATCTTCGTTCTCGTTTTGAGGAGCAGGTGATGATTTGTTCTTATACCGGTACATTGCATACAGTGTACTTGTACTTGTGTAGTATACACTATTGCTTCCTGCACCTGGGGTTTAACACACATTCCAACAGATAATGAATTCAAAAGGGAGCTCTCAATTAAATGTTTGTTTCATTCTAATTGAAATGTACACATCATCGCAGGATGAGTATGAAACTTAAAATCAATACCAAATACATTCTACATTTCACTGAATGTAATTCTGCATTATAGTTACAAGTAATAGATGTACAGTATTATTGAAACATCACATATTACATGTAGTTATGTGCATCACAAAACCACTGAAAAGATTTTCATTTAGCTCAATGACGGTGTATTTCATCAGCACGGTCATATTTCATTTTTTTTTTTGTATTTCCTGAAAGAGTACACTTTCTTCTATATAATTAAAAATGATGGAAGCAGCACACAGTCAAACATTATACAAATGTTGACTGCTTTGAGGGGCACAGTGAAAACTATGGCCCGAGGTGAGCTCGCAACTGTGCTATGCCCCGAGACAACAGTCGAGGGGAATAGCAGTTGCAAGATCACAGAGGGCCATGGTTTTAACCGTGATGCGAAAAAGAAGCAGTCAACATTATACCGCATCCTTCTTTAGCTCAGAAATTCATTTCAAAGGCAGATGAAATACGGTATCATAATTAATTCTCATCGATCGTTCTTTCAAAATTTCGTTCGGTCTACATGCATCTATGTAGACAGCCGCGCATCCGCGTATCTAATTTGCCATAGCTAAGCGCAAACTGCATTGCATTGTACGCACATTGTATTGTATTGCGAACTATGCCCGGTCAATATTTCTCACAGTACCGCCCGGCAGTCCGTAGTGAATTTCATGACCGCAAATTTCACCAATCAGAGGCCTAGAATCTAGACATGCGGTATATGATGACCAGTATTATACATGTAGGTGTTGTTGTTTTGTAGACCTCTCTTTGATCTGAAGTTTGTTTTATCATTTTTAATTTCTTTATGACCCCAGCTACTGTTCTCATTTTGATCTCCCATCAGCTTAAAATAGAGTAAACTGTTGCATTGATACTTGGACATAATGATAAACAGGATGTGCTTAATTAGTGTGCCAAGTTTGAAGGCATTTTGATTATTCCCTCGCAGTAAATTCTATATTTTACTGTATAATCCTCTTTTTGTCCACTTGCACAATTACATGTACCTTGTGAGGCAGAATGCTTAAACAGACCAGAATTCATGCTTTAAACACCTTTTACAGGACATTCTCTCTTTAATTTTCCTTCAGTGTGTTAGGAGCATCCCAGACACCGCTTCTGTAATGTAAAAAAATTTATGCACATAATTCTCTGAGCACCTAGTGACGAGCTATTCCATTAACCTGCTTTTTATAAATGAGCCTCAATGCTTGGAATCCAGTTTGCATACATATTTGTTGCTATGTCCGGCAAGCCTCTGGAAAGCTTTCAGGCTGTCAAGAACAACCTTTGTTTGAAAGGTATGTATAAAATTTGCATAAATACAGAAGCGGTCTATTCTAATTATATGTTATATGTCATACAAAAGTTGGGTATTTCCTCTTTTATAATCAGACTTTGAAAGAAAATCATATCTGGCAACTATAAAGTGGTTTTATAACTGCAGGGTCACATGTAATAGTTACAAATTAAAGGTAAAATACAAGTAGGAATTCATTAAAAGGTACCAATCACTAAAACATATTTTTCTCTGTATGTTAGAGTTAGAGGATCCATGTCTCTATATTCAAAATATGGGCTTCAAATATCAATTATACAGAGATGTTGCAAGTTTAATTACACTCCCTGTAAGCATAAAAGCCATTTGCGAGTAAACTACTCAACGCACCTGTACGTGCTTGGCAGGATACGGGTCGCGCGGAACCAAACTCGGAGTTCAGTTTCATGCAAGCATTTTCATGCAAGCATTTTCATGTTATCCTTTCTTTATACTCCTTAATTGTTGACCTATATAATGTCAGATAAAGTTCTTTGAGGTTGACTTTATCCTCTCTAGCTGTGCACAAATTATTTTTTCAGGTGACTGGTACACTTTAAGGTACAGTTTTTAAGATGCAGAAGAACTTACATCCACTCCCTTGATCTTGAGTTTCATGTGATCTTCCCTGGTAGTCTTGCAATCTTTCCTCTTCTTCCACAGGTATCCATCATTCCTGTATTTGACCTTCTTCCGATTGTAAAGGAACATACTCCCGCTCTCTGCCCTGTGACAATATAAGAAGACAAAAAAAAAGGTGAAAGATAAGGGGTACATGTAAATCAAGTATAGTATGCAGATAAAACTATGCACACTCCTGCAATCTTATACTTTAGTAGGGGCATTCACACTTTGAGCAATTAGCGAAATTTAAATATTGATATTTGAATAAAGATCAGAACCTCAATACTTTCATGTGTGCGAAAAACAAAACCCTCACGAAATAGTGCGATTCTGATCGCAAGCAGAATATCACTACAATGTACATGTATTAGTAACTAAAATATTTCCGAAAAATCTCACTAATAAATCGGAGCGATGTGTGTGTGTGTGAACAATAGTGAGATTTAAATATCAATACGGTAATTTCTATCCAACAATGCACCACACGATCCTGCAGTAGTATCCTCAGTGTGAACATCTACTTGAATTGCGCACACGCCAAATCAAGACAGGGTCTAATAATATCGATACCATTCGCTAATGAATTTTTTCCGCTTGTGTGAATGGTCGCAGCAAAATAGCGATTCTGATCATGATCCCAATCTTGCTCTTTTCATGTGCGTACCTATAGATCAGCTCAACAAATCTGTTGCAATGTCCTGTTACCGGTATCTAAATTCAGTTTTTATGGGGAGCGGTCATTTGCTCATGCTGCTCATGCTGCCCCTGCACTTTGGAACACTATCCCATTCATTCGCAATATTTAAGTTTAAATCCCTCCTTAGAAAGTACTTGTTTAAAAAGTTTTTTTGAATGAGCTATGTTTTGGCAAATTATAGCTCCTGTCTTTTCTTTTTTTTTCCTACAGCACACAGAGATGCTATGGCAATGATATATGTGCTACAAAAGCATTGAAATGTTGTTATAAGGAAATGTTTGATAACCCAAACTACAAAAATGGCATCTTGGAAGAGCTATGGGATACAGTATCTTTTGACAGAGCATGCAAGATGCATACATGTAGTATTGCATATGGCGATGTGGAAGACATACATATGTACATGTAGCTTTACATGCAAGAAGATTGTTTTTTTTTTTTTTATATTATGTTTCCTGTTCAATTTCTATCTGTAGATTGTAATATTTTTCACTAAGAGACATTGTACTTTTATTATAAACCCATAAAAACAAAGGAAGTAATACTATATACTATAATAATACTTTAATAGGAAATGATAAAGTATAGTGCAAAGCAAAATAGAAAAAAACACACAAAGGAACAATAGTGAAAAAAGAATGTGAGTAAAATGGAAATGCACATGGAACATAAAGACAAATATACCTGTATTGCACTTTGTAAAGGGTTTTCTGCAAGGGCCGTTATGTTTATCTTGACAAAGGGGAAACCATCCAAGAAATTTCCCATTTAGATTCATGACAAAAGCACAACCGATCTAAATTTGCACCATTTAGAATAAATGAACAAATCAATTTCAAAAGCCATTATCCAAACAGGATAATCAAATAATATGAATTATTCAAGAGGACAAGAAAAGACTTTCTAAGGCTATTCCGTCCTCTCTCAATCTCTGTCATTTATATTCAGTGTTGATGAGACTGTTTATTTGGAAAGAGCTGTCGTATCTGTTTCGAATTTGATGTGAGTGTTTACGACGCTGCAGCGACCGGACAAAATTGATCCCTAATTGAAATGCTTATTTGATAAATGGTTTGCGGGGATTGAAATTAAATCTGAATGGCCTTCGAAAAAAAAGCTTCCAACCTATTTGGCTGGAAGCGATTGAGTAGGTGGCTTGCAAATGAACAGCGGAGATGGTTTTGGGGTTGGCAGCGCTGAAGAAGTCGCAGACGGAATCCTGTCTTAATTATTCAAGTTCTTGATTTGATTGGTTCAATGGCGTGTGGAATTGTGATATAAGAGGCAGTACTGCAGACAGATGGAGAGAAGCTTCACCGAAGACAACAGGTCAACAATGAGGCCCCTGAAGCACACCTGGGTATTTCCTGAGGTACAGTGGGTTTCATTTCTTCTGTGATTGGTTAACACCATTCATGTCAAGCTAGAGACTACATTTTATATTTTGGCTCAATAACTTTTAATTCAGAGCCCTACAAAATATAGCACACACATGCAAAGAATGAGACTTCCATAATCAGCACTGATTTTCTTATTTACTATATAAATCTATATACCTACCTATTATGCCTGTAGTCTTGACTACGGGACCCCTTCGAGAATTTAACACACATGCGTCACAATATTGTGCGCACCCCCCGTAATCCTATTGTCCTCGCCACTCACGCGCGTCAACACGCTACGGCCATCTTCCTCTTTTGCGAGCCACCCCAAGAAGAAACATGTTGCTTGCAAGGAGCGGGGAAGGAGGGAGGGTCATAGGTAGGTATATAGATTTATATAGTAAATAAGAAAATCAGTGCTGATTTTACAAATTTACTGCAATAAATCATATATACCTACCTATTATGCCAGACCAACGCCAACTCAAAGACCGGGAGGCATGTTTCGAGCGGAAGGAAATAGGATTACACCAAAGACTACAAAGAAGACACAGCGGCCTTCAAGGTGGTTGACGCAAACAGAGCTTCACCTGCAGGAACATCCCTAAGGTAGCAAGAAATGAAGGAATTGGACGAACGCCAATAAGCAGCCTTCAAAATATCAACCAGCGCCACACCTTGAAACAGAGCCCAAGAAGTGCTGACACTACGAGTATCATGAGCACGAGGCTTGCTGTCGGATAAAAGAGCCACTGTGCCAGCGGCCCTAATAGCTTCGACGATCCATCTAGAAATGGAATCGAGAGAGGCAGGAGAAAAAGGCTCTCTAGTGATCAGGAACAACTGATCATCCTTACGATAAGGCTTAGTCTTATCAATATACCATTTGAGAGCCCTAACAGGACACCAAACTTTGTCCTCGCGCACCGAAGAAAAGTCAGAAAGCGGACAAAGAAAAATCTCAACAGGACCAAAGGAAGCTGTCTGATTCTTGGCAACGAAAGAAGCCCTAGGAATCAACCTAACACCTCTTCTCTCCCAGCGAACATGACCAGGAGTAAGACAGAGAGCATGAAGAGTACTACGCCTCTGCCCAGAGGCAATAGCTACCAAAAAGAGCGTCTTGACCGTAAGATGATGAAGCGAAGCTTCACCTAACGGTTCAAAAGGGGGCTTCGCCAAGGCCTCCAGGACCTTAGGCAAACTCCAAGACGGCACTAACTTAGAAAACGAAGGTCGTTTCAGAAAGAACGAACGAATCAAACCACTTAGCAGCGGGGAATTGGAAATTCCCGAACCATCCGAAAAACCCGAATGAATGGCCCCAATCGCCGAACGGTAGCCTCGGATAGTAGAAATAGATCTCCCTTTGTCAAATAACGAGATTAAGAAATCCGCAATTGAACCAATAGGAGCCTTAGAAGGGGTTTGATTTCTCTCTTTGCACCAAAGGAAAAAGACCGAGAGACGGGAATTGTAAATTTCCCTAGTAGAAACCCTACGACTGGACATTAAAAAGTCCGCGGCTCTATCAGAGAGACCCGACTGTCTTGCGGATTCCCTGACAGGGGCCAAGCAGTCAAATGAAGAGACTCCGGATTGTGGTGAAGAATCCCCGATAGGGGCTGTAACACCAGATCCGCTCTTAACGGGAGAATTAACGGTTGAGTCCTTAGAAGACTCAAAAGTTCCGGAAACCAATTCCTCCTGGGCCAAAAGGGAGCTATTACAAGCACCCTCGCCCGATCTTCCCTGATTTTCTGCAAGACCTGCGGAATCAGTTGGAAAGGAGGAAAGGCGAATCCCTGAAGGTTCTCCCAGCTGAGGGAGAAAGCATCGAGAGCCCAAGCTCCCTGATCGCGAACACGGGAGCAATACTTCGGCAGCTGGTGATTTAGCACCGACGCAAATAGATCCACTTCCAGTGGACCTAGGCAACTGTGAATGCGGCAAAATACCTCCGGATGGAGCATCCATTCCGATGGAAGATACCTGCCCCGGGACAGAAATTCCGCAATGAGGTTTTCCCGACCGGGGATGAAAGAGGCCACAGGTGTAATTGCCATGCGACGACACCACCTCCACAGCTGAGCTGCTAGGGCATTCAAGGCAACCGAACGAGTGCCTCCCTGCCGATTGATATATGCCGCCACAGTAACGTTGTCCGTGAGAATCAGAACTGAACGACTGAGAAGTCGACTTCTGAAATGGAGCAAGGTCAACAAGACTGCCATAAACTCCAGGACATTGATATGAGGAAGAGTCCCAAGATGAGACCAATCCCCCGCAACCGTGCTGCCGTTGCAGTGTCCTCCCCACCCCAACCGAGAGGCGTCCGTCGAAACCGATATCGACGGAAGAGGGACAGAAAAGGACCTGCCTCGCGCGAGAAACACCTTGCTCGTCCAACAAGCAAGAAGAGACTTGATCTTTACTGGTATTGGAATCCAGACCAAAAGAGAGTCTTTTCCCGGCCTGAAGAACCTGAGGAGATGTCTCTGAAAGGGTCTCATGAGGAGCCGGCAGTCCTCTAGAACATCGACTAGACTGGCTAGAAAACCTAGAAACTGAAGCCACTGTCTGGCCGAGACTCTTCTGGCCAGCAAGAGCTTGCGAGCCGCAGAGACAATGGTGAGAATCCTGTCTCGACTGGGCCGAGCTAACTGATTCCTTATGTCTAACACCGCCCCCAGAAAAACTGGGCTGCGAGTGGGGACTAACTCTGACTTTTCCCAATTTATTAGGAAACCTAAGTCTTGAGTAAGAGAGACGAGCAAACGAGTCTCGTCCAACAAACGATCGCGCGACTCCGCAAGGAGAAGCCAATCGTCCAGGTAACAAAACAACCGCAGGCCGCGACGCCTCAGAAAGGCCGCTAGCACCGCTACAACCTGAGTAAAAACCCGAGGGGCCGGGCGCAGCCCGAAGGGAAGAGCCCGAAAACGATAAGTCTCCGATAGGAAGGAGAACCCCAGAAGATCGCGAGAAGCGCGATGAATGGGAATGTGAAAGTACGCGTCCTTGAGATCTATCGAGACCGCGTAGTCTTCCCTTTTGATCAACGGAAGAATGGAGGCGAGAGTCTCCATACGAAAATGAACCGGAGGAATAAATTTGTTTATCCTCTTTAGGTTCAGTATCAAACGAAGTTTTCCCGAGCGCTTGGGAATAACAAAAATTGGAGAGAGAGGGAAAGAGACGGCCTGTCTCTTACCCTTTCTATAGCCCTCTTTTCCAAAAGAGACTCGATCTCCTTCGAAGCATGAGACCGAGACAGGGCAGACATGGGAGGTGACCGAATTCTTATAGCCCCTCCGGGGAGCGAGGCGCAAAGATCTATGAAGAATCCGTCTCGCACGACGGAGAGAACGAACCCGTCCCCGGAGATGGCCTCCCAAGCGGGGAGAAACGCGTGAAGTCGGCCACCTACCACATTCGGTTGAACAAGCGCTCGGGGAAAAACATCAAAATCCAGGCTTGGCCTTCTGCGAAGCCATCGCCTTACCACGAGAACCTCTCGAAAAGCCCCTGCCACGACTCCCTCTCCCACGAGACGGAGCTGGCTGAGGCTCAGGAGGCGGGACCCTAGACACGCGGCTGCGCTGACCCGAAGCGGGACCAGCAGGTCTACGCCGAACAGGGGCCCGCGTTGACTTAGAGCTAGTGTGAAACTGCTTAGTCATATCCGAGATCTGCTTTCGCGCATCGATCTCTCTTTGGAATACCGTAGCGAATTTACCACCAAAAAGCGAAGGACCCCGAGACGGTACATCTCGGAGAAGTTGAGCAATGCCCGACTCCCTAACACCCAGTGCCGAGAGAGCCAAGGTCCTGCGACGGAACGTAGCCGAAGCAGCTGCTGTGGAAAGCTGCGACCACTGCAGACAAAAAAGAGTATGCAGCAAGTCGTCAATAATCAGCTTGTCACCATCGGTAACATTCAACTCCTCCGCCTTGAACGCAGCGGAGGTAAGCGGATTAGTCGCCTGCAAGCGACGACCAACCTCTAAAATCTCAGGAGAAAGAATCTTAGCCTTGAAAAAGCTGTCTTGGTCCTGAGAACAAAAGGCAAAGGCCTTACCCCTGACCGCGTTAGATCGCTTAACCAACAAAGCGGCCTCAATGCGGTCATACTCCAGCTTGAAAACCTCCTCAAGAGCAATACCCTCGGAGGAGGCCTGCTGCTTGAAATTCCAACGCGAAGTCGAACCCTCCGCGCGGGTTGACTGAACTTCAGGGAGATATTTGGACAACAAAGCAATCGCTTCCACTCCACAGAGATTGAGCGATTGAGACTCCGCCTGCCCAAGCGATTCGGGAACCGAAGCTTGAGAGGACGCATCCAAATCTGGTTCCACCCGAGTGGAATGAGACAAAGGAACGCTAACAAAAGCCTCCGCAGGCGGGTCCCCGCATGGTACACCAAAAGTCTCCTCGCCCGGCGGAGCCCTGAGGGCCGCGGGAGTAGGAGGCACATGCGAATCAGTCTCAGACAAAGAGGAATCAATCACAAAAGGCTGATTAGACTCAAAGCGAGATCCCTGAATAGGGACAGAAGTCAGGGTTGAAGAAGTCGGTACAAAGGACCAACCCAGATTCTGAGCAAAAGCCCGCATCATACTGAACATGTCAGCTTGAGAGGAGCTAGCCGGGTCAGCCAGGCCAGATGGGCAAGAGGCCGGCAAAGCCTTGCCGCTCTTCGCCTTTTTCTTGGCCTTTTTCTTGGCTGGCTCGACAAAAGTCGTAGCCGAAACCCTTTTCTTAGAACGCTTAATCGGAACCGTTCGGATCCCCGAAGCCTCTTCGGAAACACGGACCGACCCCTCCGTGGAGGGACGTTCACTTCCCATAAAGGGATTGGAGCGCTCATGGCGTGAGCCTTGAGAATCATCCAAAACACCCATATTAGCTAGGCAAGAAGATGCAGTAGCCATGGGTTGGGAGCTAAAAGCTCCCAGTGCGTGGGCAGACCGAGATGACCCGGTATGTGCCCGATGACTACTAAAGGCATGTGAACCCACTATTGGACCGCTCGAAAGCGGCAATAGGGGAGCACTAGTAGTCACGCACTCAGGTGAAAACACCTGTTGCTCCGAAGAGCGTCCATAATTGTTAGCTCGAGCATTCCCATCAGCTGGCAACTGAGACAGCCCAGAAAGTACTCGTTCCCCCATATGGCGTTTGCCGGGGGCTAGGGTTTGAGGAACCCAGACCAACATGGACTAAGCCCGTGGGTTGCCCTGCAGTAGTGGGGCGCGTCTCCCCTAACGGATCAGAGCGAGTGAACGCTACCGTACGGGAAACAACAGCCCCCCCCTCTGGTCTCAGCGACCGGGGGATTGGATTCTCTCCAGATATCCAAACCACTAGAATCTGACGCCACCCACCCCGAAACCACAGGCTTCGGAGTTGACAATCCCGATTCAGTTAACGCCACCCGTCCCGAAGCCGCAAGCTCCGAAACTGGCAAACTCTGCAAGGGAACACCACTAGGCAACTTACCTTTAGCCCTCCTCCCTCCCCCGCGTACCGCTGTACTCGGGGGAGTTCTGGAAGGCCGAGTCGTCTTGCTAGACAACTCTTCGGAAGAAGCAGGTCTCCATGACCCAGCAGCTTCTTCTTCCGAATTCATACCACTGCAATAAAACAGACAATAAAGTATACTTTTCAAATTAAGAAATACTTCAACTGAATGCAGTAAATAAGACTAAAGTTTATTTGGGAGATACGCACTAAAGAAATTTTCACAGCCTAAAAACCGTAAGAACAAACACCGAACCCGAAGGCTCGGTGACAAACGGAAACACCCGCAAACACGGAAATATCTACGTGGGGCTGACCGTGAAAGAGAAAAATAAATGCCAAGAAAGGGAATCAAAAAATCCCTTGCAATCGGCAAGAGTGACTAATAAAACACAAAGTACTATAATCTAAACGAATATAGGTACCTAAAAGTGCTTTAACTATGTGCAAAAGCGCACCAAAAAGATACTATACAACCTGATTTCAGGAGCGCTGTGACAATACGTCCTAACTCGTCGGGGGCGAGCAAGAAAGAGGAAGATGGCCGTAGCGTGTTGACGCGCGTGAGTGGCGAGGACAATAGGATTACGGGGGGTGCGCACAATATTGTGACGCATGTGTGTTAAATTCTCGAAGGGGTCCCGTAGTCAAGACTACAGGCATAATAGGTAGGTATATATGATTTATTGCAGTAATTACCAAGTGCTTTTCACAAGAAAAACGAGCATTACAATCTTTAAATTGTAATATATCATGATATCAAAAGCTCAAAATCACTGTTTACCTGACAAAGAGGCAGTTTTGAAACTATTCACTTTTTGGTAGATGCACAAATTTTTTCATTTTCAGATACAATACATTTGGTTGAAAAAAAAGTGCCAATAAAGGAAAAACACAAGTGTTTGCCAATTTATTTCAGCCTTTAATAAATCCCCGTCTGAATGGGGTCACATAAAATTCAAAGTGTGAAGTTCAAGGTTGGGCTTGATCAGCGATGCAACAATTCTGTCAGAAAGCAGAACGGAAGACAGATGTGAGAAGACACAAGGTCCATATATTCTGCTATAATTTATGGAAAAACTTGAGGAAAATAGCTGTCAGTTTATGATTCTACACTAGCACTTATACCCCAATCACACCACCAAGTCGACTCCAAATCAATGGGTAGTTGATGAAATCTTGGCCATTTGGGATAGTGAAATTTTTTGTTCCGTCTATCGTCTGTCTGATATGTTAGTCTTTTCAGTGTGACTGGGGTAGAAACGTTTTTACGTGCAACATTTTTTTTCTTCCTGAATACATCATTACTGATTCATCATTTCATAAATGGTACTTTGTATCACTTATGCAAACATGTAAAGTGTGTGCGAAGCCGGTATCTACAAGTTCCACATGCTAAGATTCATCAATTTGGACTGTGAACATGACTGCATGTTCACAAACAATTAATCTCACTTTACGGTGAATGTGCTTGCTTGAATGGCTGTTGTAAAGTAATTTATCACAGATGAGGCTGTGACACTTATGGGGTGTTGCAAGAAAGTTGCAATCAATTGCAAATTGTAAAGCAAATTAGAACAACCATTTTGAATGGTTCAGGGTCTGCCCATTCAAGAAGATGCGCTTGTAACAATGATTTAGATTGGTCAGTACCGATCAGTTGCAACTTGCAATCAATCGCAACTTTCTTGCAACACCCCATTACAAACCAGTCAGTTACATTGTAAAGAGCATTAATTTGACGTTACTTCTTTTTTTCTTCTTCAGGATGCACATCTCTAAGACTCATCATTATCAGTCACTAACATGCTTTTTACATTTGACTTAATGTGTTAACCCCATACTATCCTTCTTCCTTAACCCAGAGCACTTGCCTCACCTTTGGTGGGGCTAACCCTGCCTTTTTCCAGGGCTAAAATAATCCCGTACTATCATGGATTTAGCCCACTTTGGTGAAATGCAATGTGAACGAAATAGGGCTAAGCTTAGTCTCCTAAATCCTTGTTTAGCCTCACCGATATACATGTAGTACGGGACAAAGCAAAATTTTTGCACATGTAAAAAGCCTGGGAACATCTTGGTAGCAATGAAAATATCGAAGGGTGACGGGGGTGATTTGCCCCCTACCCCCCAAAAAACCAACAACCAAACATCATTCAATTTTACCTGTTTCACTGAACTCATTTTCACATGATTTTATTAAAATCTAAAACCATGATATCATTCAACTCTAAGCCCTCCAAGTGCTTTTTAAAATATTATCCAGGGTTTAACTAAGACAAATTCATGGATCTGCCCTGAATCATTATCAACATGAACAAGAACGTAGATGTAGAAATTCAACACTTTCATTGAGTACTGGTAAATGAAATTACTCATTATTTCTATTATGGAGTTTTAAACACACATATCCTTCTATCGATTCAAGGCCCCAGATCTATGCCTTAAACTGAAAATGTGAACACAACCATTGGCTGACATTGCCAATGTGAATACATGGATGGGAATTTGTAGGTAGTGATTATTACCGGACATGGCCGGAACAAGGATGGCCCCCATGCGTGTTTGTGTGTGTTTGTCTAAACACCTGCTGTGCAGACAACACACTAAGTGTATGAGACACCTTCATCTATTATACAGAGAGTGCCAAGAGAAAATAAGCTCATCTACAGTAATTAAGACAGCAATTTCAGTGATAGTGATTTAAAAATAAAATTACATTATATTGTCAGTACATGAAGAGCCAGAAGGGCGTTAACTCGGTGTTAAAGTATATGAGTTAACGCCCTTCTGACTCCAAAGAGTCAATATGTGGGGTAGCATGAAACAACATCTACAAATGTAAATCAAAAGGCCTTGGCATATACATGCATTGGCAAGTAGTGATTAACTCTATTAAGTCACACAGGTTTTGATATTTTTCATTGCCATGGAAATATGTCCACTTATTGACATCATTAAAACCTGCTTTTGAAATCAGTATTAAGGATCTCTCTGATTATGGCAAAGATATCTACCCACTCATGACAGAATAGGTGGTTGATCTAATTACATGTTCTATATTAAAGATAAAGTTGAGCTCTGGTCATGAGATTGAATTGTGAAAGAAACTGTCTCAAAGCAATTGGGAAAGGTTGATTATATTAGAAAATAAGAATTGGTGTATGCTTAAGGTTTTGGAATCACCAAAATGATATCAAAGAAATTGACTCAATCCTGCTGAGAATCACATGCACTGCACACAGAAATGTGTATATGGGACTACACACAAATGTTCGACCTGAACATTTCAGCCGTTTCTTGTCATATTTTGAATGTGAGAGCATTTGAAAAGCAATCCTTTTAAGGGGACATATCTACTATGATAATCTTCCACACTATCATAAAAAGAAGGAGAAGGCTCACAAATTATTTTTTAACTTTTCCAGAACTCCAGCTTCCCTTTAAAACACTTTGCCAATATTTTGGTTTAATCAAGGAATGAGATATCTGATTGTTCCTCCCCTGCAAAACAGATTCATATCAATCAGATGGAAAAGCAAAAAAAAATGATTACAAGCTTTTTTTAGATAATTAATCATTATTATTCTTACAATCAGCAAAAAAGATCTGCTATCAGGACTGTAATAAATCTGTTTTAATGGGGGCACATTTTGCAATTGCCATTGTCAAAGCTATTATGTACATTTCCTTGCAGTAATTGTTAGGTATACATGCATTTTACTCTCTTTATTATTTTTTTTAACATGAGCTTTATTGGATCTGTATTGAGCTAAATTGCTTGCTACCCTTGTGTTTTTCCCCCATGGCCACCATCCAATATTTTTCCTACACTTCTATGCAACGCATTCATCAATAAACAGACATATGAGCGACATGTCATGATAATCAATTTCCAGACAATGTCCAAAAAATTGTTTCTCCTTTGCGAAGGACAAAGGCACAGAAATGACCTTGCTCATTATTACTTGGCGAAGGCTGTACACTACCAATGTGGCGCAACTATTGAATAATCTTGCACATGCTCCTCCTGTTCACGCAAGTGTGTTATTGATCATGTTGTTTAATGGCCCGTGCTGTCGTACAAATCTGATTGAATCCAAACGCATGTACATGTACATGTGCCTCTAAAAGCAAGCTCCCATGATGTTTTAGTTCATCATTAAATTAAACAGTTAAATAGGCAAAGGGATCTAAAAGCCAAATGGCTCTCTGGATTACTGCAGCAACCATTATTCTCTGCCACTTTACAGGCAAGGAAATGTATCATCAATGTATTTGCCCAGTTGAGATTAGCAGGGTTGCATCGCCACCTTTGTGCAATTAATTCCTACATGAATGCAATTTAGGATATTTGATATCTTGTTTATAATTCTGAATAATTTCCAAACTTATGCTCAGAAAAGTGCTGAAGACCACGAGGTACAGTGAAAAACTATTCATTCATCTCGCCGCAGATTTGAAGAACTTTGAGCATGTTGAAAGTGAAAAGAGACCCCCCCCCAAAAAAAAAAACAACAAACACAGAAAAACCCAAACCATATTTTGTAGAATTTATTCCATTTTCATTTCATACTAACTCCAAGCCCTACAATGTATTCACCTTCATCCATTTCAAGAGAAGGTAAAGTTCTTGTATAAAAGGTAAAAAAGAAGAAGAGCTGTTTCATCCCTTTCGTGTCCATTTGAAAGAACATCATGAAAGAAAAAGTCTTGCGAGAAAGATTGCTACCGCTTTTGAAGTGCTGTTGATATTTCAAAATAGGACTAGTATTAGTTTACAAATTCAGACAAAAGTCTAGTGCCACATGTTTGTGTAGTCCCATGTACCCGTATCTGTGTCCAGTGTTTTTCATTGGGTTGACTCCCCTCTAACTTTGGGCAGATAATATACATCTTACATGATCATACAAAACAAACATTGACAACTCTGTATGGTGAATGCCAATGATTTTAAAGTGGAACAAAATAGCACAGATACGTACCATTTCCCCTGCATGTACATGTACATGTAGCGATCAACAGAATATTTGTTGAAGTACATGTATGACTGCTAGCTCCACTTTCGCAAATGTCACATTGCAAATGCATGCTCATGTCACGGCAGACATGCAGTACATCACCCTTATAATGATGACCCAATTTCTCAGATGACTCGGCATGTTGCGCACATTAAAATTCAAGACGAAAATTGAATGGTACTTGCAGCAGTAAACACATTGGAAATGATTTGGGGCAGATATCTACCGGTAATGCATTTGAAATCAGAAAAGATGATGGAGCTCTCAGAGAGCATTAATGGATAGCCAGGCGATGGAAATTACAATACAAGGTGCAGGATGGGGTTTCGGGATTGTCCAGTCTGAGCTTTCACCTATGATTCGCTATTTTGATAGCACAAATGTGGAATGGGAATGACTGCTATATACAGCAATAGACCAAACAAAGCAAAGAAGTACTACATTTTGTCAGTTAAGAGCCAGAAGGGCGTTAACCCTGTATTGAGGTATAGGAGTTAACGCCAGAGCCAGAAGGGCGTTAACTCCTATACCTCAATACAGAGTTAACGCCCTTCTGGCTCTCAGATGATGATTTACATGTATGTTTCTCCTCCCTATATAAAACTAATGTATACAGGCTGCATAGAGAGCTCTAGAAAGGGTGCTGACTTACATTTGTAAGTCCTTCTTCAGAGTTAATGCCCTCCTGACTCTCAACAGACGATATCAACCCAAAGGCATATGATGTCACGGTAGTTTAATATCTTATGAAGATAACTTAAACATTCAGAACTGATTCCCATTTGTTTATTTCATTGCAATGAATGTGGTACAGTATGACTCAAACCCAGTCCAATGAGCCCATCCAGGGCCCCGTTTCATAAAACTTGATAACTATGACAAGTCGCATCTGATTGGCTGAGAGCAAATATGTGGCAGTTCTTATTGATAAGTTTTATGAAATGGGGCTCTAGAGAGCTTCTTCAAAAAGAGCAGGGCCCCGTTTCATAAAACTTATTATCACTTACAAGTTACAATAAGAGTTATAAGCTACTGAAATCCTTGAATCTGATTGGGTGAGGGCAAATTTGTCATATATACATGTATGTGGCAGTTTTTATTGATAACAGGGCCCTGAATCAATAAGATCTTCCTCTTCAATTGGCAACATCAATGTCTTTTACATGTATAACAATTCTAATGGACATGCTCCAGTGGCAACTGGTCCATGGTGAATTTTTAACACAACTGAATTCCTTAGTAGCCCAACCGACCCTGGACCCACCCTAGACTTAGTTAATTCCAGTCAAAGCCCAAGTTCCAACGCTTTCTCTTTGATGAAATAAGCCAGGAGAAATTGTTGCAGGAGCAGATTTCTCATCACCGTCTTTACCTCGCTAAACATTCAAGAAGAAATTAGTGGATATGTATTTTGTATATATATATTTCAAATGAAATGAAATGAAATGATGCACTCTATGTTACATCATGTATTACACAAGAAGACTCTAATTCATATATCCCCTTTCAGAGTTAATACCCATCTCATCTGATCTGGCTCATGTATCACAGACATTTTATCAACATGCTATCCATAATATATCTTAAAAAGCCCTGCAGGAAAAGTGACTTATGAGAAAATGAAAATTCTCGATACCCATAATCATATGAAGTGCACTTCCAGATTCCTTTCTGAATTAAATGGACCCCCCCCCTCTTTCAGCTTCTTTTTTTCTGGAACGAGTATGACGATCATATTTTCTTTTAAGTCAGTTCCGTGATTTTCCTTCAACTCATTATGTCATGAAGTAGAAGTCGCATGAAAGGTTAGCACACTTTGGCTTTTAAGAACTTTCAAACTGAAAATTATATATGCACAGTTGCACATACTGTTCATGCGCTACACACTGTGTAGACATACATGTATGTAGCATTACAGATTAAAGTTGAGAAATTCTAATTAAATTGTGAAAGAAACTGTTATAGGGCAACTGGGAAACGTTAAAGATAAAGTTGAGTTCTGGTCATGCGATTACACTGTGAAGGAAACTGTCTCAAAGCAATTGGGAAGGCTTTTGCTAAACAGTCGGGTAACGTCGCGTCGCGTTGGTAGAAATTTTCGAACATTTTTCAGGAAGGTGTCTTCAAGGGGACAAATTGAAAAAGAGTCCATCTCAGTATGATTTTTCCCGTTTTCAGGCTAAAAACGACAAACAAGGGAATAAAGAAAACAATAGAAGGATAATGCAAAGAAAAACATGAACTATAAAGAGAGAATAGAAGGGTAGGAAGGATGGAAGAAAATATGATGAAAGGAAACAAAGAATACAACAAAAGGAAAGTTGGAAAGTAAAAATAAGTGGATAAAAACAAAGAATAACATAAAGAAAGATACAGACATAAATGATAAAAGGATAAAGATTTTGAATAAAGGAATAACATAACGAAAGAAAAGATGAAAGGAAAACAAAATGACAGGATAAAAGCAAAGAATGTTTCAAGGAAAGTAAGTAAAGATGGGAAGCAGAAAATTCTTTTTAAAAGAATAATATGAAAGATAGAGAGAGAAATGATAGGATGAAAAAAGTTTAACTTATATAAAGAAAGACAGAGAGAAATGATAGAAGGATAAAAGATTAACGTGAGGAAGGTGGGGAGAAAATGATAACAGGAAACAAAGAATATCATAACGAGAGGAAGGATGGAAAGATAATTGATAGAAGGATAAAAGCAAGAAATGACAAAGCGAGAGATAGAGAGAAAAATGATAAAAAGATAAATATAAACATGAAGAAAGGTGGAAGAGAAATGATAAAAGGGAACAAAGAACAAAGTGAAGATGGAAAGCAATAAAAAAAGAGGATAAAAAGAATAAATATAAACAGTAACATTATGAAAGATGGAAAACAAAATGATAAAAGCAATAAAAGAATAACGTAATGAAAGGAAATGTGGAAAGAAAAAAATAATAAAAGGATTAAAAACAACTGAATTAGTAATTACGCGATGCGTAATATATGTCCCCGCCAGAAGTGTAGATCTGTGGAATGGCTGTTAATTTATGTATATTTCTGATAGAACCTTGAAGATAAATGTGAGAAATGAATTATCAAATTAATGTTTTATGATTATAAATGCATTTTCTGTTGATTTTGAATAAATTACAATAAATTTGCATAATTAATGAAATTTCAAAATTCTGTGTAGAGGTTTGACAGCCCTTACCCAGCCCTATCAGATAAAACAATCAGATTCAAAATACGGTGTGAAATAGAGGAGAAGTAGCATTTTTCGTCGATTTTGAATAAATTTGCATACATTTGCATAATTGATGAATGTCATGATTTTGTGTAGAAGTTAGGAAGCCCCCACTCAGCCCTATCAGATAAAACAATCAGAATCAAAATCGGCCAAGAAATGACGGAGAAGTAACATTTTCTAACTTTTTGAGCACACACGGACGGACACACACACGCACACACGAACGGAGTTCGTTTCATAGTCCCCTCGCGAACTTCGTTCGGCGGGGACAAAAAAGAATAACACTACGAAAGATAGACTAAGGAATGATAGATGGATGAATATAAAGAGTAACATAAAAGATGGAAGAACAGATAAAAGGAATCACAGAATAACATAACGAAAGTAAAGATGGAAAGCAAAAAAAAAAAAAAGTATCATTGGGAAAGAGGGAAGACAAGATGATACAAGGGATCAAAGAATTACATAATGAAAGGAAAGGTGGAAAAAAAAAAAAAAAAAAAAGTATCATTAGGAAAGAGGGAAGACAAGTTGATACAAGGGATCAAAGAATATCATAACGAAAGTAAAGATGGAAAGCAAAAAAAAAAAAAAAAAGTATCATTGGGAAAGAGGGAAGACAAGATGATACAAGGGATCAAAGAATATCATAATGAAAGGAAAGGTGGAAAGAAAAAAATTATAGGATAAAAAAAATTGCAGAAATCATAATTAATGTTTGAGGCAGAGTTCCAAAATCCTATGTAGAATTTCTATATATATCACTTAGCTCTACTGGATAAAACAAACAAAATTTAAAGAAATGAAGGAGAAAGGGCTTTTCTGCGGGGGGATTTTGTACTAAAAAATTATCATAGTTAATATAAAGCAAACAAAATCAGATGAGAAAAGATATGATAGAAGGATAAAGATTTAGAAATAGAGCTACATCCGCACACAGATTGGACGCTCATCATTCAACAGAACAAAAAACAAAACAAGAAAAAGAATACAAAGAAAGTTTTCTTTTTGTCTATAATTGTTTAACATTATAACTCTTGTTAAATACCTCAGGATAAAATATGAAGATACATAAGCAGCTTGTGGCACAAAAAACGGGAAAAAATCATACTGAGATGGACTCTTTTTCAATTTGTCCCCTTGAAGACACCTTCCTGAAAAATGTTCGAAAATTTCTGCCAACGCGACGCGACGTTACCCGACTGTTTAGCAAAAGCCATTGGGAAAGGGGTGATCATATCTACATGTACATGTACATAAGAAAACTGGTGTATACTGTGAGGTTTTGGATTCATCAAAACGATAAGAAATTGACCCAATCTCACTGAAAAGCACATGCACTGTACACAGAAATGGGTATATGGGACTACATGTGGTATGAAGTGTTTGGCCCAAACAATGCAGCCATTCCTCATCATTTTTCGATTATGAGGGCATAAGAAGTGCAACCCTTTTCATGGGACATTTCTACTAAGATGTTCTTCCAAACTGACATAAAAGGGAATATTTGAGAAATGTCACATACCCCTCTTTACCTTTCCCAGAACTCAACCTTCTCTTTTAACCTGCAATATACACAGGTACTGGTGGACACTGGTGTTTTGAGATATGGGTATGAATATGGGCCTATACACGTCACATGAAAGTTTGGTCCACACTTTTCAGCTATTAATTGTCATAATTCAAATATATGAGGGCATTTATTGAAGAGGAATCCTTCAGAGCAGTCATATGCTTCCAAACTGACACACACAACCTCACCTTCTCTTTAATCTGAGCTGCACAAGTAATCCCTCTATGCGCTCTTCTCTCGTCAATAGTTTAATATCTAAGTCTGACGGCCCAATCCATAAATTGCTTCGGTCTGTTGCTTGGAGTTTCATCAGGTGCATACATGTAATATCATTAGATATGGAGCAGTCTTAAGAGATCAGCTCAAATGTATTTGCCTACATGGGCAGAAATGTCATGCAAACTGAATGTACAGATGGCAGAAGGTCACAAAGCAAGGTAAAAAGAAATGTACACTGCACATGGAAGAAGGTAGTAAATACCACTGCTGAGTAACTGCACACACACACAAAATAATGATATTTTTCATCACTAACTGTAAAAACCATCTTTCTTTACACTGTCTGGCATTACCTATCTACCTGTGTAGATATTCTACTCAATAGTTGGATACGTTCTTGTGTTATTTAATGCTTTCCCTTTCCACAGGGCATATATCTGGCCCTTGGCGTCGGGGGGAGGGGGGGGGGGGGGAGATAACATTTGAACCTTTGGTGATCCATATACATTTCAGCGAGAAATTCACCTTTGGCTCCTAATTTGCATGGGCGAGGGGGAGGGGGGTACGGCGATGGACATTCCTTTTACCTGTCTCCTCTTAATTGGTAAATTTCATTATTCTGATTTTCGTACAGATATTATATGTTCAGTATATTGCCATTTGTTACATATATGCGAGCAAGCAAATATTAGGATCACATTTCCCTTTGCATGACATATTTGAGTGTCTATAAAGCATAATTCAGATTGAATTAAATTTTTCTCTAGGGGTTTACCTACTAGAAGATACTTGAATCTCGTTTCCCCTTCTCTTCATTTGAAATTTGAACTAACATCACTGTTGTGCGTGGTTGCTTGCTCCCCTTGCCCTCCTTCAAATATGGTAGTACTTTTCCATGAATAAAAAGAATACTATATTGCAACAAAGATATGGAGAGCTACTTTCAAATAAACTTTTGTAGTGTTAGGTCCATCATAATTAGTAGTGAAAAACCTAAATATGATTCAACACTTTCAATTTTTAGAGCTTACATACATTCAATTTGTAATCTTCCGAGTACCTGCACAACTGCTGTCAACAAAGAGGTGTGGAAGGATGAATCATGTACCTTGAGGAGGTGTGCCATGAGCTCTGCAAGGTGCATGTGAGCTGATTCTGTATCAGCATCAATTTGGAGGGGTTCAAGTTCGGACTTACATGTAATCTGGACTCCTCTGGAGCAATATCTACCCAATCGATGCTACCCAATACATAGTTCAGCTAGAGAGATTCAGATCTGCTTTGCGCACTTGTTACAATAGTTGCGCACAAGGTATTGGCTAATATTCCCATGCTTTGTAATACTTTCCTGCCATCCTCTCGTAAAATCCAGAAGAAGATATCTCGATGCAAGGAAATATCTTGATCCCCAATGAGTAGTACGGATACCATTCATATTATGGTAAATCCACTTCTGGGCCCCGTTTCATAAAACTTGTTAGCAATATTAGCAAGTTATGATTGTTATAAGCTACTGAAATCCATGCATCTGATTGGCTGAGAGCAAATCTGCCATAGAAATGAGGCAGTTGTTACTGATAACAAGTTTTATGAGACTGGACCCTGGTCTGGACTAAGTCAGGACTCAACCCTCCTCTCAAAGTACTTTGAGAAGTCTGCACTAAGTACGGATCAAATTGATGCTGATACTGTAAAAGCAAAAAGGTCAGGACTCTGGATTAAATCCTATTTTACCCCTCATGTGAAAGGGGTATGATTCCTGGTCCTTCAACCTAACACCCCAGAAGCACATACTATGTGCATGTATGTCAGCACATGTGATTGTAATCACAGGATGTTCTCATGTTGCGCCTAGCTATCAGAATGGTGCAACAGGGGGATGCAGGTAGGAAAACAGAGAGCTGGCTCTAGCAATTTGTCTCCAGAGAGCTTTTCAAGGGGATGATACACTCAAAAATTACCATTGTATTTTTCTGTTTAAAAATTCATCCAAGTTTTTTTGTATTCCAAATTTTGTCAGATATCATATCTACCAGTATTAATCTGTTCCCTTTCTACAGCCATGGAAAAATTTATTAGACCTAGAATGGTTACTGATAGTGTTATTTTTGTGGTAAGAAGGAAAGAAACTATTGTAAAATCAAGGTACAATTGCTGGAATTTGTTATTCATTCATTGAAATACAAAGACAAAATCATTTTCATTAGTTTGATAAGATATTATAGTACATTTATTACAGAAGCTTGATCTAATAATTTTTTCCAGGGCTGTACATATGACTAAAATTTAGGGCTGGTATATTATAATCTGATTTTTGTTTGGTTGTTGTTTAATTTTTTTTTTCTCTCCAACCCTGCTTTAATATGATCTGCATTATATCTTCACCAATCCACAGTCCAAGGCAAGAGAATGTCTTTAATCACTGACGTGTAATATAACTACACGGCTATACCATTTCTTTCAAATGAGATAAGTACACAGTGCGAGCATGCCCAGAAATCCTTATATTAAAGGAATATTGACCTATTCAGAGCTTTGCCCAAGATCTGTTTCCATGACAACTGTCATGCTCTGTTCAAATTCGTCATTTCTAAATGGCAAAGCATACTTAAGTAAAGTCTACTAACTTGCAAAGAAATATGGTCAATTCCTCCCAGTAATTACATGTAATTAGAGCGGCAAAATGCTTGTCACTCGCTGATACCGATGTCCTTATTATGATGCCTATATAACCTGCCAACCTACAAGTATACCTCGGAAAAGAAAGAAGAAATCAAGGGTTTTCTACATTTTTTTCTTCCATCAAGGAACATGGTCAATAATTTTGAGTGAGAACGCCCCTCCCCAAGGAAACAAATAAAAAAAAAGCGGTCTTCGTATACCGGACGATCCCTATGGTGCACTGCAGGTTCACCTGTACACATGTACATGAACATATCTTCCTTTAAACTAAGCAGGCCTTGAGCAGCTGCCATTAAGAGATTTCTCGTAATGTGCTTTGTATATTGATCTGTAGCTAAGCAACACACACTTACATGCTTCGGCCGGAACCCCCCTCAAGTGTCTGGTAAAAGGAATGTGCTCCACTTGTTTATAGCATGGTAAACAACTCGTCATGTTAAAGTAAAAGTTTTCCAAACTGAAATTTGTTTGGCAAGAATGATCAATCAGAAATAATGGTTAGTTTTACTACGTGCTATTAAAAGACTACAAGCTCAATTTTGACAACTCCCCCACTCACCCACAACCCCCCCCCCCCCCCCCACTTCCTCCCCATGTTAAGCGTCATTTACTTTGACAAGGTACACCACCTAAAAAACAAGTCTTGGCAAAACAAAAATCATTTATGTCTACAAAATTAATGGCAAGTTGCGAGAATAAAGGAGCAGTATGCTCTTTGACTGGCCAATTAGCATAATTACTGTTATAACATCAGGGCCCCGTTTCCAAAATACTTGTTATCAGTAACAAGATATAATAACTGCTATAAGCTACTGCATCATTGAATTTGAGTGGCTGAGAGCAAATTTGTCATAGATTTGGTTAGTTGTTATCAATAGTAGCTTTTATGAAATGGGCCCCAGGAATTAAGAGCATACCCTATGCTGTGAGATAACTCTATAGCGCAGTAAAATAAGAAATCAATTGTTTCTTGAGTAAATGTCTTTATGCTATAAACATCCCTTTACCAGATAACTAGAGCTCAAAACTACACGGAAGTCTGGTACAGTTACATGTAGAAGGGGTTCTACGATACATGCTCTGGCGACAATAAGCCAGGGGAGCGTTTCATCAAGCATATTGTCAGTGATTTTCACCGACAGCTGTTATAAGCTACTGAAATCCTTGCATCTGATTGGTTGGGAGCAAATTTGTCGGTGAAAATCACTGACAAAACGCTTGATGAAACGCTCCCCAGTTCGTAATTACAATTTGTGTATGTGAAGATAAAGGTCATTTTTACAGAGTACAATTGACCTTTATTCACTTTCATAGTGTGTGCACCATGATGCGCGCACCAGTATGATTTTACATGTTAAACAAGTAGCGCCTCCGCAAAAACAAAATGCGTGTGCGTGTAGAAATTGGGGTCATTTGTACCATGTACTAATCCCGAACTGACTTATTACTATACATGCGGTATTTATTATAGGCCTATACATGTACATCCACTGAATTCCAAACTCCAACCCTGGACCAGTTTCGTACATGTAAGTTCTGTTTGATTCTGTGGGAAGTTATTTACAGTCTTATTATTTATTTTAATACATATCTTAAACATTACTGTAAAACCAAAATAATTCACAAAATCCTTGTTGCTGTGATTGTATCCACACACACACACACACACACACACACCCCCTCACTATCTAATACATGTATCCGATAAACATGAATCTTTAGTATATTCATGACCCTAATGGTCTCTCAGAAATGCCTCGCAAGCACTAACGAGACCTTACGCTCTTCTCATTAATGTGGAGTTGGGGTGGGTGTGGGTGTGGGGGTGGGGGAGCATAGTACAACTCTTGTTGATGTCATTGTCTGCTTGTCATTTCACTACATGTAGAACTTGATAGATAAGCTGCCTTATCGATCATTTCCATAACAATGTCAAAATTGCAGTGGCTTTTATCATAGGATCAGCAGATGTACAGGTATCAGCGCGCATACTTTTTTTTCTTCATCTTGTTACTGTATATTGTCTGCCTGTTCAAAATATCTTGAAAGTACTCTGATTTGTCCCACAAAAAACGAAACCCGTTTTTGGAGATAGATATCTTGATAATGAAATAGGATTGGAATAAAACATGGACACTTTTAGTAAGAAT
The DNA here is from genome assembly GCA_025617745.1 of Heliocidaris erythrogramma. Taxonomy (NCBI): domain Eukaryota; kingdom Metazoa; phylum Echinodermata; class Echinoidea; order Camarodonta; family Echinometridae; genus Heliocidaris; species Heliocidaris erythrogramma. The sequence continues at coordinate 14,988,398 of CM046865.1, read as the reverse complement.
AAAGTCTCTTCTTCTATGTGATACCAAATACACGGAGATTTGTTTATGCTTGACCGACTTAGAACAATTTTACCAGCTTAATGTAAGAATCGATTTGCACAGAATATTGGTGCGAACGTTTTAATGCAGATTATTCGAGTTGTTTTCAATTCCCTTCATGTTGTTATCACGTTTCCTGTTTTGTCTTCAGTATCTTCTTTCATGTGTTTGGTTTTCTGTTTCTGTTACAGTTTTCATGTTTGTTAATTCAGGTTTTTCTTTTCATTTCCCCTTTTTGCTCACTCCTTGCTTTTACTGTGATACATTTTGTTTCACTTTATGAATAATTTCTAGCTATTTGCATCTTTTCACTTTTTACATTTTCACAGTCTCCATGCATCCCGATTTTTCATTCCCGATTTCTATTCAATCATTAACATTCTTTAACTAAGTTATCTTCAATTCATTTCAACCTTCTTATTTCATTTCAGTGATATTCTAACCTCAATCTTTTCAATCTCTTGCATATCTCAACTTGCTCTCTTGCTGTCTTCTCTTGTTTTCCACTTAAAGGGATACGCAACCAGGCGACCGTGGGGAAAGAAAGAGTTGCGTAAGCCCCATTCACTCGTACACAAAGTTTATGCGTCGAACGCGTCCGTCGGACTATTTGGATTAAATTTCGGACTGCACGAAGGCGACCGAATCTCGCACGAGAGCTCGAGCTCAGGCAGAGCATGCATGTTGTGCGGCGACCAGTCTATCCCGAGTTTGCGCCCCGCGGGGCAACGGCATGATCAGGTATACGATCACTGTGCCCTCTCGCGGAATAAAAACGTCCACAATCTGCGGTTGAGTATCCCTTTAAAAGAATTGTGAGGCCTAATTGTGACACCGAATAACTACACACAAACAAACGATGAAACTAAGTTTTATTTCATCCTTTACAAGAGCAACTCATAAATCTTGGAACGTGTAACTCTATCCCCAACGTCCCTCAACATGTCCACCATGCCTGTCAACGCACACCTGTGCTCTGCCCCTCTTGGCTCCTACTGCCTGGCGAATCACGGGTTCTTGGTGCCGCAGTGCCTCTCACTCTATCACGATCCTGTTACGCAGGTCATTAGTGTCTCGTGGTGGGGAGGTGTAGACCCTACTCTTCAGAAAGCCCCAAAGAAAGAAGTCACACGGGGTGAGATCTGGTGACCTGGGAGGCCATTCGACATCATGATTCAACGCGATGACTCTGTTGTTGAAGAGTTCCTGCAGTCTCTGCCTGACGACTAATCTTCGATGAGGCGGTGCTCCATCTTGTACCCACCAGACTCTTTCGAAGCTCCCATCAGGCTGGCGAACGAAGTGTTGATCAGGTTCTGGAACGATGTTTTCGTTGATAAGATGTAGGTAGCGTTCTCCATCGAGATTTTCATTGAAGAAGAAGGGTCCGATCAACGATCCATTACCACAGAGTCCTACCCAGACGGAAACCTTCTCGCGACTCATGTTGACATCGTAGTGGAACGGTGATGGGTTGTGGATTAATTGGAGCATACTGCCGGACGTTGTGGTTATTGACCTTGCCGTTCATGAAGAAGGACGCTTCATCTCCAATGATGAGGTTTTCAACAAACCTTGGGCACCGGAGTCGTCTGGGCATGTCTGCTTCTAGTAGTTGGTGCCGAATGCGTATCCTGCAAGGATACCATTGCACGTCCAGTTGGATGATCCTGTGGTAGGAAGACCTTGACATGCCAAGTCCGTTTCTTCTTGTTGAGACATGGGGATTTGCAGCTACTTCCTGCTGAACTGCGGCAATGTTGTCCTCTGTTCGGACTGACCTTGGCCTCCCAGATTGGCCTTTGTTGAGGTTCTAATTGTACCTTCATTCTGGTATTTTTCGAACGTTCTTCCAGATCGTTGACTTTGACGGAACATTCCGATCAGGAAACCGACGACGGAAAGCTTGGGCAACTTCCTGAAGGCTTCCAGTGCGGTTCCATTCGGTTACTAGGAAAACTCTTTGCTGTGTTGTTAGCTGCATGGTCAGGCAAGCAAGTGAAAAGCTTGTGCTTAAAACTGTATTCATTCTCATTGAGAAATTTGGTGAAAGAAACATAAAAAAGAACACCAAAGAATTGGTAATGAGCCCTCCCTTTGTTAACAAACGTTGCTGCATCCTTTCCAATCTTGACCACTATTCTGTGCAACTTGATTTTGACATTCAAATTTTAAACTCTCCTTGCTCATCAATGCATAAACTTTAAGTGTCATTTTAGGTGTCAAAAGAAAGAGGAAGAGCTAAACTTCATGATGATATGTATTATATGACATGAATTGTATTATTTTACAGGGAAAATAACTGACAACTCCGGTTTCCTTTTTATTGGGACGCACTGTATAACATCAGGTTTTGATGCATACATCCACAGACATCCACAGTTTGGTAATGAAAGAGAGATCAGGTAAACCTCAATCTGCTGACATGTACAGTTGTACATGTACATTGTACACTGTAAATCTTTGATAAAGAAGCGAATTAACAGTCCAGTTAAATGAAAAAGTGCATCTTAAGTATGCATCAGAGTTTTGTGCTAGGATCTATAGTATTGATTCTTCCTATGAATTGTTCACTGGTTCCTGATAAACTAACCTCCATTGTATACTACATGTACATGTATATATAAATAAATATTAAAAAGCACATGTGATTTTTTGATAATCTAAAAAAAAACCCTTTTCTCATGTTTCTTTGTTGAATTATTTATATCCACTAAAAATTATTCAAAATCATGGCGAAAATATTAAGATATCAATTCATCAAAATTCCAAATGATACCAGTTTTCACACGACAGTAATGTCATCTAAATGTAATGTACATGTAGTACATTGTGGTCAATTTTCTACACGCACTGAATGACTAACTTTGAACCTGGACCATGCAGTGTCGTAAGGACATTGTAGCTGTAAATGTACAGCTAATGCCACTGCCATGTTGTCAAATGTGTAGAGAAACATGGATCAGGGGAGCGTTTCATCAAGCGTTTTTGTCAGTGATATTTTCCGACAACTGTTATAAGCTACTGAAATCCTTGCATCTGATTGGTTGACAGCAAATTTGTCAGTAAAGAAATCACTGACAAAACGCTTGATGAAACGCTCCCCTGGGCTACCATATTCAGAACTGTGCCTGGTGTACATTGTGTAATATTAATGCATGTGCACGTACGCTGTATCTCGGATGTCAAATCATGCTGATAGAGGCCAGGGGAGCGTTTCATCAAGTATTTTGTCAGTGATTTTTACCGACAAATTTGCTCTCAGCCAATCAGATGCAAGGATTTCAGTAGCTTATAACAGTTGTCGGTAAAAATCACTGACAAAACGCTTGATGAAACGCTCCCCTGGGGAAACTGACATGAACGAATATGAACTCCCAAATTCAGTCCCTGCACTTCCTCCATCTAATGTATACATCTAAATGACAATTACTTGCTCTGCAATCATTATTACAAGAGAAGATGAAGAAGAACTTGCTTCTGTATCTCTTTCTGTCTCCATCTCTGTGTCTGTTTCTTTCTCCATTTCTCTTTCCATTTCCAATGTCTCTGTTTTATTATCTCTTATTTTCTCAGTCTCCCCCCCCCCCCCCACTCTCTCTCTCTTTAAGAAATCATCATGTTCTCTGTCTCCTCTGTCTTTTGCCACCCCTTTAAAAGCACTGAAGATCATTTTATTTAAAGATATAGTAGAGTTCTGGTTATGCAATTATATTGTGAAAGAACTATCTCAAAGGAATTGGGAAAGGTTGACCATGTGTGCATAAGAATAGTTTTATACTGCGTTGTTTTGGAATCATCAAAATAGATAAGAAATTGACCCAATCTTGCTGAAAAGCACATGTACTGCGCACAGAAATGGGTATATGGGACTACACACACAAGTGGCATGAATGTTCTGCCCGAACATTTCAGCTATTTCTAGTCATACTTCGAATATAAGAGCATTTGAAGTGCAATCCTTTTCAGGGGGATGTTTCCACTATGATGTTCCTCCAAACTGACATGAAAGGAATGAGAAAGCTCACAAATTATTTTTCACCTTTCCCAGACCTCAAGATTCTCTTTAAACAATGGTAGAAATTAGAAAGAGAATAAAGAGGGATAGAGAATGACCGTAAAGCAAGACAAGACTTACAGAGAGACAAAGGGAGAGAAAACACGGACAGGTAAATGGTATGACCCATATGTCACCAGGTATCATGGAACTGTATTAAAGGTTATTGGGAACATGGATTGATATTTAAACATATCATTTTACTTGATATTTTGTCTGATCCAAACTCTAGGAGTGCCGCAGCTTGATGGTCAATAGAAATACTTAATCTTAAAATTATGTACAATCATGTAGTTGTGGTTGGTAAGGTAAGGGACAAAATACATGTAGCTACGACCTGCCCACAAGGAGGGCAGATGAAAAGAGAGGAGAGGAAAAGAGGAGCTCAGATTAGATTTACTTCATTGCAAAAGAGTGAAATCTTCATGCATTAATTCATAATGTATGCATTGTATTGCACGTATTCCTTTTTCACCAGTCTTTTCGAGCATTCCAGAGCTAAATTGGAATGTTCCAACCACATATTCTTTCAACTCAGAGAAAAAGATAACATTTGCATTGCCATGCAGCTGTGAAAAAAATCTAAACATGACCCAAGTGTCAAAACAAAAGAGGAAATCCCAATACAAAGAAGAAAAAAAGGGGGGGGGGGAAGAAAGAAGAAGAATAAATGCAGAAAAATATACTTATTTGGCCAAGTTGTGTTGGGGTGAACAACAGTAACCAAGAGAGAAGGAAAGATGGACTACCAGTAATAATGTCATTAGATGATTCTCCGCCAACTTGTTCTGATTGATGTATATGGCTGACATGTAAAATGTCAGTGTCTCCCTCGGGGACACTTCCATGCATGTATCAAGTACCTGCTCTAGCTGTACAATGTATGCACAGACTATAGGTGGTTAATAAAAACTTCATATTTCGCAGTTTCCATGGGTATCTAAAAATCTTCACATTTGACAGTTTCCATCTTCGAATATATATTCAAGGAGACCTATGCACGGACAGAGTATATAAAATACTGAATCTCTGACAATTTGCATCTTTAAATATCGTATACATACGTACATGCACATGTACATGTAGGCCTACATATGTACATGCATGACTGAATTTTAAAATTTAGTATTTGACCATTTCTATCATTAACGTATCTTACTGGTGTATACAAAAGTTAATTGACAGTACCCAACAGTGAATATCATCATGCACATAGACTGGGTGTGTTTTTTTGTTTTTTTTTAAATTTTATTATTTTTTTTTCTTGGGGGGGGGGGGGGGGGATTCACATTTGACCATTTGCATCTTTGAATATCTTCATGGAGACATATATTTAAGGACTGGGTGATGTTAAAAAAATGAAATACATGTACATGTAGTAGACAGTTTTCATCTTGAAATATCTCCATGTACATGTGTACTGCATTCATGGACTGGGTGTCTATTAAAAAAACAGTTCCCAAGTTCAAATATCTTTGATGTTATTTCTTTAATTACATTGTGTGTGTGTACACATGTAAGTTTCTTGTGCAAGATTCCCCCTTATTTTTTTAAAATCCCAATTGGACACCTAACATTGTAATTTTGAAACCCTGGCTATAAAAGGCTGAGGAAAATGAGAATAATCACATTTGATGATAATCGTGATGACGACAATGCTGATGATGACGATGATGGCGAATATAAATATGATGATGATGATGCCACTGATCTCGAGCACAATTTTCATACACTGTGGTACTTGTAGCACTATACATTATATATCATGTCATTACCAAGTCGTTATATGCTAATATCATATCATTACCCCTCAAATCCAAGTAATCTCAATTTTCATTACAAGGCATTACCATCATCATGTCTATATCAAATACAAAGAACAGCGGTGCTGCCATTAATCATGCTTTCTACCTAATATGACGTTGAGGTATGGGAGAGGAAAAATGAGGCGACCCACGTTCGCATAAATATGCAAAAAGTAAAAACTGCATGAAAATATTAAAATGGAAGAGATTTATCGAAAGACTTATCCTTAGTCGTAAAGAGGCATCAAAAGCAACCCACATCATCCTACATTTTCTACTAATTTGCCATTACTATTTTCTCTCTTCTAAATCTCTCTCTCTACCTCTCTCTCTTTCATACATAAATGTCTACTGTCATTATCAATCACAAAATGATGAAGAAAGGAAAATCTTCATTTTCTAAACCCTATGGCAAGGTAGTTTGTACTGTAATGATTTGAGGCGAGAAATTACCCAATCAATATGCGAAGAGGATTTTGATGACGAGATATGGAAAGAGAAAAAGAAAGAAAAAAGGACATACTATTAGGGAAACAGGAGGGGGAGACAAATGGAGAGAGACAGAGAGAGGGGGGAGGACATAGAGAGAGGGGGGAGGACATAGAGAGAGAGAGAGGAGGAGAGGAGAGAGAGAGAGAGAGAGAGAAACACAAGAAGATTACAGCAACCTACTGTACAAATCTCTCATCTTCTGTATTGATGGTTTTTCAAAAGCAAGATTGGAACAGTATCAAATTTATAGCAGAGGGTTTCTTTCTCTTTGTTGTTGTTGTTGTTGTTTGAATAATAACATGCATATAAATTGTACATATATATGTACAGTGCTGGTCAAAGGTTTCGGTAACCCCTGGATTTTGAGATGGGCATATTCTTCAATGTCTATTACCCACATAATGAGCTTGTTTAGGCACTGACAAATCCGCAAAAGATTTGGTTATACATTACATGTTTATACAATATATGTTCTGAAACATGCAGGTGAGATTTACTTTTTTAAATTACTTTTCTGTTCAAAATCAAAAGAAAACTGTTGCATTTGTCCAAAGTAATCATAATTTTATTTATTATTGACTTTCAAATGTATTACTCCATTTTCATGAATTTCAGAATTATTACAACTGTATTTGAAATGTCTATTCAGTATTCTAGCACAAATGTTGCTTAGACTTCCCTGTTCAATTTGTCCAAGACAAGGTGTTTAGGCTAACATGTAGGTTCCAGAGACAGAACATGCCAAACAAATGGAATTCTTTAACTTTCTTTGTACATTTCTTTTAATAACACATATTACATCTATTCATGCTACATTCATGTAATGTGCGGGATCAGAAGTTACAAAAAAGCTTATTTTCTGTATGTGAATCCTAACTGGCCTACATGTATGTGGGAGTTGAAAAGAAGTGGCCAAGAGACATCCTCGGTCTGCTACTGCAAGCATACTGGATGGATATTTAAAGTTAATTACTAAAAGTAACCATTCATGTGAACATGGTAGATATATCTCATTTAGGCTGTAACCAAAAAAAAACAAAAAACAAATAAACAAACAAAAGAACAGCTGTGGTAAATTTGAGGGATCTAAGATAGATGTGTGTATATATATATATATATATGAGTCAACTTCTATCAATTTTGGACAAAATATTGTGTTAAACCGCACGTGTCATTAGGCTGCATTTTACCAGTTTAAATTCTTTAATCAATTAAAATGGCGAAAGAAAAATACAATGTACACATTTTAAGCAGCAAATCATTATTATAAGTAGATTATCTTGATACAGAAATGAAACCTGTAAAATTGCTTTTGAGAGCCTAGAGAAGGGCATTTCACAGGAAATAAAAACTGATGTAAAAACTCGTCACAAAATCCAGGGTGCACCGAAACTTTTGACCAGCACTGTGTATCGTCAGCTATGATTCGAAAGGGTATTACATGTAGCTTTACGGAAAGTTCTTTACAAATACAAAATTGTACTTAATAACCTTTTCAGCAGATAACATGTGAAAACAAACTTCCAATTTTCACATATCTCTCTTATTCCATATTTGAATCTTTGTATTGTGGCTTCTCCACTTCGTTTTATTTAAATTTACCTTGATCTATCAAAGTTTGAACTCAAATTTTGAGCCTGCATATCACTTGCCATTCTTGTGAGATTGTGAAAGAAGAACATTAAGAATATTTGATGTTTCTACTTCTTTGTATATGAACTAAGAATCTTAGATATGAGAAAATATTTTTTTTTAAATCACTGCATTTACCTCTTCATAACACATGATTCACACTGGGGGTTATTGGCATTCAGTCAAAGTTTATAAAAGCTTTCAGCAATATACAAATGTATACCAGATACCATTTTTTATGAAAAATATATTGGTTTCTGGACTCTACAGTTATGTAAAAGATGTGTTTTCAATAAAGCAATATATTGTTCATGTACATCAAGATAAGAAACTCGCAAGAATGCCAGGACGGTAATCGAGAGAAAGACAATTTATACGTATGTGATAAAAATTGTCAACACAAGAGGACAGTTATATTGACAGTGAAAACATGTGCATGTGTATGTAGTCTGAATCTGAGATTCTGAATTAATGATTTATGCAGTGCACATAGCAAATATAATCTGCTAAGACAGAAGAGCTATAAAGGGCATCAATAATATGGAAGAAAGATGAAGAAATCAATGGGAGAGAGGGGAAAAGGAGAGAAAGAAGTGGGGGGGGGGGGGAATCATTACTACTGTATATTAAAAGAGAAACTGTAATAGAAAGAGAGAAAGGGAAAGGGAGAGAAAGGGAAAGGGAGGGAAAGGGAAAGGGAGAGAAAGGGAAAGGGAGAGAGAGGGGGAGGGGGAGAGAGGGGGAGGGGGAGAGAGGGGGAGGGAAAGGGAGAGAGAGGGAAAGGGAGAGAGAGGGAAAGGAGAGAGAGAGGGAAAGGGAGAGAGAGGGAAAGGGAGAGAGAGGGAAAGGGAGAGAGAGGAGGAGGGAAAGGGAGGGAGAGGGGGAGAGGGAGCAGAGACTCCAACTCTCCTGCTTTCGGCGGGAGATCTCCCGCTTTTAGGCCATTTTTTTGCAAAATCTCCCACTCTCCTGCTTGAGTTGGAATTTCTCCTGCTCTACATGTAGCTGTGTGTCTCCCGCTTAAGATGTATTTTCTCCCGCCCAACTACCTCTTTTTAAAACATAAAACTAAATTCATGATCTTAATCATTGGATTATGCATTTAGTTTTGCCATATGTTCAAAGTGTAAGATCACTGAAGATAGCACCAGAGAGCATCTACAACCCTAGAGCTTCCAACTAGGGCCCTTAAGCGGGTCGGTATACCTTGGCCGCAAGGGACGTCGCGTTTTGTGCTCGTGATGTGTGCATGTTTTCGCGCGATCAGAGTCTCCAGTTTGCTAGGGGGTCCAGGCAGGAGAATCTCCCGTTTAGGAGGTGCTTGGGGTTGGAGCAGGGATGCCACTTAGGACTGATAAAAAAGTAGGAAAAATCATCTAGAATGGGCCCTTTTGTACATAAAAAGTGTTTTTTATGGCTAAATACATGTTGAAAGAGTAGGAATTCCTACTTTTGCCTGAAAAGTGGCATCCCTGTTGGAGTCTCTGTGAGAGAGAGACAGATATCAAAATAGAAGAGAGAATTTGAGCAACTGAGCAAGTATGAGAACTTTAAAGAGAAAGAGAGAGAGAAAGAGAGAAAGAGAAAGTGCATTAAATAGACAAAGAACTGACTTTGGAATTCTAACATTAACAAACGAAAGACAAATATAGGCAGATGAGGAGAACTAAAGAGAGAGAGAGAAAACAGGCATTAAAGTAGATGAAGAACTGACTTTGGAATTCTAAGGTGAACGAATGAAAGACAGAGAGGAAGACGAGGAGAATTATTAAAAGAGAGAGAGAGAAAAAAACAGGCATTATGTAGACGAAGAACTAACTTTGAAATTCTAAGGTGAACGAATGAAAGACAGAAAGAGAGGAAGATGAGGAGAATTATTAAAAGAGAGAGAGAGAGAAAAAACAGGCATTATGTAGACGAAGAACTGACTTTGAAATTCTAAGGTGAACGAACACGAAAGACAGAAAAAGAGGAGGAAGAGGAGAGGAGAGGAAGACTGAAAAACACACACCAATTAAAATGAACTGGAATGGGGAGGAGGAAGACAATACTATGGATCAGATATTGGGTTCAAGAGAGGATATTCGGATTTGGGTGGAGTAACAGAGGAGACGTCAATAATTGTCTTACCTGATCTTCACGGTCGATGCCAGCCATTGATAATGCTTGTCAAACCGGGTCAACCAGAAAGCGATCTCCTACAGATGAAAATGATACAAACGGAACAAATAATTAACTCAAGACATCTTCGACTAAGATTTTCGAAGGTCCGTTTACTCTGAAGGTTCATAAATCTGAGGGTTCATTATTCGGAAATTCAAAAAGAGTTCAGAAAAAGGAAATATAGGGTGCATAATTCCGAAAATGTAATTGAACCCTTCAGAATAATGAACACTACTTAATTTTTCAAAATTATGAACCTTTGGATAAACAAACCTTTGGTATTATTAGTATACAGACGTATTCCATACATGCAAAAATCAAAACTTGAGTACATACAGAGGACATTACACGTAAAAGACAGAGAATACACACAGAACAAACAATTTATGTCAGACATCTCAGTAAACTTGTATTCTACATCAATTTTGAACATGTAAGAATGTACCGGTATATGGGAAAAGGGTTAGTGTGCGCAAAAATTTCGATGGATTGGCAGAAAAGCCTCGATCACAAAAACGACCATTTACAATATAAAAAATATTAGATGCTAGAAATCTATAAAAAGAAAGAAGTCTGATACTAAAAGCTCATGGGAATATACTGTTGGAGAGAAAAGAAGAGAGGATGGTAACCAGCTTTCTGGCAATTAATTACCGGTAACGAAAATGGCTTACGAGCGAAAATCAGGAAATGGGGAAAAGCCCAAGACAATATAAAGGAGATGAAAGCATGCATGTCTCCAGTTTGTTTTAAATAGGACCTCATTCCACAGACCATCAAGAGAGACAAAAAAATAATACTTTTCTAACTGCCATCAGAATCTCCCTTTATAAAATGTCATTTCTCACTAATTTGAATCTCACTAGAAATTTAAATCTAACTAGTGAGGTTCAGATCAAAACTAATAATTGGAGTCTTTTTTAAATAAGGAGTTATTTGCCATGTGCTCTGTGTTTCAATGAAGGTCAATAGAACCTTACAGAAGTAAAATTGATTATAAAAGTAAAATTTATTACAGAAGTAAAATTGATTGTATTGTGGACGAATGGGAAATAAGTGAAATTTGACTCAAACCTCACTTTTTTATTGTGTGAATTGAGATTCCTTGGCATAGATGCAACTATCTACAAAGAAATAGTGCTCTTAGTTGGATAGCTCTAATTAGAGAAGCTCTTTTCCACCCATAATGAGGAGCAGGTGTAACTATCTGTGGTGATAGAGACTCCTAAATAATCTAAAAAGTACTGATCAATAAAGCATTATTCGCACAAGTCATGGTTAACCTCATCAGAAAAAACAGCAAAATACAAAGTACTTTACTTGTTAAAGGGAATATCCACCCAGATTACAAGTTGGTTTTTAAAGAAGCAGAAAAATTAAAGAAACAGATCAGTGAAGGTTTGAGCATTATTCGATATGAAATAAGAAATTGATGAATTTTTGAAGTTGTAATATACAAATTGGCAACTCTGTGACGTATCTTGCAAGCTTCTCTCCCATTTGCCCTGTACCCTAAAAATTATTAATTTCCATTATCTCTATTAAAATGAAAATATTCAATCATACATGCACCTTATGTATCATCAATGCCCATATTGTTTTACACAAAAACTGTAACAATCTACATGATTGTGTATTCCTTCATCAACAAAACAAGACAATTAAATCCATGAAGTTTTCTGTAGTGGACAAACAGGAGAGGAGCTCACAAGTTGTGTTTGATTGATTACAACTTCAAAAATTCATAACTTTTTTATTTCTTATCGGATTTTGCCCAAACTTTCACTGATCTGTTCCTTTCATTTTTTTGCTGCAATTATTCCAATCAAATAAATACCAGAGTGGACTTTTCCTTTCCCTTCAAAGGAAAGTGATGGTGAAATGCAGTTGTACCTGACAAAGGCCCCTGAACATACTCACTAATACCTGTGCATTACTATAAAAGGTACAGAAATGCAATACGCTTATGCGATTGGATTTGCAGTGGCAACTTTTATACGGTTATATTACATGTACATCATGTGGGAATGAGGCTTAGGGAATATTATTCCTAGCACTCACATGTTGCGACCATTATATCCCAAATAATCCAATACTAGTAGAAATGAATTCTCCAACATGTTAAAATGTGCATCAAAGTCGTAAATATCATGATCCCTCATTTTTCACCACTAACGTAAAACCAAAAAGAAATTAAAGTGATTTATTCATTCACTTCTTACATTAGAATAGTGGATAATAAATAACGATGAGACATTGGTGAAGATAATTCATTTTTCAATACCTCTTTATGACACCTAAAAGAGCATCACTATAACAACGAGGCACAGGTGCATGATTAGCTGTTATTGTTCCAGTGATGAAATGTACACGTACAATGTATGTGTTACACTGTGGAGGACAACATTTTGGGCCACTTTACATTAGTTCATCTTCTGAGAAGAATTACCTCAGGAGACGACAAACCATGAAGGTATTCATACAACCTTGCACGTGTTTGGACGGGTTGTTTATTATATGGACAGATAATTTTAAAAAGTAACAGCAACATGTTTGCGAGCAATGCTTCGGACTCTTTCAAAACGGTATCGAGACTAGTATTTTGAAAATATTATAAATGACAATTATTTATGGTAAATTGGATATGTTTGGGATAAAATCCAAAAGAAAATGAGACAGCTTCACTTTGGGAAAGAGTCTGGACACACACCCGCCCCCCCCCCCCCCCCATCCGAAACGTTTAAAATGGGCAAAAGAATTATTATTCCCAGCATCCCCATCTGCTGAGAGTAAGAAATGCAAGTGCTATCAATAAAGTCCTTTTGATGTGTACAACATGCCTCAGATAATATAAGATATATTGTCGGACACATGCTCCCACAAAATTTCCAACACTAAAAAATTCCAAACTTCAGTCCTATATACATACATGTACATGTATAAACACGACAGTGACGACATACGGACCAGGACGCCTAATCTAACCCTATCCCTATTAAACAAAGCTCAAATCCAATAGCAGCCAAAGTCATAATCCTACAAATAGCCGAAATAAAGCTTATTTAGGAAAATGTGTGATCACCACAAGACAACATTTCTCTGGAGGATATGTTGAAGATTATACTTTTTAGATGATGTTCAGAGATGCTCAGACAACTGGCGACAACTACACCAGGGGAGCGTTTCATCAAGTGTTTTGTCAGTGCTTTTTACCGACAAATTTGCTCTCAGCCAATCAGATGCAAGGATTTCAGTAGCTTATAACAGTTGTCGGTAAGAATCACTGACAAAACACTTGATGAAACACTCCCCTGGCTTTATTTCATTAAAAGGGTAATCCAACCTCAATAGCAAAAAGCTGACTTGTGAGAAAGGAGAAAAATAAGAGAAAGAGAATGGTGAAAGTCTGAAAGAAATCAGACAAAGAATAAGAAAGTTATGAATGTTTGAAAAATGAGATCACTACATCTATCTGAATCTCAAATTGGCAATTTGGTGAATCGATTGTGACGTATTCATGGTCAACTCTCCCATTTGTCTTACACCAAGCTATCATTAATTCCAGTTTTCTCCTGAGCGCATTTCCCTCAAGGCACTAATCAAAAGACATGTACATGTAGAGAGCACATTAGGTCCTCCAAAAAGAAAAATAACCTACAAAGTTATACATTTTGAAAGATTGACATTTTAGTCATTTTGTGTGTTGGAGAGTTGACTGCTGCTACATCACAGTGACCACACTGATTCAGCCATTTTGAAATTCCCATGATATGCATAGTGATTACAACTTTCTTATTAAACGAAGAAGCTTGACTGGGGAGGAATTTTTAATTTGTAAACAAATCTTTCGGCATATTACTCCCAGTGTTAAAGATGTATGCTCGATCTGTAATGAAAAACACAAGTCAGAAAAAATTGGAACCAGCGGGATTCGAACCTGTCATCTACTGCTTGCCGGGCAGCGACTTAACCACCAGGCTATTCTGGTTCACGGCCAAGTCACGACGAACTAGAATCAAATACCCAAGATCCTCTTCTTTCTGACTCATTAATATTCAAACGGTCCGCCGTAGACAATGGTTAGTAAACGAAGAAGCTTGACTGGGGAGGAATTTTTAATTTGTAAGCAAATCTTTCGGCATATTACACTGGGAGTAATATGCCGAAAGATTTGTTTACAAATTAAAAACTTTCTTATTGTTTGACCGATTTCGTTCAAACTTTCACCAATCTGCTTCTCTGATTTTTCCTCTTTCTTTCAGAGCAATTTGTCATCATGAAAGGTAGGATTTCCCTTTAAAGATAAAGGGATAGGGTTGCAATTGGGTATGTGTTACATGTAGGTTAGGTTTATTGTTAGGGTTAGGGTTAGGATAATTGTTTTGGTCCAGGGTTGAAGTCAGGAGTTTGGTTAGTGCAAGAAATTAAACGCGGAGCGATTGTCGCCAAAATATGTGTGGTACAACTTGAGTCTCCTATCACCGACATTCCTCTGGAGGGTAACGTTTTATAATGATACTTTCTGGATGATAATCAGAGTGTGAAGAAGCCCATCGAGGACAAGTCTCTTCTCTCATAGAGTAATGCATGGTATGGCAAGCATGTATATCACATTCCTGTGGCATGAAATGAACTGGGATGGGAGCCAGGTCTTCGGAGAAAGTCCAACAAGAGTTAGGATCAACTAGAGACGAGGATCATACAGACACAACAAGACAAGAAACAAAACATACAATGTGATAACCTGGGGAGCGGTAGTTAGATGGCTAATCAAAGCGAGGAGGCTGTCACACAGTACACTTCAAAGTGAGTTTGTCTGTCCAATGAAAGGTACATGTTCTATAAAAAGAAGGGAGGGTGTCTGTAGAGTAAAAACCAGATATTCTCATCCATGTACACTTTTCACAATTTGCCATTTTGTGAAGAGTGGTTTGACTGTACTGTTGTTTAATGTAACCCCCCAATAGTTTATGAATGATTGAATCATTATTTAACCCCCCCCCCCTCCAATAAAAAATGACAGGACATTAAAACGACCGGAGATGAATATCCCTAAAATATTGAGTTTTTGTTCACCGACGCTGGCACACAAATTATACGAAGATCGGAGTACTAAATTTGAAAAATTGTTCGATGCACTATTCCCAACACAATCCCCACATAAATTTTACAATTTACACTGAAATTTGGCCAGTAATTTGATAAATACAAGACTGGTTACCTGGCCTCCGAATTTCCCCGAGGTGGAAGATCGGCACCTCGCATGGAACTTCAAAGCCAAGTGGAATGTTACGCATCCATTGTTAAGCTTTAGAACTCATACACGTTTGCATAATTTTACAAGAGTTTCCACTCCTTCTACATGTATTTACAGCTCCCTGATAATACATACATGTACACATTGAACATGTCATAAGTCGACTGTGGCAGTCCCGTTTGTTCCATTAGTTGACTGGCGTAACCTCGCTATTCATAAGGACCGCTATCCATAACGCGTGACTAAATTGAAGAGCGTGACTAAATTGAAGAGCGGTTTTGTATGAATAGCGGTTCTTATGAATAGCTAGCAAACCGTAGACAAATTACCTCGCTACATGTATTCATAAGGACCTCCGTTCATAAGGACCACTGTTCATAACAGTTCATAAAGACCGCTAGTCATAACGCGTGTTAAATGAATAGCGGCTCTCTATGAACAGCGATCCTTATGAATAGCGAGCGGGACCGGGTTGACTGGCCAAAGCCAGTAAAGAAATAAGACAACTTATTTCATTCAAGCAAGTAACTACTAGTCATGTGGAAACATTTGCTTGAAGAAGAATACAAGTACTTGCTTCTGTTTGTTTATAGCCGATGCTAGGATACTGCTATTTTTATACATGCGACCCATTATAACATTAAAAATCCAACAAGTACATGCACTTCATTGTGTACATGTACACCACAGCTGGAGGTCTATTATTTTTGAACATTCGCCAAAACAATCTTACACATATGAAGAGAGAGAAAAAAAAAAGTTACGAGGCATTGTTTATTCAATACTCACATACACATGTACATTGTAAACTGTGGTTTGAAATATGGACAATGATTTTTTGCAGCGGTACTCGCTTCATAGGATATTAGGGGTTTCCCTAAAAGAGCTCTTGTTTGACATGTAAAAACAAGGTTTCAAGAGATATGATTATTAGCTGGAAAATGTGAAATGATTGCTATTTTTCAAATAAGATGTACTGATTAATGTCATTTCCCCGTCTTTTTATATTTTATTTATTTACTGGGAATATCTTCTGTAAAAAGGAAGGAAATAGGATGTCTGTATGACAACCTACATGTAAGTGAATATTCATATATATATGGAAGTTCACAATTTGATTTTGTTGTACATGCAGTTGTGATTTTGATCTGATTTTATCATTTAATTACCAAAATTCATGTCACATAAATGAAAAAAAAAACAATAACAAAACAATTACACAACAAATAGACATACATGTATTGTGGTAAAAGGAACTAAGAAAACAGCATAATGCTAATCGAGGTTAGTCTAATTAACCTATTATTCTAAGAGACTATATTTTCAAAATAATTTATATCATGCAGTTAAACTGTGCATACATTTTCAAAAAATGAATAACTTGTCTTTAATGAGAAT
>CM046865.1:14749055-14969055 GCA_025617745.1 Heliocidaris erythrogramma | reverse complement strand
TAGAATCATCAAAATGACAAGAAATTGACCAAAATCTTGATAAAAAGCAAGTGCTCTGCACACAGAAATGAGTATATGGGACTGCAAAAACATGTGACATTAATGTTTGGCCCAAACACTTCAGCTATTTCTCGTCATACATGCACAGGTACATGTCAAATATTAGGGCATTGAAGAGTTATCCTTTCCCAGGGAGATTTCTTCTAAACTGACATAAAAGGAATGAGAAAGATCACAAATTATTTTTCATCTTTCCCAGAACTCAACCTTCCCTTTAAAGTCCTATCTGAGGGACTTGATAACGAAAATTAATGCCACCGGTGCACTGACTTTGGAGTTGAGGACCTCCCAGTTGCAACTCTTCTCTACATGAATCACTAAGCCACTAAGCCATCATGCCATAGACGCTTTACTTTGTTTACATCAGAAATTCTATTGGAGAGTGAGAGTTTCTCTCAACTCCAGTGTGAGTTAATTACATTTCTCAGAGCTCAAAGGTTTTAGGATTTTTTCAGATTTACTTGAGATAAATCCAGAGTCACAAACAGTCACTCCTTTATGTATACAAATGAACGTGCTACATGCAGGTGGCTATATACAATGTATAAATGTAGGCTTCATACTACAGAGAGAATGATAGATAGTTTGAAATACATCATTTTGAATGAAATACCCATCAATGTAAAAAAAGAAAAAAGAAAACAAAAAAGAGCATAAGCACGTACATGCACATGCATTTGTATGAATAGGTGTAAACATAGTAGAATAAAGAATGTCAGGAAGTGATGATGGATGTCATTTTGCTTCCTACGAGGACTGTTCGGGAACAGGGCCGCATGTGAATTATCAAATATATATGCACGTAACGAGGCCCACTAGCACTGCATTCAATAGTAGGCTACATGTATGTGTGCGTAATGTTCTACCAGTCGGTTGGCAAAGTATTCATAATGTTTATTACCATAATAATATCGTCCTAACACAGGGCATGTGTTGGAAAAAAGAACTTCTCCCTGGGGGAGGCACCAGAGTGGCATACACCGCAATGAATAACCCAATAATCAAGCACTTGGTGCATGTGCGCCCCTATGGCCTACAAATTAAGGAGTACACACACGTATGCGTATACCCATACATTTTGTACATTTTGTATGTAGATCTGTGTTTTGGGCTCACTTTTGTTCTCACTCATGAAGGTGATCATTTAACCTACTGGATTTCCTAATTCCCATACGCTTACCATAGGGACCATCCGGTTCCCGTAGCCAACGGTTTGAAGCAAAGTCCTGAAATATTTTCTAAACCACAGACATACATGTACATGACTATTGCCAGTCAAAAAGGCAAAAAACAAAACAAAACAATTCAAACCAAACCAAAAAAATAAATACAAAGAAAAAAGAATTTATAAAAAAATAGATTTATTTTTTGTATTAAAGGACAAAATGATTTCTTCTTTTGGTTGATACATTGTGCTGTTTTTTAACTGTTTTGCCAAAGTTAAATTATTAACTTGATGGCGGGTCATTTTATAAATTGGTGTTTTGGACACTGGTTTACATGTACAGTAGGTTTGAACAACCTTCACGAATTTGGGCCTTGAGAATTTTTTTTCTTCTTATAAATAAAAGCAGAATCAGATGACAGGATTAAGAAAGATTCTTTAAGTAAGCTATATAATTTAATCTAACAATCTCTTGATGAATTTAGATTTAAATATTTGTTTACACATTTACAATTGCACGCATCATTTCATATTTTTCAAAATTATCAATGTTCCAAATAAATTCATGAGTGGAGGAATTGGTATCAAATGTGTTTGTGTTTTCATGACCTTTGACCCTCTCATCAAAAGCTGTCTCCATGTATGTACTGTATAGGTCCCTGGAATCCTAACTAATCAACCTTCCCAACTGGAATGCCAAGATCACACACATACATGCACATTCAAAAGTGACGATGACAGACGGTTTGATCATTACGGCACATGGCGAATGTCATAATAAGAACTATCTATCCAGGTGACACGTAGGGCCGCAAGTTGCGTCGGAAACATGAAGTATGTTGCGTGCCATCACACAGATGGAGCGAGCGTGTGGTTATTGGTGTGTGCTGGATGCGAGCCATCCGTGACAGGGAGACATGATGCGTTGAGCATCTGAAATACCGGAGGGCTAACGAGAGTGATTTCCTCTGGGAAGGTAGTCTGAATTGGCTTCTGTGTGGCGACTATAGTCCCACACATACACTACCATGTAAAGTTGTTATGTCTTCTTTGAAAACTGTCTCTACATGCGATTCATAATAATAATTAAATCAAGAGCATGGCTTAATACCATGCAGTATTGAAGCTGTGTACTGTACATCCATTTAAAATGTAAAACGGCTCATTGCCATATGGTCCAATGCCAATGAATCTGATATCCAGCTTGTCTATTCATATTTCATATCTACCAAGTTTTTGTTTTGTATCAAATGGGTGCAGCATGTAAATTCTGTCTAGAATTACATGTATAATGCAGCCATGTTTGTCTGTTTATGGGCTGACCATTAGTTTGTCCTCTTTTCATATAATTCTTCTAATCATTACTGAGTCTACTGACCAGTTTCGTAACGAATGTGGTCTAATAGAGCCTTTGACAAGGCACCCTGTGGCTCTTGCCAGAATATTGCTTTTATAAAAACAAATGGAAATTAGGCCAAGGAGGCAAGATGCTATGTACATGTAACCAGGGATCATTAGACTAACTGGTGGTTAGACTACTGTAGAAGTGGAAATTTTCACGCAATTAAAATTTTGCGCTCGGCCAAGTCAGGTGAATTTCACGTGTTTTAAATTTCGCCCACGCGCTAGACTCATGGGCAAAAGAATACATAATCAAAAATATTCATGTGTTTTTATTTTCGCGCAAATTTCCACTTTTTCTGTTGCCTCACTCTTAACTTCGTGTATGGTATTATTTTGATGAAAAATGCAGCGTTAAAAAAATAAAGGAATCAGTCACTTGTAAACAAAATAAGACGCCATTGTATTTTCAGCTGCTCGCACCGGGGCATGTTCGGCGTTTCAATAGGGAACGAATACCATCCTGCTATTATTCGGAGGGCTTTTCAATTTGAAAGTGGGGTTTATTTCATTGATCATTGACCCTTCTCCTGTGTATTTACAATCAAACGGTTTTAGCTATCAGAATCAGTTTCACTTTCCCTTTTATATAATGGTGTGAAATAAGGTCATGTTTAAATACACCAACCTCTTTATAATTTGATAAATAATTGCATTGCAATTACGTTCATTCATTACAGGACGTCGTCTGCTTAAACAGGATCGATCCCGAGTGTGACGACATCAAAACATCGCTATATTTCTGGCGAATCCTCGGATATTCCAGATGCTGAGAAGAGCTTTTATTTGTGTTGTTTTTATAATCATCAGATACGCAGTTGACATAAAACTTATACGTTTGCCATCTGTAAGCTTCCCAGTTTCTATTGATACATTAATTGCCATATTTGTGATTTTCTTTGAATAGCTACTTTAACAAGGCTAAAACCTGCAATTTTAGAATTGACCTCTACATGACCTTTGACCTTTGACCCACGTATCCCAAAATCTAATCAGATCGTCTTTCTATGGTGATACATACTAGTACCAAGTTTGAAGTTCATACCTAAAATGGTTCTTGAGATATCGCGTTAACAAGGCTAACACCAGCAATTTCAGAAATTGACCTGTGACCTTTGACCTACATACCCCAAAATCTAATCAGATCGTCTTCATATGGTGATACATACTAGCACCAAGTTTAAAGTCCATACGTCAAATGGTTCTTGAGTTATCGCGAGAACGAGGCTAACACCATTTCAGAAATTGGCCTCCTGATGTGAGCTTTGACCTCTGACCTATGTACCCCAAAATCTAATCAGATCGACTTCCTATGGTGATACCTTAGTTGTTCTAATTGTTCTGCTTTTCACACAAATCACCTTATTACCCTTTAACTGTGAGACAGAGAAAATTGATGCCAGTGACTGACTGCCCTAACCAGAACTCATCTTGAATCTTTAAAACTGATCATCTAATTCATCATGTTTTAAAGGGATGCTGAATCGCAAATTGTGGACGTTTTTATCGTTACCTGGTCATGCCGTTGCCCCGTGGGGCGCAGGCTTCGGACAGACTACCGGTGGTCGCTGCACAACATGCACGCTCCGCCTGAGTTGGCTTCGTGCAGTCCAAAATATAATCCCAGTACGCGTTCGACGCACAAACTTTGTGTACGAGTGAATGAGGCTTTAATACGCAATCCTGAATCTCCCCACGGCCGCCACGTGGCGTATCCCATTAAGACAAGGTCTTGTACTCACCTCATTTGTGTTCCATCTCTCCTGCTTCTTGGGAAGGTCACCGACCTTCTCAAGGTCATGAAGAGCCTTGGGCAAGACTACCTTCTTCTGAGGTATGTCTGTTAAGGAAAAAAAAAGAGAAAAAGATAAGAGTTACATACAAGGTTCATGTACGTGTACACTGTATGATACAAAATAATACCATTATTCTAGAGAAAATGGATATTTTGATAGCCTCACAAAAATTATAAACTCATCATTTTGAGTTGGTAGGATGCATTTGTACTATAAAATATATGCATGATACATATAGATACATATAGGCTTTGACCTGCTTGATATCACAAACACAAATCAAATATTCACTTTAATATTGTCAGCATATTTCTTCAAATTTCTTTTGGAAAGCACAAAGAAAGTCAGGTCCAGACCCAGTATTAGGTACAGTACTACTACCTAAAGTGCGTGGGAAATGAAAATACATGTAAACATCTAAAGGGTAAAAAAACAAACACTGTACATTCAAAATATTTTACCACAAATGCAATCTGTGGGTAATTTTTCATGTAGTGTACTGCATTCATGACATACACACTGTACATTCATTCACATTTTCTCTTTTAACACTGCCTTGTACACAGCTTGAGCAATGACCTCCTGCTGAGTATTTGTTTTATTCCGTCTGTGGCTTGTGAAACAATGCCCCCCCCCTTTCTTTACACGAAGCCACTTCCATTGCAAATGATAGCTTTGCTAGCAATTAAAATAAGAAGACAGACTTGCAGATTATTTTCTTATAACCTATATTATAAAACAATTTCAGATTAATATGTCGAAATAAAATTTTAACTTTATTTTTTCCAGATGCAACTTCATAAATTTCCATTTTCTGATCAAGTGTCAAAAACATGAAAATTGAAATTCATGATTTTTTTATAAAGGGAAATCCAACCCTGAAGGCAAGTTGCTCTGAATGAAAGAAGAAAAATCAGAGAAGTAGATTGGTGAAAGTTTGAACGAAATCGGACGAACAATAAGAAAGTTACGAATTTTTGAAAGTTGTAATCGCTATACATATGGGGATTTCAAATTGGCCGAATAGCTAACATCACTGTGATGTAGTTGCGGACAACTCCCCCATTCGCTCCAACACACAAAATGACTAAAATGTAATTTTTTTCAAAATGTATTACTCAGTAGGATTTTTTTCTTTCATGAGGACCTATAACAATATGCTATCTCCAATATATTTTGAGTACTGCCCCGAGGGTAAAGGTGCTTCGGAGAAAACCGCAAATTAATGATATTTTTGTGTACGACAAACGGGAGAGTTGTCCACAAGTATGTCACAATCGACTCACCAAATTGCCAATTTGAGATTCGCATAGATGTAATCAATTTTCAAACATTCATAACTTTCTTATTCCTTGTCCGATCAAACTTTCACAATCCTGGGGGGTGTTTCATAAAGCTGTTCGTTATTTACAAATGACTTTACGCATGACTGGTGATCAGTTCTTGTGCTAAATGATTGAGAATCTGATAATAGTATAGCACCTAAGAACATGTTCCAGTCTTTCGTAAAGTCATGCGTAACTTTACGAACAGCTTTATGAAACACCACCCTGTTTTGCTTATTTTTCTGCTTTCACACAAATCAACTTATTACCAAGGTTGGATTGCCGTATAAATACAGAGCAAAAAGTGGGTCGTGCTTGATAGGTACATGTAGGCCTACTGTATGTCACAGAGTTGTGAATTTGCATTTGGTCGATTACAGATTTAACAATTCTTTTTTCTCAAACTTTCACTGATCTGTCCCTCTCATTTTTCTGCTCTTATCAAAATGAACGTGAATGCTACCCGTGGTTGTTGCAGTTCCCTGTCAAGTTCAAAATTACAAAATAATGTACCAGAAGTGTAAATTGTGCAGTCACATGTATTTGTAATTAGCAGATCAGGGGGTGTTTCATAAAGCTGCTCGTAAAGTTACAAATGACTTTACGAACAACTGGAACATGTTCTTGGGTGCTATACTAATCAGATTATCAATCATTTAGCGCAAGAACTGATCACCAGTTGTGCGTAACTTAGGAACAGCTTTATGAAACACCCCCCAGCAGCCCATGGGGTCGTTTTATCAAATCAACTTCACGACAGTCATGACTCTTGTCAGCGATCTCAGGAATGTCTTGGAGCTGACAAACCATTTCACACGAAGCTAACAACTGACGAAATTCATGATATTGATACTATTGGCTAAGAAACCCCAGTCTTAAATCACAATCTACAGGTATCAGACTTCAGTTAATTACCAAAACAGAGTTTGAGGCTCAACTTTACCCAAACTGTTCCAAAAATGGCAAAATGTAAAAATAATGGGTCTGTAAATACAGACTGTTCCGTTTTTAATAACAAATAATATTAATCTCATTTACAGTGTACATGTACATGTAGATCTATCTACTTGTTAGGGCTTCAAAACATGAGAACATATTTATACCATGTGATGTGAGGCAAAAAAAAGTCTACACTTAGAAAATTGCTATTTTGTTTAAAACTCAGTTATGTACGCAAACTTATTATACATATTATACACAGAATGTGCTGTAAAATGATCGAAGTGCATGTAGTGTACACTGAGATGTTGTGACGCCAGCTGCTATGTTTTGCAGTGATAATTGCTTCATGGGCATACCGCCATCTATGTTCAATATATGCCGATACTGAAGTCATGTCACTCTTTGCTAGACATCGGATTCGGAGATTTAGCTTTCAAATAAAGATAATTAGTGGATTGATACAAATGATGTGTCTTCAGGACGGGAAATTTAGAAGGGCTGACTCGGGGGCGTCGCTATTTTATTTTATATGGGGGCTGCACCACTAATTCCCCCACCCCCTTCTGAGCAACATGGTACATCTGGGATTTGATATTATTCTTTCTTCAAGTTCAAAGTCAAACATAGATTTTAATTTTTACAAATGGGCAAAACTTTCAAAATATAAGTTCAACAGTTCGGGAAGGCAAAGCGAATTATGCAATAATTCAGCCCCTAAATCAAGCATAATATCTTTACATTTCTCAGTAAACCAGCTACCTCATTCACTTCATTCTTTAGGCCCTGCGCCGCTGCAGACATACCGTAGGCTACATGTAGGCAGCGGGCACACAGGCTGATCTTATGCCGTGTTCTCTGCACTACAGTACACATCGTCAGGCCGGCCTAGCCTAGGCAAGCAAGCGCCCCAGCCGCTCCGATGGCCGATACGTGGATCGGATACGGATTCACAAAAACAGTCAACAGTCTGTCGATATAAATGACGGCGTATCTAAGTCAAATAGAGTAAAAGAACATACCTTCATCTCCACTAAGAGCCATCATATTATACTACACCAATATCCATTCTCAGGACAATTACAAAGGTGAGATAAAAGATGGAAATATGTTTTCTATCGGTCTGTGCTATTTGTAACAGCGTTGAAAAGGAAAAACAGAAATCTGGCCAGCCGGCCCGGTAGAAATTAGTAGACCAACAAATGACACACATTCATAGCGCGCCGCGAAATTCAGCTTACTATCTAGGCAGTGAAGCAACCATACAAATACTACATTGCCAATCTAATGTATAACATATATTCAAGTATTTTGAGAAAGGCAAACGAGGAGACCTTAATGAAGCATAGCTTGTAAGATAAGGTCCCTCAGGAATAAAAAAGTAATATATATATATATATATATATATATATATATATATATATATATATATATTGAAGAAAACAAAAAATGGTAGCAAGGAATACACAATACGAAAAAAAAGGGATAAACAAAACTGACTATGTACAATAGGGGTAAGGGAGATTTTTTTTACATCACAAGACGAGGATAGGAATGAAAGGGGAGGGGGGGGGGGGGTGGGAAGGGAAGATAAAGATATAACAACGGTATACATCAGACGACATATGTGATAAATAGTCTATCATAATTATTTTGTGCAGCTCGGTCGTTGTTTTTGCCCCATTGATCTATTTTACAGTTCATTTTGTTCTCCACTATTTTCTTGTACTTTTTATTTAAATACCGTACATGTACATATATTTTTTGCCAAATGGCCCGTTTTCCCTAAGTTTGCCCCGGTATCGGGCGGAAAAGCAGTGGTAAATGATAGTTATTAGCAGAGGAG
The DNA here is from genome assembly GCA_025617745.1 of Heliocidaris erythrogramma. NCBI lineage: Eukaryota > Metazoa > Echinodermata > Echinoidea > Camarodonta > Echinometridae > Heliocidaris > Heliocidaris erythrogramma. The sequence continues at coordinate 14,960,523 of CM046865.1, read as the reverse complement.
GTGCTCGGGGGGGGGGGGGATAGTTCCCCCTATCCCATTTTTTCAATCATCCCTAAAGCACCCCTTTCAGTTTTTAATATGAAAAAGTGCCCCTTTCCCCTTCTTTGATAATTGCCCCTTTTCAATGATCTGATGAGTGTCATTTTCCCCTTCTGATAAATTCCCCTTTTTCGAATGCAATGTGTGCCCCTTTTCAAATCTGATGAGTGCCTATTTTAAAACTTTTGATAATGTGCCCATTTCCTTTCAAATGGATACCTTTTTCCCTGTCTGATAAGAGCCCCTTTTCTTAAGTGCCCTTTTCCCCTCATTTTCACCTCTGATGACAGCATCTTTCCCCCCCCCCCCTTCTGATAAGTGCCCTTTTACAAATCTGACGAGTGCCCTTTTTAAAAAACTTCTCTTAAGTGCCCCCATTACCATTATGTACCCTTTCCCCTTCTGATAATACCCCTTTTCGAATCCGATGTGTGCCCCTTTTCAAATCTGATGATTGCCCTTTTTTTCGTTTGATAAGTGTCCTTTTCCTTTCAATTGAATGCCCTTTTCCCTTTCTTATAACTCCCTTTTCTTTTCCTAATAAGTGCCCTTTCCCCTTCATGATAAATGCCCCATTTCACCTCTGATGGGTGCCTCTCTTTCCTTCTGATAATCGATGCGGCTTTATATTATAACAGTTACCCCCGTTACAAACTAGAGCTGGGGGCTCACATGTGCTTAAAACCAAATCAAGTTGGGTTATTTTCAGAGATAAAATATAACTGGTTGCAATGCGACATCACAAAGACATTGAGAATTAATGCAGGCACAATGATAAGGAAAGGGATTAATGTTTGAAAATTCAATCAAATGATTAAACGGGGAATTTGTGGTTTTCATTATCATTATGCCACCGTAAATAATGCACAGCTCATGGCCTTCAGCATGAGGAAAAGTCTAAAGTTTTTGTTCGCTAGCTTCACTTGCTCACAAATGAATCATCCGGCCATTATATACAACTGCCATTTATGATACGGAATCAGTAAATAAATATAAAAAGTAAAATATTTGGGTTATGCTTGATAATGTATTAATTAGAATGTGGGGTAGACCAATGAAGTCATATTTTTTGCTTCGTGTTCACGCTTTGTAGGTGCCCACTTTTTCCTAAAAAGTACCCTTTTTGTCGGTGCCCCCCCCCCCCCAACTTTGAAAGACGCTCCGTCATCCCTGGGTACAAGCTCTAAAGTTAAATGGGAAGAGGTAACCGACAACAGTGAACAGCATGTGCATATTGATTTTTATTGGCAGACCTATTTTTTCTCTTCCTCGTTCCCTCTTCTTCTTTCTTTTACCTGCTATATACCCTTTTGTTTTGCACGTTATGCATGATTATCCAGTTTGCTCTTTATGTATTGCATGATTTATAATTTACTGTTTGCCAGAGACCAGCGCTTCTACAAGCTCTGTTTCTTTCCTGGTCTCTGCTTTAATTCTCATTTTCATGTAAATGCGTTAATATATATAGTCCTCACTGTCGTTATTATTTTCTTTTCTTACAAACTAAAGTCATTTATTTTGATTGCAATGATTGAAACTGTTTCTGCAATTAGTTTCGTTGCCAATTGTTTTTACATTGTTAATTTTTACTTTGAAAATGAAATGAAATCTCAATCTTTTTAAGAAAAATCTAACGTTCTCGAGCAAGCATGCTGGGCGCGGGAAATGCAAGTATCTAAACTCATCTAAGAAGATGACATACTGCCCTCTTGTGTTTATAGACTTGCATTATTCATAGCTCTATTTCAAATATTTTTTCACTCTTTTTCACATATTTTTCTTCCTTCCTGTGAAATGTTCAATGGCGCAAATACAGGGAGGGGGGGGGGGTCGGAATGTACAAATGTTGAGGGCGGGGGGGGGGGGGACGGTTTGCTTAAAACAACACCTAGAAAACTGAGAGAAAATTAAAACGGTATATGAAGGTAATCTCAGTTGATAAAGTTGATATTATCAACTAAACTTCTTTGACAAACAGAACAAGAGAGAAAGAAGAAAATGAAATGCTTTTCAAGTATATCTTTGGTTTTTGCCGGGAGGAAAGAAAAATGATTTTTACGTGAACACGACGTACCCACGTAAACCAGGATCTGCCACTGCGATGATTATGATGATAATGCATTATTAAGATTAAAATAACCCAATGGTGTGGGTGATGACCAGGGGCGTCGCTAGAACATTTTGAAGGGGGGGGGGGGCGACACCCAAATTTGCTGACACATTTTTAGGGTGTGACACCTAAATTTGCTGACAAAAAAAAAATGCTGCACCCTAATCCCCCTCCACAAATATTGATAAAATAAAATCACAGATGTAGAGATCTTGATTATACAGGCCCATTTTTGCAAGGAGGGAGCAGACGCCTTTTGCCCGAATATCAACTTTTCAATTTCTAAATTTTTGCGAGCGAGCAATTTTTTTAAACTTTTCGTAGTGAAAAATGTACAGAAGTTACATAACTATCTGGGAACCTCGCTGCCAAAATATGTGGATATTCTGGCGCATCACTGCGCTGCCGAATATGAAGTGGTGGTTACCCGAATATCGGAACCTTGATAATCCTCGGGTGGGGGGGGGGGGGGGGGGCTGCAGCCTATTGCCGAAGGGGGACGCCTTTTTCCCGAATATTAAGTTTCCCCCAAATGGCCATTTTTTTCCTTCTTTTCTTTTATTCTCTTTCCCTTTCCTTCTTTTCTGTCTGTTTTTGTTTCCCTTTCTTTTCCCTTTCTTTTTTCTTTTATTTTCTTCTCCTTTCTCTCTTCTCCTTTTTCTCTCCTCTCCCTTTCCCCTCCTTTTTTGCCGACAGAGGTGGCGCATTTGCCGACGCCCTTGGTGCTGACGAAGATGACGCTGGTCACTTCCCATTTGTTGATTACGGTTTAGAAAGTACAAAATACGAATATGTTCATGCTGACGCTTCTCGGATTTGACAGAGCGCCCTCTCATTTACCTGATCTCTTTTGCATGACTCGAGTAACATTACTGCTGTAATGCGACTGCACGATTAAAATTTCAACTCCCTTCCTAGCTCCCCACCCCTTATCCACCACCATTGATGCCCCCTCTTTATATTGGTTAATCCTGATGACCTCTCTATTGTAAAATCCATTGTTTGAATCGGAGTGAGACCTTGATATGTGTGCCCAGGGGCGGATACAGGATTTTCAGAAGGGGGGGGGGGGGCGCACACTGAGGAACCCTCCGTTTGACGAAGCCAAACGGCCATCGAGGGGGTCCGGGGCATACTTTGTCAGACAAAACGGGGGGGGGGGGGGGCGCACGCCCCTTGCGCCGCCCCCTCCGCGCCTGGTGCCAGTACCTTGTCCCCTAAACAAACAAAATCCTCAGTGATTTTTAGATTTATCTACACTTAAAGAATTAAGCCAGTCTTATTTCGCCATGTCTATCCCTTAGGCTTAACAAATGACGTAGATTTGTATTCATGGTATTAGGTATAGCTATACCATTCATCTTATAAGAGGAGCAGGGACGGTGTCAGAAAATTACTTCGCAGATATTCTTCTTTCGTATGAGGCAGCCAAAGAGTTGAAGCGATTCCATTCACTCATCTCGTCGTTGCAGCCTTTTCAAATGCTTCTCAGATGCTTCATAGTGGACGCCTAATTGGTAAATAAAATACTTTCGGTGAATCTATTATTGATTATAATGGATGGGCCCCGATACTACGTAGATTAGCGGTCATATATTTTGCTGTCATTATCCATGTTACTTTGTAAATTGTGCTATTTGTCATGGGCGGGTCTTTGATACATACATGTACCAACGCTGTCCTTTCTGCCCACTTTTACTCTGAGTGCTAGAGTTGAGGGTCATGGGCGAAAAACCTAAAATTTGTCAGCAAAATCGCTGAAAATTATGCATTGCAGTATCATGAACGGCGTACGGGTCTTTAATATGCCCCTCTAGAATGTCCTACAAAGGGGGAAATGACAGAAAGCAAGATAACTGAGGGAGAGGGGTATAAAATGTCTGAATAAGATGATGCGACCCTCTTTCATACCGGCTCTATCGCTCTGCTCTCTCGCAACTACGCTGACTTGGTCAGCGCCACCCCCACCCCCGCCCCGGCTTGCCGGTCGACTAGAATATCGACCAATCTGATACCACTTCTAGGATTAATTAATTAGTGAGCAGTCAAATCGTGTAAAAATAAAACACATGATATTTCATGGAATTGCAACGTTCTAAAAAAAACACAGCTGAGTATACCTATTATTCATCAGTCAGCATAATTTTGTTTTCTGAATTAAGCTTACCTAATATCAATTTTAGCAATGAAAACAATTCCATAGAGCGAGACTAAAGACCCACTTGCAAGTGGCGTAGCCCTCCTACACCAAAAGGTTAACATAATAAATGTCTCAGTGTTAATTAAGTTTTTTTCATTAGATTGTAAATAATCACAACGATCGGAGCTCAGTGATTTCCGCAGTATTTTTCTTTATTTATTATTGTTGAGGTAAGTGTTTGACAAATCTGTCCTCATCTGATTGTATACTGAATTCAAACATTCCATTTCATTTATCTGTTTTCTATGTAAGCAGCTCAGATTCCCGGGACTTAAAAGGACAGAAACAGTATGCCTTTAGAAATTCCACTACAATGAAGAAAACTTAGCAGGTCAATCAAACATTACCTTGGAAGATAAATCGCAAAAGCGGTAAAGCTAAGTTATATTCTTCTCCTCCACAATTAACGGGGTTGCATGGGGAAATAACAGTTACTGATAACACTGCAATGATACTCCATGAGGCTATATACATTATTTTTCTATGGAAATCTGGACATCACTTTTCTACGTGAAACTGTAAAGGCTTCTAAGTAAAATAAGATATCAAAGTAATTAAGCTACGCTCTACCTCAAGCATGTCAAGATAAGAAAGAAGTGAAAATGATGAACAAAGAAACATCTCAAAAAGCTGAGTGGGAGTAAGTTCCCCGTGTGTGATGATCTTTTAATTTCGTTCCAAATCCTTAATAAATTCTTGTCTGAGAAATAAAAAAAGTTATGTTAAACCCCATGCCGCTTCCCATTAGGAGGCGATACGTGCATGCTCGTGTCTTCTGCTAAGAGGCCTCGTAAATTCCTTGGTAGTATACTCTTAGCCTTATTAATTGTTTTAAAAAAAAATTGCACATGCAAGGAGCAGGAAGTACCGTCCCCGATGATGAGTAAAATTCGTCTTGAAACATTTTGGTTCCTTGACGGGGTGGATCCAGGATTTTTTTCAAAACGTGTCCAATTCCCCCGCACCCCCACAAAAAAATCTAAAAAAAAAAAGAAGAGAAAGAGTGAGTGAGAGAGAGAGAGAGAGAGAGAGAGAGAGAGATAAAGAGAAAGAGGGTACCACACGTATAGTAGGCCCAATGAAGGCACTATTTCGTAGAATCTATCCTGAGTACCGTCGGGATTCCCGGCATGAATTTAATTCCGGGGGGGGGGGGGGGAACCCTGGTAGGAGGGCGGGACGATTGCTCCCCTGTACTGGCCGGCGGGCGAAGGCCATTTTCCTGAGGGAAATTACTGCCAGGAAATACCCCCCCTCCCCGCAATTTCGGATAATCCACGATCCGCTCCTGAATAACCCCCCCCCCCGAAAGATTACTCACGTGACGCCCCGGGGGGAGTGAAAATATAGTGAAATTAGAGCGAAAATTAATCCGTGTCTATAAAAAGCTCTATAAATATTCCCAAAGGGGTTTTCGTCTTGTTCATGTTCGATGCCTACATATTTCTGCTATGCACTTAAAATCTGCTGTTTTTAAAAGTAATATTGTGACCCATATGCAGAAGAGAGAAAACAATTGGACACTTTGCAGGGACTTCGAAAGCGCACCTGCATATTGGCACCAATAAGGAAATCATCGTTCACTTTTATTGTCTTTCGTAGGCGACAAAACAATGCCAGAGGCTTCGTTTTGTATTTGTATTCTATATGAAGGAAATACTTGCGCTGTAATTGCGCTATTCGCACGATAAAGACGAATCATAGGATCGGGAATAGCTGGGGAGTATCCAGAATTTGTAAGGGGGGGGGGGGGGAGGAAACAACACATTCTAACAAGCAAAAACATATTTAAAAAACGAACAAAAAAAAAAAGAAGAAGAAAGTTAGCACTTTTTAATTTGGGTGCATAATTTGGGGGTTTGCACATCATGCATGCCATTTGCGATTCAAAATGTGTGTGTGTTTGTGTGTGTGTGTGTGTGTGGGGGGGGGGGGGGGGTCATTGGTCGGTCCACCCCACCCCCCGATACGCCAGTAAAGGATGGAATTGGAAATAGTGTGAAAAATCCGACTTAATATAGATGCAGCACAGAAGTCAATTAATTAAATTCCTTTCTGTGAATACTGAAGGTCCTCTCTCTCATCAAAAGCATCATTGGAAAAAAATGATAATTATTTCAATTTTCTCTATACCCCGAAGGAAACGGCGACTATGTTTCAACAGCTGTAACAAACTCGTCTCGGCAAACAATATTTTCCGCGCCTCAAAGCTTCACATAAAGGAGAGTGGGGAAATCCGCTAAATTGTTTGTTGTCATGGTGACCAAATAAAATGGAGTGTTTTCTTTCCATTGCTCTCAATGTTTGTTTAATCCCATGGAAGGAGAATTTTTTTTCCTTTCAGATTTACTTGAGATATTACGAGGCACTATGCGAGGCTGGTAAAACGGTGCGATGACACGAGGTATTGTTCCAAGGTGACAAACCGTTTGCTCCGGTATACCCAGAACAGAAACATTTGCGAGGCAACGAAAACTGACGTGTGAAGCAGCTAGAAAATGAAGCAAAATGGTCGTTTTGTCAAAAGATAAAATGATTATAGAAAGCTTTAAAGACTTATCTTAGAAGCTCTTGAGCGAAAAAGAGCGAAATGCCATCTTTTGATAATACCAAGCACCTTGGCAAAATCTTTCTTTTGATGACGCACTACCCTATTTTAGATATGCTGATGCACAGTTAAAATGAATGGTCTAAAGTGCAAACATTTCTTTTAAAAAAGAAATACGTATGAATGTATTTCAAATTTACTTTATATTATTTTTGTTTTTCACACATTTTTTTTCTGTATGAGAAGGGCACCTCGCTGCCCGAATATGAGGTGATGGTTACCCGAATACCGGAACATTAAAATATAATAATCGAGGGGGGGGGGGGAGTGGGAGCCCCTAGCACTATCGTACCTAATGAGGGGGGGGGGGTTGTTTACAACTTTTGAAGAAACAAATTGAAAGACAAGCATACATTTTGCCCCCTCCTTTTTAGTGAGGGCCGGCGAGAAAAAAATACGACTCTCCCTCCAAGTAGTTTCCGCTCATCATTTCCTCTAAAGATTTTCCCCTCTTGACGGCAAGGTCCAGTTACGCCACCCATGCATTACCCCACCCTAGTCTCGTACGCCTAATGGAAATGGTTGGGTGAGCACAATCTTACAAATAAATCAACCCTCGTGAATTTGAAATTGCGATATCCATTCAGCTTATTGAAAAAAATAACTCCAGATATTTTGACCAAAATGTATCATCACATGTTGTGTGAACATAAGAGGTTGTCATCGTGTCATGGTTGAGTGAGCACACTTTAAAAATGCTAAAATGTACTGTTAATACAGCATAAAAATGGCCCTTGTGACCTTTGAAAAGTGACACTTTTGCCTTTAATCATGTTAATGTTTGCCCACTCATGTATGACTCGATGGATCAATCTCAATTTTACAGGGAAGTTAGTCAATAAGACTAAGAATACTCTTGCCAAGTTATTTTGCTCACAACCCTTTCGTTAAGAAGTTACGCCAATTTGATTAAGGGGGTAGTTACTTTTTTATGTTGTGTTTATCATGGATCTATACACAGTCTGAGATTTCACAATCATTATAACAAAATACAATTAAGACATTGCAATATCTTGCAGCCATATTAGCGGCTGCAATGAAATGAAAATAGGTCAGTGCAAATCATACAAATTGGTAGTTTGAAGGAGTATGAAATAATTTGCGGGAATCGAAAAAAAAACCCCAAACCAAACCATACCAACTGTCAAAGTGTCACGTGCAACAAATATCATGCTGTTCATCTCTACGTCACAATGATAGATTGACGTAATATTTATGGTCATGTTGTTGAGCGGTTTTAACTTTTGACCTTTCTTTTCGAAAAGGGAATTCATCTGGACGTTCAGATCGAAGTGGGAGAAATTGGAATTGATCGGAATTATCTCTTGGGTTCATTTTCCATGATGCGATTATGTTTAACACGAGTGCAGCGGGGCTCGATCTAATGAAATTAGACAAAATACATCACAATAACTTCTTCGATTCTGACATTTAGATTTTGAGAGAGCTCACCTTTTTTTCAATTCCTAAGAGTTACTGCTTGGTATATAGACCTATAAGCATGATCAGAGGGTCAAATAAATCTTAGTTAGAAGTGCGATAACCAAATAATGGTCTGCTAGGCGAAAGGGCATCATACTAAGGTCAAGTTCATATATACCTATTATAACATAATTATATAACTTTTAATGCTGAGAACAAGAAAAAAACAACCAGTGCCTGTCGTGAATTCGATAAATTCATCCCAGTGAATTATAGTGACAATGCACAAACTCATTAACTGAACTTTAATATAAGGAAATGACTAAGAAGTGACGTAGATCAAAATATTTAGTGCATCATTAATTTTAAATGAATTGGTCCATGCAGACTTGGTCTACAAAAGCAATATATTATTTTCTTCTCCATAGAATAGCATAAAACACCAATGTGCATTTTGCAAATTTTAGGAACTAAGGACCTATTTTATTCCACGCTTGCAAAGTTTGAAAATCTCAAAACATTCTTTTATTCGTTTTTGCTTGTTGGGAATTCTCGGATAACTTGTCTGAGGAATATTTGGTCCAATTCCACACCCCCTTCCGTCCACCATTCAGAATGGTCTGACTACGCCCCTGCACACATGCAGGTTTAAAGTCAACGACTTGTGACAAATGATAAATAAAGCCCAAAAACGACAACATGCTGTTATTTTGTGTGTGTGTTCATAATATTTGGTCCCTGATATTTTAATCTTCTTATGGTAAGACCCTTGCTGAATTCCACTCTGTTAATGTACACGGGATTGCATTGGTACATATCACAGCTTCCTTAAACCACAGCGCTAATGCTTCTAAAGATTTGGGGCAATAGCTTTGCAAAATTCGATAGCACATTTGAGACTGGAGTCCTATTTTGAACAGAGGTATGGTGTATGTAGAGAAAAGTACGTATTAATGGGTAAATTCGACTGGGAATCATTGTACTCTATGCAACAAAAGCCGCAAACGAGTTCACTACTCTAGATAATCAACGTCTTATTACGACTTTGCAATAGTACCAGTGTTTTTTTTCCTTCAAATTTACAAGAGAAAGAAGTTCAACAAACGAACTCTTCTGAACGAAACCTCAAGTCGAATACGACCATCGATAGTAAAGTAGAGTGAATATCATATTTACTAGTAATTTAGAAAAAAAGGAAAAGAGGTAATACATATATTAAATTCAACAAGCAATATGAACAAACAGTGGTGACTCTAGAAATCCATAAAGCGGGGGCGGCATTTATAGTATAGCCATGTCTGCCAAAATTATTCCACAGGTACCGTAGCTGCATTTATTTCTTCTTGTATCGACTTGGACCGTAAATGGAGGGGGGGGGGGGGGGGGTTCGTCGACTCTACCTAAGCTGAATTAGCTACTGACAAATTCCTCGGAAATTCAGAGGGAGCTAATTTAACAAAACACTTTTAGTGCCCAATTACTCTTGCCATGGTTCTTTTGGTGTTATCGTGAAACTAGTTCTCGAACTCAACAGCAGGTGATTTCTGTACCCTTTATCGTGGAAGGTGGTTGCCATGGATTCAGAGTTCATGGACCTAGGAAGTGGTTTCTTCCACAATGTTGTCAAAGAAGCCTGAGATAACCTTTAGCTCACATTCATATCAGTGAGATAGTTTCTGTATAAAGCAACCGGAACAATAACGAATTACAGCGAGAGTTATGCAAAACAATAATAAAAAAGTAAGAATAAAGAGAGAAAGAGAGAGAGAGAGAGAGAGAGAGAGAACAGTAGCAGCAGCAACAACAACAATAATAGAAACAAAGGAAAAAATGGTTGTGGGTTCTTTTCGACCCCCGGACTGAAAATACAAATTTAAGGAACGTACTGTTTTGAAGGAAGTCGCTTCTCAGTTAAATCAAGAATTACTCAACTTGTTGCTTCAATATGTAGATTTTGATCATATCCGGACAACTACCCCCTGGACAACTACCCCCCCCCCCGGATAACCACCTCTAGGATAACCACCCTCTAGGACGACTACCCCCGGAACAATTACCCTCTAGGATGATTACCCCCCCCCCCCCCCTCCCCCAGCTAACTACTCCATGAGTACAGGGCAACCACCCTCTAGGACAAGTACCCCCGCACAACTACCCCATAGGTCAGCCACCCTCTAGGAAAACAACCCCCGGACAACTACCCCCCAGACAACTACCCCCTAGGACAATTACCCCCGGACAATTACCCCCGGACAACTATCCCCCGGACAACTACCCCCTAGGACAATTACCCCTGGACAACTACCGAGGGGTAGTTGTTCGGGGGATACTTGTCCTAGAGGGTGGTTGTCCTAGGGGTAGTTAGTTGGGGGTTATCATCCTAGAGGGTAATTGTCCGGGGGGGGGGGTGGTAGTCGTCCTAGAGGGTGGTTGCCCTAGGGCGTAGTTGTGCTAGGGGGTAGTTGTCCTAGAGGGTGGTTATCCTAGGGGCGGTTATCCGGGTGTGGTTGTCCAGGGGGTAGGTGTCCTAGAACCTATTTTGATGTATCGGTGTTTTTCATAGTTTTAGACTATAACATGCATAGGATGTGAAAAAAGCAATATAAAATCTCGTCGTTTGCACAGATCCAACGGCACAGAAGTGAAAGAAAGACAAATACAGGGGGAAAATAATGAGATGACGGAGTCCACTCAGCAAGAAACCCCTTCTCTCATCTCTATCAAAGTGCAGGGCCCCGTTTCACAGAACTTATTAGCAATAACAACTGCTGCAAATTATGACAAATTTGTCCATAGCCAATTAAATTCAATGATTTCAGTAGCTTTTACAACTATGTAACTTGTCATTGATAACAAATTTTATGAAACGGGACCCAGAGCCACCATGGCCCACAATACACCACTGAAAGCAGATAACCAAAACATCCGTTTTGAAAGATAACACGAAGGGGGGGGGGGGGTGGTGCACATTTGGTAATATGTAGTAACGTAGGCCCCTATTTAGCATAGCATGCAAGAGATAAAGCCGGAGTAAGCCCCCCCCCCCTCCTCGCTTGTAGGCCCACTTCAAAAAATACCCACAACTTGCAATTGTGGTCTAGATTACGCGCGCCTGCCGCCCTTCCCCAAGCCATGTTCATGAATTTCCGGATACGCCCCTGATCTGCTCTCGTATCCTTCTGGAGCTGTTTCAACAGCAGCACTTTACTGGCCTGATTGAAGCTGGGTAATCCGGAAATGATGGGAAGAAAAAGTGCAGCAGATTGTTCCAATTCATTATCAATTACCAGTTGGAAATGGACCGGCTTCATCAAATCCCGAAGAATGGGGGAGGGAGAGAGAGAGAGAGAGAGACGCTGGTGATGAAGAGAGTCGATCAAATACAACTGTATTTTGACCTTTCCCATTGTAGCTCGGCTGCGATGCAACGACAAAAGGAAGGTCTAAATACGAAGACTCAGCAGCAATGAAAATATCTAAAATGATAATAATAATAAGAGAGGTAGTCAACATTACATTGTTTTACGGTATTACAAAACGCAAACTACAGCAGAGAGTATTTCGGGATCGTCAATGAAATACATATACATGTATATATCAATTTCATTGTATGGAACAACACGCATTACTGATAGAAAATGTCTTGTAGTTTGATGCAGTACATTGAAAAGGAGATCTCAGTATTCCATTTAACTGATATCCACTATCATGAACAATGAAACATGATCATGATGATAAATCTAAATCTATCAAAAGTGGTTTTCATTTCTTGTTACATAGATGTGTGGGCGGGGATATGTCAACATTTTCCATTTACATGAAATTTTCTTGTTTTTTTAAAGAAGTTGACGATGTAATACTATTGAATTCAGCTCTTCGAGGGTGGACTCTGGCGACAGTCCAATAGAGAAAAATAAACGGACCCAAATTCAGTTTTCATGTTCATGAACTAGATTTTAACACTCATAACCTGATTGCCCCGAATCCAAACATTTTTTTTACTACAACACATTACTACAGACACCGGAGCCAAGTCTAGGATTAATTATTAACATTTGGTACCGCAATTACATTATTTTTATAGAACAGATGGGCTGACCAGCCAACCGAAGACATAATATGCCTGTGGCTGGCATCATGGAGTTGCAAGCCACTACTCATGTGATGTAAATGTTATCCTTCGCTATGCAGCTGTGGATTACGCTTTCTTCAGGAAATCAAAATCGAATGTTTAAGTGATTTATTGCAGTGAAAAAGGATATTTTATATTTGTTTGATTGTAATTAAGGTTATGAAAATGCCGTGTAATACGTTGAATCGTTAATTTTGCTAAGAAAATAAGCTAAATTATTCCTTAAAATTTTAAAGAAAACGATCAACGTTTTAATAAGAAATTGTTAATTTTAGAATATAAACATATACAAGAACAAATAACAAATCAACATCATCACCGTCATTATCATCATCATGATATGGTCATCATGAATTTCCAGTGCAGCATGGAAGACCTGAATGCTGCTAATGGGAAGGCTCTGAACTGTGCAAGAGCCTGGCCAAACATATCACCCTGTTCCTAGATGGTGGACACGAAAGAATCATCATCATCATCATCCTCATCATCATCACCATTATCATCGTCATTATAACAATATCCTATCCACTGACGTGTTTGTCGACACTTTCATTTTCTCTCTCTTTGCTTCATTATCTTTCCCTCTCCTATAATGATAATCTTCTGTTCTTCTATTCCATTTTAAGATCTCGCCATAATCCTTCTTTCATTAACCAATCAACGAATTAACAAAATTCGTCTCGCTCTATCCTGGATCTGCTCCTTTCAATTACTACATACATACATCCTCTTGATCGCATTGCAGTGTCTTCGCTTGTCTAGTCATCTGTGCAGTGTGAAATTATCCTTCAAAATAAAAGAAGCCAGGCGAAAAAAATATCCCGTCAAATTAATAGGCCTTCCATAATCGCTTTTGCAGAAGGTGGCAACTGCGATAGATCTACCGTAGATGTCGACGCACTTTTAACCTGTGAAAATCTTGTTTCAACAGAAATTCCTTTGACGATGCTTATCGAAATAACCACAGGCATAACTACTACCTACTACTACCTCGACTGTCTTTCTTTATGTGTACTAACGTTTTTACTATTTTTTCATAACTACCTTCAGTAAAAAAAAAATCCCAGGCATTGTTATTTGGAAAAATGTTGTTTAAAGGGGTATGATGTATACAAAACCTGACATGATAAATAAAGAATACTTGAACGACGACGACGACTGTTCTTGCTGCTGCTGCTGCTGCTACTACTACTACTACCACTACCACTATACTACTACTACTACTACTACTACTACTACCACTGGTTCTAGGACAACTACCCCCTGGAAAACTACCACCCGGACAACAACCCCCGGCAACTACCCCTAGACAACTACACCCTAAGACAATTACCCCCAGGACAACTACCAAAAGGACAATTAGCCCTTGGATAATTACCCCCTGGACAATGACTCCCCAGGAAAAATTACACCCATAAAATGACGATTACCCCGATATCCCCAAACTACCCCAGAATCCAGGGGGTAATTGTCCTGGGGTAGTTGTCCTAGGGGTAGCTGTACTGTGGGGGGGGGGGGGTAGTTGTCCTGGTGGTAATTGTCCTAGGAGGTAGTTGTCCAGGGGATAGTTGTCAGGGGGTAGTTGTCCGGGGGTAATTGTGTAAAGGATAGTTGTCCGGATACGACTACTAATACTACTACTACTGCCACTACTAACGCTGGCGTAGACGGGGGGGGGGGGGGGGGCACAGGGGGGCCAGTCCAGACGTCGAAATAACTTTCCGGTGCTACGAGCCGTTATCTTTCTCTCAAATTTGCTATAAAACGTCCCCCTCCCTGCACCCACCCCCTGAGGAGCATGCTTTGCGTGCTCATCACCAATTTCGCACTCATTCGCGTGCTCTCAACCGCCCCTAAAATGAAATCCTGGCTATGCGGTTGGATCATTCACGTCTGCCCCCCCCCCTATTGAAAAATCCTGGCTACGCCTGTGACTATTCTACTACTACTACTACTACTGCTGCTGCTGAATGCTACTGCTGCTGCTACTACTACTGCTGGTACTACTACTACTACTACTACTACTACTACTACTACTACTAATAATAGTACTATCTCTACTACTACTGCTACTACTACTACTACTACTACTACTGCTACTGTTGCTGCTGCTGCTACCACTGCTGCTGCTACTACTAACTACTACTACTACTACTGCTGCTACTACTACTACTACTACTACTACTACTACTACTACTACTACTACTACCACCATTACTACTGCTTTTTCAACCCTTATCAACATCAACCCTTATTCAAATAATCATCTTCCCCTTTATCTTTGATTTTAGCTTTCAATCTCTCCATATGAACTTCCCTTTTCTCCTATGTTTTCTTTTCCATTATGTACCCAAATTTTTCTCCTCCATTTTAAACCTTCCTTACCAATCATGAACGGCATCTCGCCCCCTCCCAACACCTTCCATGACACCGCCCATCCCCCTCTTTCCCAGTGTTTCCTCCAGCATATGTATCTGGATCATCTCCATACACTTTCACATTTCGACGCACACTGCGTCGTGCTCCCAAGTCGCCGCGTACGCAAAACTCAACCCATCCACCGCTCCTCAAAACCCCCAATCCCACCATCCACTCAGTTGCCTACCAGTTTCCGCTTCGGAGTGGACGCGGGCTGATAACGCATCTCCCACCAAACCACACACACACTCACACACACCTCTACCTACAACAACCTGCCATTGAGGAAACAATGCTTGCCCATTGACGCAACATAACTTCTGGTCCTGGATTTAGCTTTCTCACCGCTCATCCGCTCTACTTTTTCTTGTGTCGCCTGCAACATCATTCACTGATACCCTTCCGGCACACCACCAACAACAACGTTTACTGTTGCCTCAAATTTGTTCCTTTATTCGTTTCTCTTGAAAAGGACTTCAACTGCTGGAAAATCCCATCTGTTGCCTGAAATCAACGTTCGGTTGGTGTCTCAAGAGCGGATACGTTAATAGAAGAACATCATTATGGCTCGAGTACAGAATAAAGAGCGCCTGCCAAGTGATGAGTAAGTTTTTAAATCTTTTAAAATCTTATTTGATTCCTTAATAGAATGGTCGTGCGCATTTCAATTTGAACGGACCTACAATCTGCATGACTGCAGTAATGTAAATGAGATTGTGGAATGGTTTTGAACATGTCAAGCCTAAGGTTTGTTGTGAACAATGTATAATGAGCAAGAGGGAGAGTAAGGGAGAGAAAGTGTGTGTGTGTGTGTGTGTGTGTGCGTGAGTGAGTGAGTGTGTGAGAGAGAGAGAGAGAGAGAGAGAGGGAGGTCATTAATTAAAAATTTTCTCCCAATACTTGGACAGAATTCCTCAAAATTTTAAGCCAGTGTTCACTTGTGAAATGTGCTTCTTCATTCTGTAATAATTGTTATTCATGTGCATTTACCATATATACTCTACATGCTGTATGGCTCCAATTAAGGCTTATATTATGCGTATGTCGAAAATAAAAAGCATTCAATTCACACTACGGGTGAAAGCATATGTTTTTTCCAGGTCTGCTCGCTATTCACAAGGACCGCTATTCATACAAAACCGCTATTCATTTAGTCCGGCGTTATGGATAGCGGGCCTTACGAATAAGTGGTCCTTATGACTAGAGAGGTTACCCAGCTTTCTCTGGGTTATTGGCTTTTGCAACACTTTGAACTAATAATGGAGTCACAGAATAAAACAGCACATCCGGTAATCATGACATTGTAATCAGTAACCAGTTGTTGGTTTATATGTTTAAAACTGTCAAATTTCCAGCTCTTTAACAAAGACACGTTATTACAGGGTAAACATGATATTTTCTCATCTCAGTACACTTGATAAAATGTAAGAATTTCATATTCGGGCACCTTGCTGGCCGAAAATAAGAGATGTTTTGGGGCATTTCTCTGCCCGAATGTAGGGATATTATAGTTGGATATCGGAACATAAAAAATATATATATGTACAGCCATGGAAAAAAATATTAGACCAAGCATGGTTACTCATAGTGTTATTTTTGTGGTAAGAAGGAAATAAAATTACATAAAAGCAAGGTAAAATTGCTGAAATTTGGTATTCATTCAATGAAATACAAAGACAAATCATTTTTATATGCATATTACGGTACCCTTATTACAGAAGCTTGGTCTAATAATTTTTTTTCCAGGGCTGTTTATGGTGGGGGGGGGGGGGGGGCTGCGGCCCCAGGACCCCCGCATCGTACGCATATGGGTTTAAACTGTAGGCAATTTGATCATGAAGAATTAAAAAAGAATGTTCACAGAATTCAGTGAGATCTACGTTGAATGCTCCATTTATATCTAGCAAGAGAAATGGACGACGAAGGACAAGAAATTCAAGGTGGTCGTAGTCGGGTATAGACCAACGTGTAAAACACGAAATGTCATAATGTGATTTGTTCCTTTCAGCCAATGTGGTTCCCAGATAGCTTTCACCATCCTGTTTATATTTTACTGGTCTAACCAGTCCATTTGCTGCGTAATAAACAATTCAGAAGTACCTTGAGCCAGTTTCTCACAAAATGAAATTCCATTATCATAATTTGAGAGTAGCTTTATAGGGATTGAATGTACATGTATTTATGCATATCATAATCATTGATGATATAGCAGCTATAGCAGCTATTTTCATATATACAGAGCAATGCATTCATAAAGGATTATATTATATATTACAGAAGGACATTGTATTTATATGTTTAATTTTTCTATTAGATCTATTTTGCCTTTCATTTCGTCCTTGTCAGATTGATTATCCGATTTAGATAATTTTCTTTGTCAAGTCCTCCGCATTGTCATGCATTATCACCATCGTCATCATCATCAACAATATCATCATCATCATCCCAAACATCATCTGCATCCCCCATTATCATCTTCTTTCTCCTTTTCTCATTTTCCTTTTCCTCCTCCTCCTCCTGATCATCATCATCACCGTTATCATCATCATCATTCTCCTTAACATTATCACCATCACCATCACCACCACTATCACTTGCCCACATGCATCTTTCTCTTCTTTTCCCTGCATTCATTATTCGCCCACGCTGATCAATTTTTACTTCTTTTCTTCTTCTATCTATTCTCTATCTTTCCCCTATTTCTTCTTTCATCAACTGATTCCGCAATCATTTACTCTCATAACTGATGTCATTTTATAATGTTCTGTTGAGAACCACAAGGGCGTTAACTATGTGTTAAAGTATATGAGTTAACGCCCTTCTGGATCCAAACAGACGATTTATTGGTCTCAGAGCCCGAAAAAAGCGTAAACTGTCACCATCATTTGCCCTTCTCGCTGTCGGCGAAATAAATTCCTCTTCTCTAAATGATTATTTTACGTTTCGTTTGGGAACAAAGTGTCAAAATATCGTCATTATTTTGAGTTGCATGATCAGTTGGGACCATCTTTTGTTATGTCACATTCGCATACAAATCAGGAGCAGACACGCGTCTCATTACTGAATGTTGAAAAACAGAGCCGAAGAAAGAAAAAAAAAAATGACCTTGCGTGCAGCCAATGACGAAGTGCTAGAATCTGGAGCACCGTTCTGCTTGATATTTCTCATCAGGTTTTTAGGGTTTTTTTTCTTCAAATCTTAAAGGTGTACCACAGAACATTTTGACATGATCTTGAAATTTTAGATTTGTGTTAGAATTTGAGGCAACCCCCCCCCCCCCCAAAAAAAAAGCCTTGAAAGTTTTATGAAAACGGATCAAAGTTCAGGAAGGGAAGAATGATATAAATGTTATTATATCACGTTCATATAAAGTAGAGGAGGGTGGGAGGAAGAGAGAGAGAGAGAGAGAGAGATGAGAGAGGAGGGGCAGGGAGCGACAGAGTTACGAATGGACAGATAGAGAGAGAGAGCGGGGGGGGGGGGGGGGGAAATCATGTTTTAGATACTTGTTTTTTCAAGTAAGTTCATATAATAATAATAATAATAATAATAATAATAATAAATGTAACTTATATAGCGCCAAATCCACTCTGTGGAGTGCTCAAGGCGCATGTAGAAATTAATTAAGAATTAAACAGAAATGTTTTTACATGATTTTTAAAAGAATCAGATGTTATGCACTTTTTGATGTCTTCAGGAAGGCTGTTCCATAATTTAGGACACACATGGGCAAATGATCTTCCCCCCCAAGATCTTGCGACTTTAGGGATCACAAGAGAACTGGAAGTGGATTAGCGCAAAGATCTCGCGGGGCTGTAATTTTGAATTAAAGAGGTATTGTATTGGGGAGCAGAACCGTGAACGCAGTGAAAAGCAATATACAGACATGATAACGACATTATTCTTAAATTTTATAAAAGCACGATCTCAAAAACTAGCATTTACTTTTTTCATGTTCCACATTATAAAACATAGCCTTTAATCAAGGCGATTGTGCTACTCTGTTGCGACCACAGGGATCGACAAGCAGTGACCTGGAGAGCGTTTCATCAAGCGTTTTGTCAGTGATTTTTACCGACAACTGTACTGAAATCCCTGCATCTGATCGGCTGAGAGCAAATTTGCCAGTAGAAATCACTGACAAAATGAAACGCTCCCCAGGGGATCGACAGAGCAGCACAATCGCCTTGATCAAAGGCTATATAAATCACGGTAAGGTAAATGTTATGTTTTGTATTACTCAGAACCTTAATTAAAACATGGAACCTTGGCAGGTGTCTCAAGTTGTCTCTTTCATAATAAAAACACAATTTTCTGATTTGAAAAGACTGCCCTGCATGGAGATACTGTTTAGGAAATCGAGTCGTGAAAGGGATAGGAGAGGAAGAGAAGAGCCTGATGGAAAGTGAGGGAGAGGGAAAGAAAGACAGGGAGAGGGTAAGAGAGAGAAAAAAAGAAAGAATTAGAGAGAGAGAGAGAGAGAGAGAGAGAGGGAGAGAGAGAGAGAGGAGGGGGGGGGGGGGGGAGGGGGTATTACAATTCCCTTCTCATCCCCATTAATGTAAATATAAGATCAATCTTTACTTTTTTTATATTGAGAATACCTGTACATGTGCTCCCTAAATCCGTCACTGCATCAATCCATTCCCCAGGCTGAAACATTTTCCTGATCTTCATCAGGCGAGAAATTTGAGCGATTAATTAGGAAACGTTCTTGACAATGTCACCTCCAGACTGTAATTATGAGTAATAAGAAGACCACTCTGTATGCCAATCAAGATTTCAGACGATGCGCTCTATCAAGGCCAACAGAAACCAATGCCCTGGGCTTCAAGATGATCATTTCATATTTATACGGAATTATACTTTCCTAAACATGCTAAAGTCTCGATTTCTTGGATTTTAGGAAAATGATTGTGATTCTAAACCAAGGACAATTTTTTTTGTACTGCCTTTAAGAGTTATGAAGAAACCATAATCAAAAGTAACACATTTTGTAGAGAAACGGAAAATGGAGTCAGTCGAATTAAATGTCGTCTTATGTCATTCTACTTTTATTTTTAGGGTATAAATGTTGATTATTATCGTTTATAATTCCTAAAGGCTACCTTGTCTGTCTTCGCTGAAGCTCAAGCCACTTAAATTTATTATGTCATGGCAGTTCACTTCATTGGCGGATCCAGGGGGGGGGGGGGGGGGAGGCACTTCCCGCCCGTGCCGCCCCCGCCCCCCTTTTGGAAGAAAATTATATGACCATTTTGACCATAGACGATCCGCCATTTTCTCCTTTGTGCCCCCCCTTTTCCTGGCCTG
Organism: Heliocidaris erythrogramma; assembly: GCA_025617745.1. Classification (NCBI taxonomy): domain Eukaryota; kingdom Metazoa; phylum Echinodermata; class Echinoidea; order Camarodonta; family Echinometridae; genus Heliocidaris; species Heliocidaris erythrogramma. The sequence continues at coordinate 14,940,281 of CM046865.1, read as the reverse complement.
GTTCACTTTATAATAATCTGATAATAGTAATAGTTAACATTTATATATAGCGCTGATATATGTATAGCGTCTAAGCGCTTTACAAAACAGCAAAGAACAACATAATGCTTAATTCAAACAGTACCTTAAACAAAAACTTACACAATAACATAATGAAAAACTGCAAAGAATTATAAATACTGAATTATGAATGAATTACAAGCTGATAGTACATAATTATGTTATGAATTTTTATGTATGGGGAATTACTTTTTGTTAAATAGGTGGGGTTTTAGTCTGCGTTTAAAAGTGTCAAGAGTTGGGGTTTCACGGATAGAGATGGGAAGATTTTTCCAGAGTTTAGGAGCATATACAGAAAGGCATGATCGCCCGTAACGGGTGTGTGAGTTCGGGGACCAGATGTTAGTTGAAGATGGGCAGATGGTGATGAGCGGAGTCTGATGGAGGAGGTCTGCAACTTAGGTGAAATGAGTTCTTTGATGTATGCCGGAGCAAGTCCATGACGAGCCTTGTAGGTATGGAGCAATATTTTGAATTGGATGCGCTGTGGAATGGGGAGCCAGTGAAGAGAACGGAGAATATATGTTACGTAATGCTTGGCAATCACTTTGGCCCTAATGGATGCATGTTGGCCTAATTGGCCCGTATTCTCGAAGTGTCCTAAGTTTAGCCTAGCCTGGCTTAACTCAGGCCGCTGATTTATGGAAGGCAATTTGTCGACCCCAAAGTCCTGTATAAATTACTATATTCATGTAACAAAATAAAGAAACGAAATTATTTTCTGGCTTGAAATGAGCATCAGAAATCATTTCTATCGTAGGTATTTGTATTTGCATTTAGTCCCAGAACTAGAGGGAGTCTGTGGTGGATTTGTTGGATTAAACGTAGATGACATTTGGCTCTCCATAATTCATTGGCCTATGTTAGGTAGGGGCTTAACGTTATACACATTTCGAGAATACATCAGGCCTAAGTCTCTAGCCATGATGATATAATTTATTTTGTTCACCTCTCATTTGTTTAATGTTCCTCTGGAAGACAAAGTAAGATTGATAGCATCTTAGAATTGATAGTTTTTTGCTCGTTATCAGCTAAAAAAAGAAGAATAAAATAACGATTTAAACAAAAAGAAAAAAAGATCAAACACACTTCGCACACGATAAATAACCCCAATCCGAACCCCATCCTCAACTCTTCACGATTATTCGTCCCTCGAAAATGCTTCAAACGCTGTAACCATCATAATGTCAGAGCCTAAAAATTATACCCCTTGGCATTGCTTCAAACCACCGCAGACGGAGGAACTGCAAAAATTAATCAGCGTTTCGCATCCCTGCAAGTAATATACGACAGACTTACACCGAAGTGATTGCCAAGCAACAACAGATTTGTTCGTAAAAATCACTGTTCTGTTCTTCCAAGAGTGGATGATATAAAGCAACAATTACCAGCTGCGAGCTACAACCACTGTATTTCTGTCTTAGTCACGTCTATCAGGTTGTATGTAGCTTGTAAAGCATATTCAGAGAAATTTCATAGCCCCGTTTCACCAGGTACGCAGTAAATTGATTGTTGGGCCCTCTGAGATAAGCTGTGATTTTAGCACAGTTCTCCGAAGTAGAAACGCTTCAAAATGATTTGCTGATCTAATGTAAGAATATCAACTTAAAAAAAAAACCTGCCTTAAGTAAAACAAATCTTGAGAAAAACCAGGGTTTGACGTCGGACGAGAACAGACTTTATTATTTTATTCTTCAGTATAACTATCTTTATTGATATTGTAAACATAGTGCACGGGCTAAAATCTTCTGAAGTTGTAAAGAAATAGTTTTCAGTTAACATGGTTAAAACAATTATTTTCTGAGAAAACATTCGTTTTTTTAAACATTATTGTCGGGATATAGGCCTAATAGATTTCAGGGAATCCTCGAAGATAATTTTAACCTAGATATCCATCTAAACGTTTTCATTAACATCCAAGTCTGTGTGTGTTGGAACATGAGGCGTAAGACCAATGATGCTGCCGTTGACATGATTGATGTTTATTTTGGAATTGATGATGTTTTTTTTATTCTGACTGCTAAAAAGGCAAGTATATTCTTATAGATTGGCAACTTTTGGATACACGAATGAAGACAAGTTTGAGGGAAGTACATTTATTGAGGAATAACGCCTTTAAAACACGTTAACATGGTTAAAATCACTCTTGCGCATCGACTTGGTTTCGAACCCAGGACTTTCCGATTACAAGACTTCAGCTCTACCACTGATCCACCACTCTTCTACTGGCGTAGAATCGGGTGGGTATTAAAGAGAGGGGCACGTGCCCCCTGCCTCCCAATCAAAATGCAAAGAAGAAGAAGAAGAAGAAGAAGAAGAAACAGAGGAAGGGACAAAAATAACAGGAAAAAGATGACAGGTTTAAACTACTCTCTCTCTCTCTTTGACAATACTGCTCTCTGATTCAGTCCTTGTTAATCCAACGTGAGGGCTTTTAATAGTAATGTCAGTGCGCTCTATCCTAACATAACCCACGACTGTAGCAAGGCTTTACCCCTAAGTTACGTCAAAAAATGTGTCCCGATCTTGCCATCTGCAGTACGTGCTATAACATCAACAAAAAGACGCTTGCTGATAGCCATAAAGGCGTGAACTCTATTAAAAAATCTTTTTGAGTGAAAGACATTCTGTCCCTCATTAGATGGCACCATGCAAGTCCAAAGTAAAATTCGAACCGATAACCGAGTGGTGGTGAGTCAAGAACGCGAACCATTAGACCATTCAAGTATCCTCCCGTTTTCCATAATGCGGGCATGCCCTTCGCCCTTTCCACCGAAGGCGCAGCGGAGTGGTATTTGAGACCAATCTAAAATTTGACCTATAAAACCTGACTATAGGGTAACGGTATCAAGACATCGAGCTCATGTCTCCACTAGCCTTATCTTTAGTCTGAGAACCTTTAAATATACTAACAATAATCCGATTATGTAAAGCGTACAGGTATCACTTTATGATATAACGTCCCCATGCGCTTCCAAAGTGGTTGACAGGTTATCCTTGCTTTAGCTCAAACAGCCGTTACCCGCACGCAGTGCATCCCAATGAATAAAGCCTGTACTCCGTCTATATCATTTGGTATGAGCAATTTGCCATAAAGGTTCAATTCAATTCGATTTAAAGACATTTATTTCCAACTTTTCATTATAAGTGTATAAAGTAATAAATGAACAAAATAATGTACATGCATTTTCAACCAAAATATGACAAAATATGCATTCATGTGGTACATACATAGTTGGAAGACACGCCTCTAAAAGCAAAAGCTTGTGGCGAGGGTGCCCTTAGTACATAATACATAATAGTACACAATAAATATATAAACGTTGATAAATATTTAAATATTTTATAGTTTCAGATCACTTTCCAATAATCATGTAGATATACAGTAGATGTAGTAGTACAATTTTTATTTAAACAGCTTTGTGTTCACGTGCTTACGCTATACATGTATAGCTATCATAACTACTTTACATAGGTCCAGTCAATCATTATTGAAATTCCTTATATCCTTTGGTTATTTGTCGACAAGTTTCATGGTTCCTGTATATATTCCAACATGTCGTCTCGTCCTTTATAATGATACTTAAAATGATTTGAATAGGCAAGACGGTATAGAATGTGCCTGCATGACTTTGATGAGAGGATTTAGCGACAAATCATTTTCCTCTTTTACTTGAGCAATTTATATTTGAGTTTACTTCCTTAATTCCATTTTTATCTTCATTTTGCTTTCCACTTTCAGGTGTCTGTAGATACATATAGATGATAATGTCTTTGGCATGTTCAACCCTTGTGTCCAATTTCAAAGACGGCCATTTTATCTCGGTATTTCTCCTTCCATCTTTTCATTCTCATTTTCCTTTTAAAATAGAAAACGAAAACTAGGCATCTATGAAAGTAGAACAAGTAGCAGAATTTTTAAATGCTGGGATAATTAATAAACCCCGCAGCCTGGTATGCAGGCTAATTTTCACAGCTTCTTGGAAAGAGATATGAAAGGTGAGACCCATGTAATGGTTCCCTTACCACTACAGGTGAATCTTGATACAGGGCTAAAGGCCATACGAGTGCAGTAAGTGAGACGCCCCATTGATCTTCAGGTAGATGAAATCAACCATTGGTATGCTCGAAGTGGCGTCTCAAATGTGGCGCCGTTTTACATGTATTGCGTGAGTAAAATGACTCTACATTTAACAAGTATTGTATATAGTGTGCATGTGACATAAGAAGGGTTAAGTTTTTTTCCAACTTGGAGAGGGTGTGCGTTAGGGGAAAGATACCAAATAAAATCTGCAGGTAAATGAAATTGACCATTGGTTTGCCAGAATAGCGTCTCAAATATGGCGCTATTTTACACGCATTATTGTAAAAATGGCGCTTCCCGCAAAATATGTGACATCTCTTATCTCTCTCTCTCTCTCTTTCTTTCTTTCTTTAATATAGGTTTTTGCGGTCAATTTCGGACTTTTTTCGTTCAATTTGATATAAGAGTCATTCAAATTAGCGAAAAAAATCGGCACCTAAAATTCATCATTCAACTTGGTATTTCGGTCATTCAAATTCGCAATTTAACACTTTTCTCATTCAAAATAAAAAGTCGGGTGGGTGCATTCAAATTCGCCACCATGCCGGAAAGCGTCTCTGCCACCATTCAAATTCGGACGTGGGCATTCGAATTCGTAATAAGCCCATTCAATTTAACATGTTTAAGGTATTTGGACTTTTAATTAATTTACTTTGAAATAAATTGTTTTATAATCCGTGGTTAGGCTTCCTTTTCATTACTCAGTTCCATTCCATAGGCCTTATAGCTTTCATAATCATGGACTTAAGCTCAATACCCTAACCCTCCCCAATGAAAAGCACATATACTTTTATGAAAGAAATAATTTTCCTAAATAACTTTATTAGTTATTATACCCACTTACATACATTTAACAATATAACATTATGAAATAGATCTTCACTTGAAAATATGAACAATAATTATTGTGTAAACTTGTTAGACCATTTATTAGAGAAAAAAGTAAGTCAATAATGTTATAAAAAATTGCTAAAATATATGTAGATGAGATAAACATGAATTCATTAAAAGAAGCTTATATGAATAAAAGAATACATAAAAGCTCATATGCAATTCGAAACCAATATATCAAAATTAATAAAGAATAACAACCAAATAAAATGTGCTCGACGTAAATTACGAATTCGAATGCTCAATAAGCGAAAAAGAATGCTCTGAAATGAATTTGAATGCTGGAATAACGGTATTGCGCAATCGCATCACCTCCCGTTCTAAATTGAATGACCGTTTTACGAACTTGATGCATTTTTTGCGAATTCGAATGAAATTAGTCTAAATTGGATTGATCATAGTACTAATACGAATGCATAAAATATTAATTTGAATGCTTAAATGCTTGTACACGGCTAAATTCTTCTAAATTGAATGCACGTAGTATGAATTTGACTGATAAACTTACGAAATTGACCGCAAAAACCTATATATAATATCACATACCTAATAAAATATCAGCGCGCGACAAAGGAAATACAAAAATCAATATAGACAAGGATGCCACATAATGTCATCTTGATGTAGAATTGACCTCTTGAAACCTTGGCTCTTTCCCCTTCAGATCTAGTTGAGGCCATATTGTTCATCTCATTATCTTTTCCTTATTTCATCAATGAACAGTCGTTAACAAGATAGCAAAGCCACTTACAACGTTGGATGCTGTTCCCGAGTTCCGGGTTATGAAAATATTGTAATGTTTGTGTAATGCCCGTGGCAATTATGGGTTAGAACATTGTTTCTTTCATACTTCTTTTCGTTTTCACCATTCCAGTCTGATGCACTCTCATGTTACTTTATTTTTTTATCATCCTCCTTTAACTGTTCGTCCGTGATTTTACGTTGAAGAAAATGAAATGCAAACTCCATTCCCGATTTCTGTCATCACGTTAACATCGCTTCTTTCTCTTTCCTGATTTTTCATCCCCGATCGTTTTCCTTTTAATTTGCATATTGAAAATATGTTCCCTTTCCGCTTCATCTCAGAAAGGCTAATATTTTAACATAATTTTGTAAAGTTATTTTTTCACTTTTATGATCTTTCTACTCGGTTTACATTTTTCCTTTTTTTAAATTCTCGTAGTCTTTATATCGACATGCTTGCTTCACTGCAAACAGAATTGGACGAGGTCCGACTAAAAAGTGGGAAAATAATTTTCGAATGCTACATAGAATAGTATAAATAATATAAAAATTACTCTACACTTTACAAGAAGAGAGGTATGGTAGCTTGCACACTAAGCACACCCTCTCCAAATAATTTATGTAATGTTAGATTTACCCATTCCACTTTAAGTGCCCTATTTGCGGGATGTAACATTAATACCATACATGCAAAATGGCGCCACAATCGTGACGCCATTCCAGGGGAGCGTTTCATCAAGCGTTTTGTCAGTGATTTTTACCGACAACTGTTATAAGCTACTGAAATCCTTGCATCTGATTGGCTGAGAGTAAATTTGTCAGTAAAAATCACTGACAAAACGCTTGATGAAACGCTCCCCAGTTATACCGATAGCTAATTTCCTCTACCTACAATAAAAAAATAAATACAAATCAAAGCACACCCTCTCCAAGTAATGGGGGGGGGGGGGGGAAGGGGGGGGGGGTAAAGTGAACCCATCGCATGTTGCATGTGCATGTGTGTGTGCGTAATAATTGGGTGTTTACCATGGTTTTTACAGACGTGTATCAATCAGATATGATTATTTACGTCTAGGGACCGACCTTTAAGTCACCATCTTCAAGTATGCATCCTCCCCCCTCTCTCTCTCTCTATATATATATTGAGAGAGAGAGAGAGAGGGGGGGGGGGGGGGGAGGGGAGGGAGACTTGGTGAAATCTATACCCAAAACAGAGAGTCGGTCATTAATATTGTACATAGCAAGTGCACATTGGTAAGACATTACTCATCAACACTGGTTATAAAATAAATACATATTTGTATTCTTACCATCATGTTCGCCATCTTCATTATCAATATTGATGACTATATGCCACATGATGCCAGAGGAATGTCTACAAATTAAGAAGAAAAAAGATTTGGACATGATGCCACGCCCAAGTTGATAACTCAATGAATGTTTTTAGAAGGAATATAATTATCATAAAGACATTCATACAGAAAGGAAATGCTGATACTTTTCGCATTTCAGAAATTCCAAGATTTACGATTCCAAGAATCACTTTTTCAACCGTTTAAAAACATCTTAGATATAAGATCGAGTTGGACATTTGTTAACGCCCTTCTAAATTCTCTTTCATCCCATAACTGCCATATTTCGATGACTTGAAGTGACATAAAAGTTTATCAGATGAGCCTTGGAGTGTCTCTACAAGTTTACTCGTTTACTTTTTTCCGTTATGATAATCATTATGATGAGGGGATCCAGGATTAAAAAAAGTGGGGGCCCAATTCCTTAAAAGATAGGACAAGCAAAACAGTCTTTACTTTTCAAAGAGGAGAAATTTTTTAGGATGGATCTAACTAATGGATGCCACTAGGGTTTCCAAGGGGGGTGGGGGGGCACGGGCCGTTTGTGCTCCCCCTCCCCTGAATCCGCCGCAGAGGATCACAGTGAACGTGGAACACTATATTTCATTTTCCTCCGTCTCTTACTCTCCTTCTTATTTTTTTTTTGTTACTGGTCCTAAGATTTTACGTGCACATGTAATGTCATGCATGCAAGGGGAGTGGGGGGGGGGGGGGAGGGGCAGTGGCGATCTAGGATTGGTATACTAGGGAGAACAGCCGAATGTCATCTGAACAAAAGAAAATCTAATATTAAAGGGATACGCCACAGGGCGGCCGTGGGGAAAGTCAGGATTGCGTAAGCCCCGTTCACTCGTACACAAAGTTTGTGCGTCGAACGCGTCCGTTGGACTAAGTGGGATTACATTTCGACTGCACGAAGCCGACCGAATCTCGCACGAGAGCTCGAGCTCAGGCGGAGCGTGCATGTTTGTGCATTATTAGGTAACGATCACGGTGCCCTCTCGTGGCATTAAAACGTCCACAATCTGCGGTTGAGTATCCCTTTAAGAATTTTTAGCAACGCCCATGCGGATTTTGATTCAATGAAGTTGTCTTATCATTATCATGATGTCCATGGCCGGATACACAAAAGGCAAATGATTCGGCGTTGCACTTTCTTCTACGGTACACTTCCCCGAGATCATAGAATTCCACCGTTCCCTTTTCCCTCTTCTGAAAATCCTGGATATGCTTCTGATATCGTATCTAAGCTTTGGTCCCTGATAGTGTGGACAAAAACCACTAGTCATCTCGAATGCGATCTCAAGTAATTTCCTGGCGCATCCCTCAGCCACAACCATCCCCAAAACTGACACTGAAGGGTCAAGTTCAAAGTACACAGAAAATAGATTGAGACATCACAGTTCAGTTCACCCGAACTTTCGTGTCCTACCTGTATACCCAGCTCTCATAATTATGGACACGAAATCCTCCCACGCCGAAACAGAAAAAGAAAAAAAGCAACAACTTTGGCCAAGATAAAAACCGCCAAGAGCCAAAACGTGACGAATGTGTTTCGATAGGTTCGACATACATTTCCAAATAAGATGTTATGAGAAATTTCTTTTCGAAATGTCTTACTGTGCTGTTACTTTCGTCTGCCTGTCAAGATTTATACATCTATATCACTTGATTTTTCATTCGCGTTTTATTCTCCTCAACGTCCGACGAGAATTATTGAACCCCAAGGTCCAATATAATTTCATTTGTATTTGTACTTTTACAAGCTCAGGCATTCCACCAGCTTTCTTACTTTTTGGTGTTTGCATTGTACGTGTCTCCATCCTCCATGGATTTTGTTTATATGCCTCAGTATACGCTAGTTAAATATGTCTCTATCTCGACTGCATTTGAAATAATACGTGCAGTACACAAAACAGCCTTGCTCGTATACGAGAAAATGATGTTGCCGTGGTTACAACTTAAGTTGATATAGTTTTGCCCGGTCACGAATGAACTGCAGGGATTAGTCCCGTTTACTCCCCGATTATCAAAATCATAACCCCTAACACAAAATATAAATATATCTAGCATGTGGACGAATATTAGTCTAAATACTTCTTGTTTAGAAAAAAACAAAACAAACATTGGAAGAATGATTTCGATATTAATCATTATCATGATTATGACCGCGCATTGGGCAATACCCACGATACCGTAGTAAATTGAACTCCCTTGAACTCGCTTCCACGGTCAGATGTAATACCATTTTGATGACTAAACCTAATGGACTTATACCCGACGCATCTTGCACTTAGGGTCATTGAAGGGAATATTTTAGGGCCTGTCACATACCATCAATTGATAGTAAGAAATATACCTACACATTTGGTTAATATAATTATATCAGAGTTATGTTAATGAGCCTTAAGTGCCAATTTTCTCGGATCCAATGCATTTTCTACATAGACCGATTTTTATAATTTAGAGATCGTTATCGATATCAGTGATATGTGACCGTTCCTGCTTTCTGGGGAGGGAAATTTGTCGACAAACTTATTATCAAAGACATCACAAAAAGTTGAAATACAATGAAAATTTGAAACGAATTCGGATTTACCAAACCCATTTAATAAACGGGTAAGATCTTAAGGTACCTGGAATCATTTGCTGATGGATTTAAAGAAAAACGTTGTTTGATCTTTCCCTCATGAACATAAGAATTACCAGACATCCGCTTTTCTCGATCAGTAATTAAATTTGAATTAAGTGGACATGTGAAATAAATTGATGGAATATTAGATATGTCAAATATGATCGGATCATATTTATCGTCGGTGCCCATATTTTACAGACTACAAAATCAAATACGGATCGCAGTGCATCCTTGAGTCAGCTGTATACCAGTTGGAAAGCAGCTTAATCGTTCAGTAGTCTTGCTTCCTTTTTCTCCTCCTCCTCCTCCTCCTCCTCATTCTTTTTCTTCTTTTCCTTCTTCTTCTTCTTCTTCTTCTTCTTCTTCTTCTTCTTCTTCTTCTTCTTCTTCTTCTTCTTCTCATTCTTTTCCTTCTTTTCCTGCTTAGTCTGTATATATCTACCTGTAAGTATGAATTCGACAATCTCTGGATTTTTCCGTGTATGTGGATTGTATGTGGAGTAAAGACTGAAACAAAATGAATTGCATTTATGTATTTAATGTAACAATCATTGTAAATTTCAGATAAAACCCTATGAAAACGCTAGGCCTCCATAATGCGCCCCCTGATTGATACAGACAGCAATTCATTAGAAAGAATAACACTCGCAAGATGGATCTGATCGCCCTTTAATTGTAGGTGTTGACAAAAATGTATTTCGTAGTTGGCAAACACTTTCGGAAATGGTTCCAAGAGTTCGGAGGGTCTTCGAAAGTTGCTATTATCTGAGCTGGCTCAAGTGATTCTTGATTGATGCTCAAAACGAGATTGCGAAGTTCCATTATCTGTCCTTGGTAGTTGCTCCTCATCTCTTGTCGACGCATCCTAGATATCGGAAACGCAGTTAGGCTACTACAGGAATTACAATTGCTAAATATTAATGGATGTTCCGGTATTAAAGGTGTTATAATTACGGAGTGCGCCATTCATGCCTGCAGCAAACTTCCATTCGCCACATTCTGTAACAATTCAAAATCAAATTAAATTGCTACTAATGGAAACTTAATGAAAGGATATCACACGAGGCCATTATTTCGATTGCGAGTTAATTCCATTCTCCGTCGCAGTTCAACCGATGCACTGCAATCATGACAATGATCCTTATGACAATCCTCTGCGCAGATACAGCATACATATTTTATTTGGGTGATAATATATATATATATATATGTATATATGTCTGCTTTGGATAAACGTGCCTATGCAAACTAAACTAAATTCAGTAACATAGAGATGCAATAACTATAAAGAATGAAATAAATTATATCGTCTCGTTGTTACAATAAAGTTGGAAGTCACAGAGGTTGACGAGATTTAAGGACTTGGTAATGAACAATGGTGAGAGTATAATAGATAACAGGTTAAACTACTGCAATATTGTAATCAGATATGGTTATTTACGTCTGAGGAGCGACCTTTAACGTCACCATCCGAAAGACGTGACTCAATCTGGAACCTGGGTCCGCTGAATCAGGTTAAAACTTCCACTGTTAGCTGGATTACAGGAGCACGCCACAACGCCCAGTTGATATAGTTATGCAATATGAAAAGTTATGCAATATGAATTATATGACGAAAATTCATTAAAATCCAGGGAGGGAAATAAAAAAGTAGACAGATGATAATGCGTTGCAAAAAGGGTAAGACAAAGATAGACCGAGAGAGTAGGACAGAGAGAGAGAGAGAGAGAGAAGGAGGGGGAAGAGAGAAAGAGGGAGAAAGAGAGATGGAGAAATATGGAGAGAGAGAGAGAGAAAGAAAATGGTAAAAGGGAGAAGCAGAAATGAGCAAGAAATTGAGTGAAAATAGAATTCGACCCAGAAAATTCCAGCGACATCAAACAAAAACATGAAACGGTTGCTACAAAATGACAATAAGACGAGAAGAGTGCAAATATTATGATATCACCCTCAAACGAAGTTGTAAATCTAAAATTTGGACTGATAGATTTACACGCAACTCTTGACCTACTGGAGAAGAGGCGACCCTTTCATAACATTCTCTGTAGATGTTGTTATAACCCTTCGCTTGAAAGAATGATTGATGGAAGTTGATCTTATGTGAATTGCTCAAACACGATTCAAGTCACGGCACAAACAAAAGTTATTCTTGTTTTTTTTTCAAGAGGAAATGTTGACCTCATATTATATATATATATATATAGGAAAATGTAGCAAACAAACAAAACAGAAATCGAGGGTAGAATGGAATCTTTGACATTCTTTGAAACTTTCATAATAATACTTTTAGAAATTCATTATTGTTATTATTCATAGTCATATTTCTTAGTCAAATATTTAAAAAAGCATGTGAAAAAAATTGTATTTACATTTCTCAATTACGTTATATTTTTCAATAAAAAAAACATTTTGGCTTGTGGTGTAATATGGTTAAGATTATATATTATGTTCAGATAAATATTGTTATTCTCTTTGAAATGGAAAACTAGAGAAGAATGGAAAGCACATGAATAGTAAAATATTATGGAACACGTATTTATACGAGCTAAGTTACTCATTAAGTAGCTGTCAATAGATCGTATAGGTAACTAGGTTTCTTTTAATGAAGGACAGAATACTCAACAGGCAGGGAGACAGCCATTATTGGAGGACAACGAATGTCCTCCGTTAAAGAGACTAGTTCCGTGTGCTGCTCGCTGCAACGCTGTATGGGAGCCGGTCGATAGTAGATAGTCAGATTTGACCTGCATATGTTTTCTTAAAAAAAAAAAGATATAAAAAAATCTCAAAGGCAAGTGAACTCTAATTTTACGTCTATTATGAGAATTGCACATATCGCTGATTAAGATCACAAATTGCTATGGGTCAACATGTTGCGGTCATTTTTAGGTGATTTTTTTTTTAAGCGATAAATGTCAAATCTGTTAAGTCTCTGTCTGGAGTGTTTAGACAGTCATGACAATAGTGGAGGGAGCAGTAAGGCTACCAGACGCTAAACTTGGGTTGTTAAAGGAGGACATCTGCTGTCCTGTTAAATCATCTGTCTCATCCACTGTCATTAATCTCTATTCTCACCGTGATGAACAGAGCTTCAATACAAAAACCTAAATGTATTATTTTGTACATTTTATGTGAACTAGTTGTAACATTATATGTTAAATGGTACAATATTGCAGAGTGAAACATAACACATGAAATAATAACAGACTTAATAACTTGAATTATTAAGCCCTGATAATAAGTAACAATTAATACCATACACTTGTCCAAGTATCATAACCAGTTAAAAAAACTTCCAGCTTAATGTAATATTTAAAATATTACGCGCCATGATACGCTGACTATACGTGTGGGACGTGCTTTATTTCATTAAGCGGACATATTACCAGATTTTCTCCCAGCATGTGTATACTTGAGGCGTTAATGTGTTTGCTATCCTCATAGAAGGTCTGATGGCCAGCTGTACCAACTGAAGGCAACCCCCTCAATCAAGATTTATGAACAGTATACATGCCAAAGTGATTCAGCAAAATCGATTTTCCTTCGTGCCTGCCTGGGATAGAGGCGTTGCCACTTGCCACCACCCCCCCCCCCCCATTTTATATCTCTAATAAACCTCACCTTCCGACCTTGTTCAAATGGGGTTTCAAAGAAAAGCAGTAGAATTAAACATATAAGAGAAATTTAAATATTAATTCTTCCTGATTGATGTCCCGAATGTTATCATGATTGGGATAATTTGAATTGCAGGGTTTCATAACCTTTCAAGACATTTCTCAGCTGTATGTTAATCTTCGCTCAAAAGGGTTATCTTATATAATTATATATATTCACTTTTGCTAAAATCGTTGTACGAAAGATGCACCGGCGATATGTTTCGTACACCAACCGAATTTTTAAGTTCAACCCTGGACCGATCACCATACCTAGCCCTAACCCTAAACCTTATCTTTAACCCAATTGCAACCCCAACACTAACCCTATATCTTTTTACGAAATAAAGCCCAGAACAGTTGTCACCGGAGCATAAATATCTCGGAACAGCGCTGAAACTGAACATTCTTAAGGAGTTACACAGGAGACACTGACATAAGAAATAACTCTAAAAGCTGGTGAATTATTGGGTACCTCTGCTACTAGTACTTTTTTCACATTTGGTATACAATCTAATAATTAAATAATCAATATTACGAATTATCGAATTACACAGACCATTGTATGGCAGGCATAAAATGAGTAATTATTATTAAACAATACAGAACATTTGAATCTAACACGCGTCTTTCAGCAGTTCTCCAATTCACATCATCAAAGTATATCACCTTCTCACGATCCGCACGCGCTTCAACACCTGAAGCCCAGACACTCGCTAAACTCCGTACACCCGTCATCGCAAATGTTTCCCCGTCATCGATCCCCTTCTCGAACACTGCTAAATCTTTTTCGCACCTGACCGGGGTTGTGACACATCCGAGAGGGGATTTGGCTCATTCCAAGCGCGATACAGATAGCCACTCTCTTCACGTGCACTCGACCGTCAAGAGTCGAGTGTTATTCGAAAACTTCAGACTCACTTTGGCGTGTAGAGTCAACACAAGAACCAAATTGAAGTAACCGATTTATTTTTGGGAGAACCTTATAACGCCACGTCTATCAAGGTAGCTTCTAAGATTTTCATTCTGTCTCGAAGCAAAACAAAATAATAAGAATATAGATATCGTCATTTTGTATGATGAGCAGTAAGAGTGAAAAAAAAAATCAACTGGCAAGTCGGATCTCGGCCTGTTGAACTGCTGTATGTCGTGCTCTTTGTTGTTCACCGAGAAAGTAAAATATATTTGAACTGCCATCAAACGACAACGGACCATATATGTAGTTGAAAAATGATGATTGCATCATAGAAGCACGTATGTTCTATTCCGATCGATTAACAAACATTGTTCCAGTTACAGTTTCCTATACCGGACATGCTTACTAAATTCAATCAATTTACTCCTTATAAAGACGTGTACAGAAGTAGAACGAAGGAAGCAAATTACTTACAGTGTTCTATAAGACTAACGGCTTTCGAAGGTGACCTTTACCTAACTTACTATTAGTGTTACTATTTATAATTCCGTCCTTAATTTTTCTTTTATTTACACGAAACGATAATAATATTGGAGATGAAAGATGACCCCCAAAACCCAAAACAATATTCAGTTCAAGTTCAGATATTGTAAATAATGCCATTAGGAAGGCTAAAAGGGATTATTATGAAAGAAAGTTTGCTTTTGAAAGGAACTTGGAATGTTATTAATAATATTTTGAAAAACAAAAAATGGAAATGAATGTCCATCTCTTTTAAAAGATAATATTTGTATCGTGGATCCTAAGGAAGTTTCATTATTATTTGATCAGTACAGTAACTTTGTTTCTATTGGTGAGGATATTTCTGATAACATCCCTCCTTGTAATAAAAATCTGACAGACTTTTTAAAGGGTAACTACCAAAATTCATTTTCTTTAACGTGTATAACAGAAACTGATGTAATCAATGCTGTATTAAGTTTAAAAGATGGAAAGAGCCCAGGACGTAATGAAATTGATAGTAAGGTTCTGAAAAAGTCAATATATATATTACATAATCGCTCCAGTACTGACAAGCATACATGTATTTAATTAGAAAACAATTTGTGTGTATTGATGGCATAAACTCCCCATTATTATGAATAACTACAGGTGTACCACAGGGATCAATTTTCGGACCCTTATCATTTTTATTATACATGTATATCAATGATGTGCAATATGTTAGTCATGAGATTTGCCCTATAATATTTGCAGATGAGTCAAGTTTTTTTAATGTTTGGTAAACATATTTTTGAGTTAAATTCTGTTTTAAATGTAGAATTACCTAAAGTTCAATAGTGGTTTATAGTCAATGAATTCGTAATTAATTCTAAAAAAACTAATTATATGATATTTAAGACAAAATATAAGAAACTTTTAGATAACTTATATGACAATCATTTGAATAACCAGAATATAATACAAGTTTCAAGTATACTAATTTTCTTGGAATCACTTTAGACGAAAATCTTACTTGGGCTGCTCATATAAATGGTATGCTTTAAAAGAGTTCTTCTGCTATTGGAGTTATATTTAGAATAAGGCATTTTATTATCCATTTATAATGCCATAATGCCACCGTGCAAAACATTTTTGAATAGAGTTTTTATTCGATAGAAAAGAGCACTGCGTGGAATTAGTAATCCTCATCCTAGAACACCATCTGAACCACTTTTTTTTAGAAGTTAAGGATAATTATAGTTTTTGATATATATAACTTCTAAATAGCATATGTTTGAGCATAGGTTGTTTCCCTCTATATTTTTTAATTATTCTAAAGTAACACGAAATGTACATTTATATCTAACTAGACAAACAGATGATTTATATTTGCCTTTGTTAAAATATGAGACTTCACGGAAATCTGTAAAATACAATGGTGTTTTAATATGGAACAAAATACCCAAACATATTAAAAATTGCCCATCTTTTGCCTCATTTAAACGTAAATATAAAAACATATTTAATAGATGCTTATAAGCCGTAATACATTATAATGAGATCACCCACCCATACCTGTGCATGTATCTCTTAATACCTTCTTTCTCTTAAAATTATTTCTTTTCTATTATGGTATCGGGAGCCCAGGCCTTATCTTTTTTACTTCTATATACATGATATATGTATCTGTATTTTTTTCTTTGTGTTCTTGTGTTGTTTTTCCTCCTTTTTCTAATGATGTGCTATATTTGATATGTACATGTTTTAAATGAGAATTTGAAATAAATGAAATGAAATGAATGAATGACCTGAGCATTTCACGAATCAACGTCCATGGGACAATGCGACTTTCTTTAAATACACCAGCAGGACCGTGTAGCTGGGCAATTCCAAATGAGAGGGGAAAAATCAGCTAATTTTAGATTTATACTACTAAAGATATCTTTAATTGTTCCTAATAGCCAAATCCTTAAATTAAAAGAAACTGAAAAAACTGTTTCCCCATCTCCTTCGGAATTTGCACAATGTATGTTTGAAGTTACATGACCTTTGTTTGCTGTTTACTAAATAGTTTGGGAAATGTAATGATTATGATGAAATGAATAATGTACATTGTTCAATTTGTGACCCATGCATTAACTTTCATTATAATCGTGTATGTGTACGCAACTTGTATTCCAAGGTATGAGACATATATCAAACCAGTATCTTCAGGAAGCATTTTCAAAATCTACTACCATATGGTTGTAATTCCGTAACCATAAATGGGGGAAAGTTTTCCTCCTAGCTTTAAGAATGAATATTTTTTGGGGAAACTGAAAATTCTCTGATTTCAACTTGTACCTTAAAACTTCCGATAACACTTATGGAATATTTCTGTATGGCCAAATTTGTGGTAATGGAATTACATGGTAACGGAATTACCATCATGCAAAAATTGTTAGAATGTGATTGAGAAGTTGGAACATGTGTTTTATGCATATATTGTATGTGAAGTAGCTCTAACATGTCATTGATTGCAAAAAAGACGCAAACAATCGAGTATGAATGATAAATGTGTATGTTACTTTACATCACTTAACATATGGTTATAGAAAGGAGGAAATTTTCAGTTTTAGACAACATCGATCTTATGAAAGAAGGCCCAATTTATTATGAAACACTGTTTGTTTGTTTGTTGGTCTTGGTATATGTCGGTGTGAATTACAGTCTTTCTGTCATTAGAGTTCCTGTCAAAATAATAATAATAATAATAATATGTTACATTTATATAGCGCATTACGTGAACACCTCAATGCGCTTTACAATGTTATTTGTAAAAAAAATGCAAACTGTTTTGAATTTTCTTTTATTTATATTCTGGAATTCATTAATATAGAATAAACATTGAAACAAAAACTAGCTTTCACATTCACATAGGCGGATGCAGGGGGGGGGGGGGGCATTTTTTTTGGCTGGTCAGAGAATTATGGAGGGAAACTGGACCCCCATAAACCCCTCCCCCGCCACCACTGACCAAATTTTGTCGTGTCATGTAAGATATAAAAAGCAATTTACCATACTTTCTCTCAATCACACCTATTTGCTGTTTTGCTTCTGCATGTCAATGCTTCACAGTGCATTTTAAAGTTATCAAGATGGTTAGGTGACTCACCTGCAAGTCTATCTTTTTAAGGATTTTAATTAGAAGAGGAGCACCTCCATAAATATTCATATGCAAAGAATAGCCAATGAATGATTGAGTCAGTATTGATATTAAATATTACGTAATTCCGTTACCATAGCTATTATGCCAATTTTTAATATGGAATATTGTTTCAATAATCATGCTTGCTTATTTATGTAGATGATTAAATGCCTGCAACTCAACTGTCAAAATTAAACACAAATATACCAAGCAGTTGCTGCTTTCCTCAACTAAAATTTTGTAATATTACCCATTTCCAGTGTATTCACAGATACCTTTTCATAATGGCCTTATGGTACTTATTTAAAAAAAAAAATTTCACTTGAGACTGCTAAAATATCAACATTAGAGTTTACAGGAGAGTGTAGAACCTTTAGTTTTCTTAGTAAATTTCAAAAGATGTAATTCCGTTAGCGATGACTTATCTCGGAAAAAGAGCAAAAGTTATACACATCTGTCATGTTATTTTTCAATCTCTTCCTGTCTGGAATATAAATCTGAAAATAAGAGATTTAAAAATGCCACCATTTTCTGCTAATTCCGTTACCACGGTATATATACCAGAATATAATTAATTTAAGTGACAAATTTTGGGTATGAAATAGTTCAGGTGAAAGAATGTACATCTGCCGATTATTAATTGGTAGGAAGGGGTACAAAATTAGTGCACAAACTCCAAAAATGTGAGCAAAAAATCTCTAATTTGTAATTCCGTTACCGTGGAATTGCCCAGCTGCAAGCTACAGACGTAAAGGAAGATCATGGTGGATCGATATCACTTTACGACGGCGATACGGTTGTCCGATATGAAGATGCCGATCATATGTCATTGTACATGTATTTCACTTTTTTGTCTTTGTGACGTCTGCACCATTGACTGTCTGAAGTCAATTGATCGTGGATATTTTCAGCATCCTCCTGTGGTTTTAAAGGTGAAGGGCAATCATTTTTGTTATGAAAGAGCTCAGCGCGTATTATAGGCCTCCGTGATCTCGTCGTGACTTCTAGTATCATGCAAGCGAATGTGAAGAGTTCGATTCGATTTTACAACGATTCTCTTTATCTGTCCATTAATTGAAAATATAATAAGAACAATATTTTTCAATTTAGTCAAATGTTTGCAATCATAACTTGGACTGCTTGTATTAATATAATTATTATACATAAACAGAATCAAAACATACCTTATCTTGCCTCTGGTGTTGGCGGAATCATCATCATCAATATCATTGATATAAGTTCACGTGATTGCCTTTATAGACGAATCAGTTCACGCCAATTTGGGCGTTTGGTGCATTTTATGTTCGGTGTAAAAACTGAACTAAGTTTCTGGGTTTTAGCCATCTGAAAATCATTTTGTGAGATGAAAATTGGGGATATAGTGAGGAAGGGTTGGTATTGATGTTCAAACGTAAGAGGACCACCACTGTCACGGTACATTATATGTGTTAACCCTTTCTTGACAAGAATTATATAAGGTTAGATTGATCACATTTTGTTCTTCAAATTGGCACCAATAATATTTCCTTTCAGTACTACATGGTTCTGATAAGGCGTTAAGTCTTTGAAAACATTATGTGGTTAGGATCTTTTTGATTAAAAAAAATGATCTTAAGCCTCTCAATGTGTTGCCAATTTAAGGAATTTAAAAAGCTTATTCTACTTTTAAAAATTCCTTTCATCAAACTCAATATAGTCATGCAACAAAAATGGACACATCTGGTATATATTTTTAGAGCTTCGAATCAAACTTATTGAGCCAAACCACAAAATGTGGTCAATTGTCTCGAAAGGGTTAAGATTATGGTGGTCATTGTGAAAGAATCTCTCATGCCATTATTCTGAATGGCTGATTTTAAAAATTAAATTTGAATAATAAAGTACAATGCGGGTTTTGGAATAATCAGAATACAAACTGGCTAATAAAACCTTACCGAAAATCACTAACAATGACAAGCATCGGACACGGATATGGCTTAGTGGTATTACACAAACATATTGCTGTATAAAAATGTGTTGAAAGCTGTAGTGTATATTAATAATTATGTGATATATGAGCAATCCCCTTGATGTGACATTGCTACTTATATGTCATTCCCCAAGGGAATGGAAATAGTGACAAACCTCGATCGCCTTTATTTTTCACCTTTAAACTAGAGCTCAACTGTCTCTGGCTGAACCCATTTTTTTTTTAAATGACGATTTGCGATATTTCGAACTAGATATTGGAAGTGTGCGCGCGCGCGAGTGTGTGTGTACTGTGAGTGGCCAGGGGGGGGGAGGGGTCTTCTTTCTTCCGAGGCCTCACGATTACACCTAGCAAGTTTCTCACCCGGCAAGTAGCGATGTTCACCATGCAGGTGCATGTCTGGGTGAAGTGACATCTTTTCCAGCATGGCATCCACGCCGGTAGAACTCACTGGTAATAGTATATCGATCGGTTTTTCGCCTGATGTGGTATTACCACGAAAAGACTGTCTCTTGGAAATGAGTTCAGCCAGAGCTACAAATTGAAATTGTGATCGCGTATGAAAAGGTCATAATGCTGGTGTAAGCTGCCTCTCCCCCTCTCGTCTTTTCCTCTCACCTTCTGTGTTCTCTCTCTGTATACTATTATGTCTCTTCGCCTATCTTAAAAAAGGGATCCTGAATCAATTTACTATCGTTCCTCTCTTCCTCAGCCCCAAACCTTGCTATTTTTAACCTTGATCTCCTGACCATTTCCTACTCAAATTCTCACTTTTGACCATATCTCCATTTCTGTACATAAAACCCGAGCTTCCATATGATGTAAGATCCTTAGACCTTTCTTTTTTTAAAAATGTTATTTCATTGTGAACGAATGTGCCCTGTGTGGATATGACTGCATTACAATGAGACATTTCCCTCAATGTGCAGTTGTTTGAAACAAATATTCCTATTCAAATTGAACACATATATCATTATAGGACCTGGCTTTTCAGTGGCATGCTTTGATAAATATTTTATGAAAAAGGGTTGTTTTACCTTTAAGTACCTTAGCTTCTAGCCATAAAATGAACACGTTCGTCCTTGGAAGATACGTCAGCCACTCAATATTCCCTCAAGGAACTTCCATCCTCATTATCCGTTACTTTGTTCATCTTCTCCGGGAAGTTGATTTCAATTAATGAAAATGATTAGATTAAGGGCTTACTATGCCGGGCGTTTGCCTCGGATGCACTAATTGACTACCTGTGATCTTCCGACACGAGATGGGGAGGACCCCCTTTCTTCACCTTTCTTCGACCTGTTGTTTATCTATCTTCTTCTCCTTTTTATCACTGCGTATTTTGTCTCTGAATTTGCGTCTCTCAGTCTGTTGCCTCTTCTCTGTTGTTTTATGTCTTCATACATCAACTAATCAACGCTTTACTTTCCATGGAGTATCGTGACGACATCAGTCTAGTGGTTTAAAGCTTAAATGTCATTGCAACACCTTTGTTCATACATTGCTTCCTTAATCCCTAGGACCCTAGCTATATAGCCACGAACCTATACTATTTTCCCCTCTCTCCTCAATTTCAATGAAGTAAATCTTAATTATTCAAAAATACATTTCTTATGTTCCATCGGCAACCCCATATTGCACATTATCAAAAGGATGAATAGAATCGGACCCAGTATTGAGCCCTGAGGCCCTTTAAATACAATAAAAACTTATATTGAGATAACACAACAGCAAAAAACCCAAACCCCCCCCAAAAAAAAAAAAAAACAACAACAACACGAAAACAAACAACTTTTTACTTAAAGTCACGGTCTTCAGTCACGGCTCCCCATTACTAGCTTCGTGATTTTCAACTGGGTGATATACTACTAAATGTTATATCGAAGTTGACACTGCATAAATGAACAAAAAGAATAGACAGTTAATGAATTATATTGCCAGTTCAAGTTCCAATTCATTGTCCAAGTTTTCGAAGGAAAAAAGAGGAACGTAGGTGCTCGTTTAAAAAATTTGGACAATAAATTTGAACTTGAATTTGAAATATAACGCATTACCAGTCTCTTCTTTTTCTACTTTTACATTACGCCAATAATGGTACTTTTGGAAATATATATATATATATACAGTGAAACCTGTCTATAAAGACCACTCAAGGGAGACAAGAAAAGCCGTCTTTATGAGCAGGTGGTCTTTATGTACAGGTTCGTTTAATACACATTTCAATGAGAAACACTCTTCAGGGGAAACAGAAATTATGGTCTTTATAGACAGGTGGTCTTTCTACACAGGTGGTCGCTAAAGCAGGTTTTACTGTATATATATATACACACACATACACACCCATGTACGATGTATTTGGGAGACACTTTTGTGTTATTTATTTTGTCTTATTTATTTGTCCCTAATATACCATCCAGTCATATATATATATATATATATATATATACACACACCCACACACACACACGCACACACACACTCTCTCTCTCACACACACACTCACACTCACACGAATATAGTTTGTATTCTATACTGCGGAGGGCAATCTGGTCAGTCGTTCGAACATCACTCCCTACACCATTTCCGATCGCTATGACCGTAGTCTGCACAGACCCTAATTTGACACTTTATCAGAAAATCATTGTGTCTTGAGAGAAGCCTAATTCAACTACCTTCTGCAGTACATGGCCTATGGTAGTCTTACAGCGCAGGCTCTCTTTTACGACTGACCAGGGTTTGTGACTGCAAACTAATGACCGGGAGCGGAAACCAAGAAGTGTATCTCGGTTCTTCTCTTGCCCTTGGCTATGAGGAGGTCGCATGCCTCCACACGACGAGTCGAGCCGAACCGGGATGCGTAAAGGGTGTAAGGAGATGCCGCCCAATTGAAATGAAGTCTAGGCTTCAGATGACATCGCGTGCCCTTCCAAAGATGAAGGCAGATTCTCGTGGGTTACTAGCACATGACAAAAACGATGTCCAAGCATTGTATATGTTTGTTTTCTCTGCCTGTCGTTTGATTTGCCTACAGTTATACATGTATATTGCACTAGCATACTGCATGTAGTAATGTCTTGTATTTTTCTTTTTATCCTTAGAAAAAAAGGGATTTTTAAAATCTATCTCTTACTATTATTATTATTATTATCATCATCATCAATATTATTATTATTATTATTATTATTATTATTTTTTTTTTTATTATTATTAACATTATTATTATAACTATTATCATTATTAGTGTTGTTATTGTTATTTCAAACATGACGGTATCTACTAATATTTTCTAATAAATTATTCCTAGAACCTGCAATTGGTAATCGGATCCATAAGGAAATTCAAAAGCCTATGCTTGGCGAAAAAGCTGAATAGCTTCAGAAAAATCAGATGATTAGCGAAGTAATCGTCAAAGAAACTGCCCACTGCAATCATATTCAACAATTTTCTTTTAAATTTTGACCATTTTAGTTTTTTTTGAAAATATATAATAAAGTTTTATTGGAGTCTAATGAACAAGGAAAAAAAAAAGACTATAAAGCCTCGTTACGGCAATATAAGTTGTTTTAATTTTATATAGAAAACAGGCCTGTGCCAGCTTTTCCTCAGAGGAATCATTCATGAAATATCGTCTTCGAATAAAGCATCTTATTAAAGACCATACACTATGAAAGACAGTAATTACTTTAATAGTGTTAATTGAATTGAGTATCTTGGAGAGATAATTATGATGGCGAACAGAATCCACGAATTAAGACCAAACTCACCACACCCTTGATTAACCCGAAGGAAAGGACACTCGTGAAAGTTCTCTGTATACTAGAGGCAAAAAGTAACTGAGAATTTCCTAAAATTATTTCCTTTTCCTTCATAGTTATATTCAATTATTTAGAAGAAAATACAAAATAGAATTGAAATACCAAACCTCTGCAAGTAATATCATTTTAGTCATAAACACTCAAGCTCTATTTGCTCTGAACAATTTTTCTTTCTACAATCATCTTGTCATGTTTAAAATGATTACTTTCAAAGTATTGCGCATTTTATGATGATGCTGTAAACGTGAAATCTTAACTAAGAAAACTTACAAAAATTGGTAAGTTTGATGTATTTACAGTTACAATATTCCGCACGGGTTAGTTTTTAAGTTAAAGTCTTTATCATGGCCTATTTAGAGTTGCCCTCTATCACCTTCCACCCTGCTCTGGAAGAAAACACCTGTCTGGGTTCCACACCCCTCCTGCCCCCCTCAGGAGCACATTATCCTATCAACCTCCCTCAAAGACTTTATTGAATGAATGATGCCGGGCGGAAGTGGTTCGCGTGAGGTAATCCGGGACATTGTCACCCCGAAGGTGTCGGATCCGCCAAAGTTGCTGAGGTAATGGAAATAATGATTTAATAAATTCCCATGACACCAAAGTATCAAAGGCTTGTTTACGAATGGAAATGGACAGCCGTTTCATGTGGGTTAGAAATTATTTATTTTACAATATACAATTATAATTGGAACTTCTGGTGAAATGAATACATTATCCTCTCATAATCTTTCACTGTATGCATACAAACTATTAACTTCGAACAAACATGACGATAGCGAGCATTAGTGGAGTAAGTAGAGGACAGAAATCCTGGAAAACATATCATATATATAAGAGAGAGAGAGAGAGAGAGAGAAAGAGAGAGAGAGAGTTAGATGTAATATATGAAGCACAATAGGGATGAAATCCTCATACCATGGCATTCTTGTAAAAATATTCTGCTTATATTGAAAAAGAATTACACTCTGCATCAGCAAATACATTAATTTTAGAAGAACGAGGCGCTGAAATATAAATCGTATGATATGAAAACACTCCAGTGGGAATAAAAGGTAAAATAAATTAGAACTAAAACCATAGAAATATAGAAATTTTAGAGAGAGAAAGAGAGAGAGAATTGTTTCACATCTTATGAGGATAGCCTTATATAATCCCTTGAAAAACTTTAATGTTCTTTGACAAGACATATATCTGCATTAGCCACACTCGACCCAGGTGAGGCATGGGAAAATTCATTG
The DNA here is from genome assembly GCA_025617745.1 of Heliocidaris erythrogramma. NCBI lineage: Eukaryota > Metazoa > Echinodermata > Echinoidea > Camarodonta > Echinometridae > Heliocidaris > Heliocidaris erythrogramma. Next base: position 14,915,251 of record CM046865.1, on the reverse strand, counting down.
CCCCATCGCCTTATGTAGGCAAAGAGGCTTAAGTCCCGATGAATATGTACTGCATGTATGGCGTGATATAAGTTCATTATATCGTTATCACTTTAATGCTACTTCTATTGAAAATATGGTGTGTCTTATTGATGAAAAGATCAATTCTCTGTAATGCCTATTTGGCTCGGTAAAGTACGAATTACATATAAGTCATGAAATTTTGAATGATTGTTTTAATTAGAAGTATGATTTGAAACATATCGGATATTGATTTTGATTTACTGATTCGTCTTATGAATTTGGTCCGACAACTCCCATTCAATATATTTTAGCCACGCTTCTGATCAGGTGGACGATAAGGCCGATTCCCCTCTTGATCTTGACTTTAAAAAAATGCTTGAAATATCAAGACTTATTCTGAGAGTCAGAAGGAATTTAAACATAATAGAACAATATGAGCTATCGACCTTTCTTTTTTTTATATTATCATTCAACACTCATTCATCTTCCCGAGCAATCGACATCAAATGAAGCAGGGGTTTCGGCTTCCTATCATGAACATATGCCCTCGATTAAAAAAGATATCACAAATTTCTCGCTCTATTTTCCACCAATTCCCTACAGAGAAAACCTGACCGGGATCCCCAGCCCAGATTCCGTGGCGGACTCGCCTTGTCTGCGGCCTAGTCTCAGCAACGGCCACTGTACCAGGGAAGCTACCACATTCACCTTCCCAGTACAGGGAGACCCACGGGGTGTGCCTGAAGTGAAAACGACGAACCCGTTATTCCAGAGAACACGACTGGAGAAGAGACTGATCATCTTAGCAGTTATCTTGGCGGCATGCTCTGTCACAATGGTCACAATCCTCTTCGTACAGTGGCATTCTAGTAAGTTCTCATATTCGTTATTTTTTGGAAGAAAGTCATGAACTAAACAAACAAGTGAAATTAAATCTTCTAAAAATTTCTTAAGAAAAGGCCTACAATATTACATATAATAATAATAATAATACCTGGTATTTATAAAGCGCCTTACCCAAACTGGCTCAAAGCGCTAGATATATATTATTACTCCGGTCATTGGATTCTGGCACGCCCGCACACAATGTATGCACATTCTCCACTCCCTGGGGAGCATTCCAGCCAGTCGCCTGTTTCCAAGCGCGCACATGCTAAGCAAAGGACATTAACTTTCGCCATCCTACCGGGTACCCATTTAACACCTGGGTGGAGATTCGTGGCAAATGTAGATTAACCTCTTCCAAAAGGACGCTAGTGCTGCGGTGGGATTCGAACCCCGGACCTCGTGGTTCGTAAAGACAAGGTATCGATCTATTATCCACTTTAAAATTTTAGATTAAAAAACTGCTCAATATGAGATTAATTATGTGACCGACCAAGGTTGGAAAATTCTTTGACCTACTTTGGTAACGTTTTGCCCAGTCACGACCACGTTTTAATACAAATCGAGCAAAAACCATTCAAAGTTGGGCATACAACTGCTCAAAAGCTTATTGGACACATAATAACCCTCATGTTGAGCAATTTTATACCCTGCATAGTTTTTACATCTAAGTAGTTTCAAATTCCTAATTTGCTCCAGTCGCATTTGTTCGTCCAATTCCCAATTCCCCAACCATCCTTCTTTCTTTACACAAAATTTACACCCATTACGCTAAAGATCTTCCCATTTCTGAGAACGCGGCATACGATTACGCTACAATGAGTTGTTTAAAAAGTGGGGCAATGACAGACTCGAAATTGCTCTAAAAACTGGCCAATAAGTTACTATTTAGTGCTCCAGTTCTCTGTAATGCCTTTTACTTTCTCTCCCTATCCCAAATTGATTTCTTCGAGTGGTTGTACGTGATTTTTGTCTGGAAAGAGAAGAAGATAAAGGTAGGTGAATGTGACGAGAAGGTGATTGCGTGTACTTTCAGCACATAACTGGGGAGCGTTTCATCAAGTGTTTTGTCAGCGATTTTAACCGACAACTGTTATAAGCTACCGAAATCCTTGCATCTGATTGGCTGAGAGCAAATTTGTCAGTAAAAATCACTGACTAAATGTTTGATGAAACGCTCCCCAGGGCACGATGATAGGGTGGGTGAGATGATGAGAATTGGCATTACTACAACGGATGCAAGTGGGAATTTCCTGCATGAAAGGACTTGTCAGATATTTTATCCGACAAATTTGCTCTCAGCCAATCAGATGCAAGGATTTCAGTAGCTTATAACAGTTGTCAGATAAAATATCCGACAACTTCCTTTCATGAAACGCTCCCCTGGTCATTTTGAAAGAAACTGTCTCAAAGCAATAGGGAAATGTTGATCATGTCTACATAAGCATTTGGATTTGGAGAGGTTTTGGAATCATCAAAAGTGATAAGAAATCAACCCAATCTCGCTGAAAAGCGCATGCACTGCACACAGAAATGGATGTATGGGACTGCAAACACATGTGGCAAGAATGTTCCGCGCGAACACTTCAGCGATTTCTCTTCATATTTCGAATACGAGGGCATTTGAACAGCAATCCTTTTCAGGGGACATTTCTACTATGATGTTCTTCCCAACTGATATAAAAGGAATGAGAAAACTCACAAATTACATTACATCTTTCCCAGAACTCAACATTCTCTTAAAGTAAAAACTGTGTTTGATCGGACAATTTTGATGTTAATATGTCCTCTGTACTTCAAATAAAAACACCTTAATTCCTACTACACTATACGACCAACCGCGATCCGACTTTGGAAATAAATCGCAATAGCATTGTGTATGGGCATTTTAACAAATAAAATCTACCTGATTTTGATCCACTGTTAGCCTTATACTCGGGATAAAGGCCAACTCAGTTTCGAATCGCAGACAATCGTATGAATGCTCTGACGTCACTATACGACTCGGAGCCGATTTGTCTTTTTCTCCAACTAGAAAGGCCATAATACTTTCTAGATGACTATTCAGAACCTTGACTTAAAAATATTGCATGCGTTTAAATGTTTATATCAAATGCTATTACATTTTCTTGCGAAATCGGATGGCAGACCGATCGTATAGTGTGCGGTGGGTTTAACCTGAATTGAACTTCAATTTGTAACTTAAGCCTTGACTTTGAACGATTAAAATGTATTTTGCAAACATAATGTGCCTCATAAATTGTTTGTTCCACTCCAGGTGCTAACTTTGTTTTTATTGTATATGTTCTTCACATGCCAATATATATAATCCATTATTCGTTTTCCATTTGACATCATATTAAAGATAAAATTTATTTCTGGTCAAGCGATTATATTGTGAAAGAAACTGTCTCAAGGTTGGTCATGCCTACATAACCATTGTAGCAATTGGTGTAAACTGTGAGGTTTTGGAATCCTCGAAATGACGAGAAATTGACCCGCTCTCATTGCAGCTGACATGCACTGCACACAAAAATGTGTATCATTATAGGACTGTACACACACGTGGCTATGTTTCATCATAGCTCAAATACGAGGGCATTTGATGAGCAATCCTTTTCAGGGAGTTATTTTAATAATTCTTGCAAACTGACATAAAAAGAATGAGAAAGCTCAAAAAATATTTTTTGCACTTTTCCCAGAACTCAACTTTCCCCTTATTTTGTTTTCAGGTCATTCATATTTGATTTTATTTGAGTGATGTCTTCAAAAGAAGTAAACATTGATATTTTAGCAGAAATGTAGAACTAATCTCTCGTAGCGACAAAGACAACAAAATCAGGCCGAAAAGTGAGTTCCCCCCAAAAGACATTATATATCTTAGCTTGTTTCCAAAAGGTATTAGATCCATAGAAATATAGCTTACTCCCGAGAACTGGCCAACTACAGAGCATAATGACATTCATAAATGGTGACATTTTTGTTTTCACTTGCCTTAACAATAGAAACCTGCATGTACTGCACTGTGCAATATGGATCAATGTATAATATACCGTAATCTTTTTTGAAGCTGTATGAAAATCAACCGTATGGCACATTTAACGTACACTGACGGCAAGTAGTTAACCCATTGACTACTGAATTCTTAACTCTCATAGGCTTAATACATGAGCCATGCGGTTCCCGTAATCTATGGGTTAAAATGAAAAACCCTAGGTCCTCGAAGTATATAGCCTCAGGGTTCGATTCCCTTGACACCGTCTTGTGTCGTTCTTGACCTCTATTTGGGAACTTAGGTAATGGGGATAAATATATGCTGCATAATGCCAGATCTATGATTCATTACCAACTGTATATCTTTCCTCGGAAAATGCGATATTTATTACATTTCGTCGGCCTTATGCCAAAAGGGCCTTACCACTGTATGAAGTATATGGCCTTAAGGCCCTTTTGGCATAAGGCTGACGATTTACTTTCTACAAAAATATTTTCCCGGTTTTATGGACCTTATGGCAGATATGCCTTGTGCTAAACAAGTTGTGCAGTAAACTCTACTACACACTACCACTACTACCACTACTACTACTACTACTGCTACTACTACTACTACTGCTACTACTACTACTACCACTACTGCTACTACAACTGCTACTACTACTACTACTACTGCTACTGCTGCTGCTGCTGCTGCTAATAATAATAATAATAGACCTACTACTACTTCGCTGCTACTTCTATCACAAAAAACCCAACAAGAACAATAAGAACAATAGCAACAATTACTACTACTACTTCTCCTACTAACACCAATCATAATATAAAAATTACGACTACTACTATAGTAGTAGTCGTAATTTTTATATTATTTTTATATTATGATTAGTGTATACACTACTACTGCGTATACTACTATTACTACTGCGTATTCTACTACTATTATTATTATTAATACTACTACTACTACTACTACTACTACTAATATTATACTACTACTATTTTTTCCCTATATATAACGTGTGTGTGAAGTAAATGATGAAAATGATAATCGGTCTGAACAATAAAAGGCTCCTAAAAACCCAAACACTGTATAAAAAGCTTGGATATCAAGGCTGGTCCTATATATCTTTCCAGTCCGCCATCGATAATCTTGAAAAAAAAAAAATCACCAAAGAATATCACAATCAGACGTACATCTGAATTCATATTGGAAAGAGGGATAATATTTGTGTTCAATAAAAAAATCAGCTCCGATGCCATATCAATAAATCATTTGATTATCCTACCTCATCTTCTTATGGCTTCTAAAGATTGGAGCAGTGATATAAGATAACGCGGAAAAAATGTCTGCCTATCCCTCGGGATCATTGTATTTGTTCGTCTAAATTCTCCCAGGGTACGATTGTGCTCATATGGAACCCCGGGGTACGACGTCCAGGGTAGTAGGTCGGTATGAAAGAACTAATCTTCCCCCATAAATCTTGAAGACGAAACAGGGTAGGAAATACCCAGTTGGAATATAAACATTTCTCTTCGGATGTCTTGGGTATAATCTAGACATTAATTTTATTGCGGCTTACGCTGGCTGCGTTTAAAATTTACCAGGCGCTTCCTGGTAAGCGGATAATGGTTGAAATACAGATTTTGTAATCTACTTATACCGAGGAAATGAATCCTGATAAAAACCGGAAAAGGGATTAAACATTGACCTAGTTCATTAGGGGGTTATTGCCCATTGTTCCATAAATGATTCATGTTAGTTTATCCCTTACGCATATATCAGGCTTCTTTTGAGGCTTTTAGTTTTATATAGTTGGATGCGTTTTGGGATCGCACTAACGCGCAAACGCACAACCATGTATTAATAGTTTTATAAAACGGATCTACAATCTTAGTGTTTTAACTTACCTCAAATTGTCATGCTCCATGCGTGAATCCTTGAAAGCAGCAAAATCATAAGTTCTATTTACAATGTTTTACTTGTTAGCCAAATCGAGTTGTACCGTCTGCGCTACATGTTTACAGATCCAGTTTGATCCGGATTAGCCGTGCGTTAGTCCCCTCGCCGTGCGTTAGTGCTTTTTTCACGGTCACGTGGTGTTATTTGACCAATCAGGATGGCTACATTCTTGAACCCATTTTATAAAACCTTTTAAAAGTTGAAAGTTCCATTTAGCTCTACAGAATCAGAGTATGAGTTATAATGCCTTTTCATAATATGAGGCATAGGGGTGCTACGAAACATATGGGTGGAATTGCAACAAGACCTTAGCTATTTTCTTGGAAGAACAACTCTCAGATATCAGTCGAAGTAACAATACCAGGAGCCAACTATCCATGAATAAAATGTACGGATTTAGTAATAGCTGTGGAGGTGTTAGCAGTAGTAGTAGTAGTAGAAGCAGCAGCAGCATCAACGTTAGCAACAAAAACTAAAAAAGGAGCAGGAGAAGAAGAAGAAGTCGACGAAGAAGGATAAGAAGAAGAGGAGGAGGAGGAAAAAAGAAGAAGAATAAGAAAAAGAAGAAGAAGAAGAAGAAAGAAGAAGAAGAAGAGGAGGAGGAGGAATAAGAAGAAGAAGACGAAGAAAAAGAAGAAGAAGAAAGAGAAGAAGAAGTAGTAGTAGTAGTAGTATAGTAGTTGTTAGTATAGTAGTGACGGTTATTAGTATTATTAGTAGTGTGTGGGTATGTATTTTTGTGTGTGGGTGGGTTGTGTAACTGTTTAATGGTAATAGTGTATGCGCATACTAGTAGTAAAATTAGTAGTTGAAGCAGAAGTAGAAGTAGAAGTAATGACAGAAGTAGTCGTAGTAGTAGTAGTAGTGGTAGAAAGTGATAGTGATTGTAACACGATGAATGGTAGACTATTCATTTATTTAATAGTGCCTACACTACACATGGAGGAAGCGGTGGGATAGGTTTTGTAATTTTAGAAACGGGGAAAGCTGAGGATAATTACTGGCAAGTCAAATACATGGTGAAAGAAGCAGACTAGAACTTATGCTGAATAGCTAATTATACAGTTCATAGAAATAATTGTGTATAGTCAGACTTAGAAGTCATCACATTTGGATCAAACTCAATTTCAACAAAGATTTGGATATACGTGTACTTGATATTCCAATCCTGTTTCATGTTTGGAATTCTGGATCCTATTTCACTGAAACACAAACCACTGGAGTAAAAATACTGTGTCGCATGTCTTCCTCGAGAGTTCGAAAAGTGGCTATATGTCACCCAAAGGCACTCTTGTAACAACAGGCGCATCTTGTACGAGACGATATTATACTTGCGGGTCAGTTAGGGCGCCTTATTTGAGCGAATCGCAATAAATTACAGGTGATTTGAGTGGGGCGACTCTTTACAGAGCGCTATTAGAGCTCGGAATGAGAGCAGTGATTAGGGCAATATTTTCATAGACATGAGAATAAACACAGAATATGTCTGCGACACCACCGTGTAATGCATCAAAATATACGTGCGCAGTAACTTTTCACGATGATTAATATACACGATGATAGGAAAGGCATTTGATAAAAAGAAAAGACGATGAGAAGGTGTTATATAATCACCATGTTTAGGGGCGTTGAATGAAATATTTATATTGGTAAAGGAAAAAAAAAAGAAAGAAAGAAAGATTTAAAAAAAGGTAATGCAATTCAGGTTCCAATAAAAATGCAAGGGGCTCGGGGTCGAAATCGGAAGAGCTGATCGGTATCAACGTATCTGTTTTAACGTACCTGTAATAGATAGCCAATACTTTGTTAATATGCACACCAACATGCTTTATAGAAAAAAGTTGTAAAGGCTTGTCAGCTAGTAGACATAATTTCCTCAGTGGAGACGTAACTAGAACGATCGTAATTTAAAAGCATGAAAGAATACACTTCAGATTTATGGTGACTAATGGTTATCGCAAACACAAGACTTGTAAAGTACTCTTCAAAAAGAGACCATGACATTCAAATGAACCCATATCTGCAATGAGTATCTCATCTTGACCTTTGTGGGATGTTCTTACTTTCTTTGGTATATAGTATGGTCATTGTCATCCGGCCTCCATACTGCTGGAAGTCGTCGATTTCGATCTTCCTCTTAGTCTTTGATTTTTTTCAAATACATTTATACAATTTTATTCTCTCAAACGCTTTTGTTCTTAACGGAGAGTGTAAAAATGTAAAAAGGGTATTATATAGTAGTAATGGTAGTAGCAGCAGAAGCAGAAGTATTTTAATAAGGTACTAATTGTAGTAGATTACTACTCGTAGCTATGTTCGTGTCACTTCAATTTACGAGAAAATAACATTTTACTGCAAACATTGTATCTTTTGGTCTTGAACTGAATCTAGTGAAACTAGTTTATTGCGGTCTGCTAAAACTGAATGTGAGCTTTAACAAGATGACGTTAAAGATGACACAAAAGGGTGCTTCTAGAACTATCATGTGAAATCCATACAGGCAATAAGTGCCACTACAATGTGTCAGTGCAATAGATTTGACATGAAAGATGGCACAAGGGTAGTTTTAGAAGTATCATTTGAAATCCTAAGAGCATGCAACAACAATGTGTAAATGGATTCTCTGAATTGACCACTCCGTGACATGGATTTGAAATACGCCATAAAGTCATATCTTCCAGAGATGTCCATGGCGCCAACTTAAGTGGAGACTTAAAGTCATCACAACTTTCCTTGTTTTCCTTCAAAATCCCTAGCAGGCTTGAAGACCTGCTGAATGTTGATACAAATGCATTCATTGTTTTGAATGGGAAATCACTCTAAACATTCTTGTCATCATGTCATCTCTATTTTACGGCCCGCATTTCATAAAATGTGTGAAAGAAAACAAAGTAATGTTTTCTTGGTTGTCTGGAAACAAGTCGATTATAGTGTAGCGGCCGAAAATTGTATACTAATTATTTAAAAATGGCCTTCATTCTCTACATCCCATCAAACAAACATAAAAGAGCACAGGGGCTGTCAACTGACAAGAAGTTGTTAAATAATATTTTCAAAATGCCCATATCACACATGAAATGTGCCTTTATGAACTTTCAACAGAAGTATGTCAGAAATTATCACACTGGGCTAACTTCTGAGGAAGGACTGAAAGTTCAACGTTACATAAGATATTGGTCTCCAAATGGACATCAAGGGAAATATGTAAAAAAGGAGGGAATTCCCTACTGGAGTCTGACCTTTACAATGTACACTCTTTTGGAAAATATGGCAGCATATAATATGTTAAGGGTGGCCTTAATCCTGTTCAACATGTTCAATGGGTCAAGTTCTTTAGACATGTTAGAGAGACAAATCGCACACTTTCGATGTCGTTAGATGAGGGTTGTTTAAACAGCCTACACTGTTAAACACGAAGGTGAGAACCCTTCAAAGCCATAATGATATACACGTTAGTTTCCAGGGGCGGCGTTGCAGGATTTTTTTTTTTTTTTTTTTTTTGGGGGGGGGGGGGGGGTTGACACCCTACTACCGTTTTTATTGGCAACTATCATGACTATGCAGCTTTTTCAACCCTTGTCCACAAAAAGAGAAAGGGACTCTTTTTTTGCGCGTAGAAAAAAAAATCATTGTCATGACTTGTCGGCAAGCTTCGGCGAACATCTCCCACTTAATATGGGCTAGTGGCGCCCCCGGGATTCACGTCTACATTATAAACATCTCAACCAGCATTATAAAGGAATGCATATAAAAATGCTCCGTGAAAATATGCAGCTATTGCCCTGCATGAGACAAAATATATAACTATAATAACGGCGAAAAGATTGCATGTGATATTTTACTTTATTTACATGTATCACTATAGAATTCATATCATGTTCATATCCACTCTGTATTCGCACCATTAACTCAGCTCTCATAATCTAATCAAGCAGGAAAACACTTCATTCCAGCCATACAATTTAATCTCAACTACTTCTCATGTAATCATAGTTACATATTACATTCAAAACACAAACGAGTGAAAATGTGATTTGATAAAGAACGACCCACTTTACATATTTGAACAGAAAGTGGATTTTAATTCACACGGCGTACGGCACCAAGGCGGCGGTTTTCTAGAGGACTTTAATATGACAGGTATGGAATTTATATTTGCTTGATTAATGGTATGCAATATATGCAATTGATACATATGAAGGAACAGACCACAGCCCTATATAATTTTATATGTCATAAAATAAATTAAGAAAAACATATAGTTGTTTATAATCATTATTGTTGTTATCATTATCATCATTCTTATTATAATTATATACAAATCATGAGTAGAATTTGAAGAGAGAGAGAATCACATGCATGGCATGGATGCCGGGAAAAAAACGAGATTAACTAAATAACTATAACCAGAAGGTCTTCTTTTTAATTCCATATGACTATATATATTACATGAAATGGCATAGAATAAATGTAGGCCTATATGCAATTTCTTTTATGCCATTTACAATAATTTATCAATGCAACCATAATTATATATATATATCACTAGATCTTAGTTTGGGAGTCACTTGTTTGTCTCTCTCTTTGTCCATGGTGTCTCCCTAATCCACCAGGCCCTATTATGACGGAATAAACCGCATTGTCGTGTATCTCCCTAATACCCGATCCAGTGGAATATATACACACACACACACACACACATATATATATATATAATAGAAGTTCTGCTCGGAGATGAAATGTAAGTGGCAAACAATAAATGAAGACACTCCGCAAACAAGTTAAAATTACGAATATTATATTTACATCATGTATGTAAATCTTCAGCGTTTGAATGCTTCAGAATCTGGCTGAGACAAAATCATAATAAATCCTTACAATTACAATTAATACTTTGAAACAAAAATGAAATAGTATATGCAAACATCAATAACACTTAACGGAAACGAGGACCTCCCAGCAATGCCTGATTAGTCTTACATTGAGCCTTTTTGCATTGAGCCATCCTACTGCACCCAACAAATCGATCTCATAATGCGCAGTGGAAGCAGTGAGAAGTTGCCCAACGCTCAGCCTGTGCGAGGGAATGAACTGTGAGCAATGCCTCAGTACCTTGTTAGTGTGAATGGAACTTTTCGTGCGTCTTGGAATGAGGGTGTTCGAGCAACGTGTGGGCGAATCATTCTGAACAAAACTAAACCGTTTTGAGAAGATAAACTTAACCTAATTTCCTGACTGTGGGGGAGGGTGGGAAATTTCTTAGAAGAACTGTTTAACTTGTCTTTGCAAGATGCCAATTCCTTTCCAAAGGTACGCCCCAAAGGAACGGCGACAGTTTCAATCAAAGGCAAATTTGGCTCTTAACAATTTGCCCAAATTCCCCCTCACAGCTAATCAAATCGATTGATAGAGATACGCCAAGTTCACGTACACTCATTGCGAATGGCAATTATCGGTAGATGCAAAATGTCAAGCAGTATGAAATGTATCAAAGAATTCCAATGATTCACTTCGTCCCCACTTCCATCTGCACTTTTTATACTGTAGTTAAAGCAGCAGATATACTGCAAGAACGATTCTTTGGACGAGGGGGGGGGGGGGGGGGGGGCACAGGTCTTAAAATCGCACAAAAGCAAGCTAGCATATTAAAGATCTCATTGTTTCCGAGGCATAATTAAATCTCATAGAACGCTGAAATTATCAGCCTGGGTACATCTTAAATATAATAATAATAATAATATGATTTCATATAAAACTTGTATGTGGAGGTTTTGTGGTCTAGTGGATAAGTCAACAGACATTGAAGCACTTGGTACGGGGTTCGAATTCCAGCCACGGCACTACTGTCCTCTGGCAAGACATTAATCTACATATTTTGCCACTCTTCACCCAGGTGAAGTTAAATGGGTAAGCGGTAGGAAGAAATTGGGAAAATGCTTAGCGCCTTCTAATGGTAGCCTGGCTAAAGCCGGTTATTTTTAGGGCCCTTAATAGGATTAATCAGTATTAATGCTGATGAGGCTACCCTATCATTATCATTGTTATTATTATTATTATTGTTATTATTATTATCATTATTATTATCATTATTACGGAGGCGCGATGGCTCAGTGGTAGAGCAGTCGTCTCGTAACTGTAGGACCCGGGTTCGAAACCAAATGGATCCCCTAGTGCCCTTTGGTAAGGCCTTGATCCTCATTACCAAGTCCCTCGGAGAGGACTTAAAGCCATCAGTCCCCTGGTTGCTCACTTATTATCGTACACATGCTTTCTTAGCAGTCAGGTAAAATAACTATCAAACCTTTTCAAACTATTATTATTATTATTATCATTCTTCTTCTTCTTATTGTTATTATTATCGATTTGTCCACAACCTAATGTTCACTTGGTAAATTAAGAAGTAACTGGATTTCATCCAGAAATCTAGGGTTACTCGTTGTTTCAACAAGTCCTCATCTTATTCGTAATTCTCCTTTTCATTCTAGTCCATGACTTTTCGCAGAATATGTGCTGCCCCGAGCAGGCTTGCTTTCTGTATACTTTCCGTATGGTTTCTGTATTATTACTATTATTATTATTATTATTATTGTTATTGTTATTATTATTATTATTATTATTATTATTATTATAATTATTATTATGAATTTTCATTTCATTATTATTATTATTATTATTATTATTACTACTACTACTATTCTTGTTCTTCTTATTATTAATATTATTATCTTTATTATTATTATTACCATTATTGTTAACATTATCATGATTATAAAACATTTCCAATTTCTTAAATCCCACAGGTATAAATCAAAGGAACAATCTAGCTGAAAGTAGTAGCGAATGCTCTGAGATCTGTACATCGCCCAACTGCGTTGCATCAGGTGCGTTTCATTCTAATCTATCAATTAATCATTGCAATTACCTCGCTAAGATACTTTGTTGACATTTAGGTGTTATTTCACATGTTGACATGGACTGGATGTAGTTCTTTTTTTGCATTTCGTCGGCCTTATGCCAAAAGTGCCTTATCACTGTATAAAGTCTATGGCCTAAAGGCCCTTTTGGCATAATGCTGACGATTTGGTGTATAGAATGTAAGAAAGAAGACGAAGAAGAAGAAAAAAGAAATCATCCCGGAAACGTTTAGGAGAAATATTAAATGTTTAGTACATTTTTATTATAATGATTAGAATGATTACAACTCCATTCGTACCACTGTACGAAAAACCCCCACTTAAATCGTAGATGTCTACAAAGATAGAAAAGGTACGTCAAATGGATTTCATACTCTTTTGCAATTTATACTACCTTCATTCCCGTCATTTTCAGCTCTAATTTACCTACACTTTCGTAATTACACATTTAGTACTTACATAAAATACATTCGTGACGTAGCCATTTTTTATGAAAGAAACACATATTTCATTATGTGTACGATATAAAATAGGCTTTACGAAACAATATGGCCATGATAAGTTCCTTATTACATCGGCTTAATGAACATGGATACCAGTTGTGGACTCATATTATTTTAACATTTTGTAAAAAAAAGTAATGATAAAGATATGAGTCCTCATTACTAATCTTCCTTCCGGTGACTTTTTTGTTCTTTCCGTACTCCCCCTTTATTTGTTTCAAAGCAGATATTTCCAAACATAACGACGGCGCTAATGAAAAATACCCACAGAATTTGAGAGAGCGTGTACGGTACTCGTTCCTCCCAACAAAGATCTTTTTCATCTTCAAAAAACCCCCGTTTTTTAGAGCACCTTAAAAGTCGTGACATAGAACTTTAACTTTAGAAATGAAATGTCTTTTTAGGAAAGAGAATATATTTTTTGCAAGTTTTTTGTGCATGCCTGACAAGTACAACAAAATGACCATTAAACAAACTATATGATTCTCGCAGGAAAAGAGATGCAATATTAACTCGCGTTGATTTCACTCGATTCAATCGTGTATTTCGTTATACCTGAAATGTGTCTCGTTTATAATTTCCAGCGGCTCGACTGATCTCATACATGGATCCCGCAGTGGACCCCTGCGAAGATTTCTATGAATATTCATGTGGCGGTTGGCACAGGTCAAATGTCATTCCTGAAGATGATTCTCATTATGTAGTTCCCTCGCAACTTATAAAAAGCTTAGAAATCCAGTGTAAAGGTAAGTGAGAGTGTTGCTGTGAATATGATCGTTATTATATTATTCACCCGAACAAATGGTGGTGATTTGTCTATAAAAGGACCGTATGTCACTTGTTTCAAGTGATTTGTTGCAGTGGATATGTATTGACTTTGACAGAAAGTAATAACGAGATAAATAAAAAAAAAACATCCGAAGTAACAAAAGTAACATTGATTGTTGTTGTATTGTTTAAAAAGGAGAACAACAGTACGCTACATTATTTCGCAGACCCTTAAGCACGCAGCTATTTGATTACTGGACTTCAAAAAACGGGACACAGTCAATGATACACAATATCATAGACAGTTTTCTCTGAAAATTCTCAGTGTCATGAAAAAGTAAATGACTTTGCAGGATTTTGTATGGGCAGTTCATATCGCCGATGTTTTCCTGGGGAGCGTTTCATCAAGCGTTTTGTCAGTGATTTTTACCGACAACTGTTATAAGCTACTGAAATCCTTGCATCTGATTGGCTGAGAGCAAATTTGTCACTAAAAATCACTGACAAAACGCTTGATGAAACGCTCCCCAGGACATGAACAGTACAAGTAAGTACTGTGCAACAATTCCCCATTTGTACCTCATAGATATATCATTTTGGATGAAACCTATTTCATGTTTAAATTTATTTTTCTCCCCTTCAGAACTTATTGAAAGGACGCCACCTCCGTCAGAAACGGCTGCAATCAGAAAAGCGAGATATTTTTACCAGTCCTGCATGAATGAAGGTAAATGCAACACAAAACGAATAAGGCAATATCTGTTTTTTGATGGGCGATCAGACACATTCCGATATGAATATGGCACTGGTGTCGTATGAGGAAAGTCCCATTTTTTGCATGCATGCATTCGAATATTTCATAACTTAATTATAAGAATCGTCCCGGAATCATCCCCAAAGCGCATTAAATTGGATAACAATCTTTTAAATCCTTGACGAATAGTCTTTTTGCTTGGCTGGAGCGATACCTAGAGATTTGACCTTCACCCCTAAGCCTGCAATCGAAAGGGTTTCGATCAAATGAATTTGCATTGTTATGGTTGGTTAATTACACGCGGATTAAACAATTCAATTTAATTGGGTTACGAGTGGAAGCCGAGATTAAAACTTAATATCCACAATGTACTACTGACCTAATGTATGAATCAGGGGCGGCAATCAGGTGGGGGGGGGGGGGGGGGGGGGTGGTGTGGAACTTGTCCCCCCACCCCCTGAAAATTTAGGTTAGTCGCCTCCCTCCCCAATACTGAAAAGCTGGCTACGCTACTGCTAAAATTGATCTGAAATCACTGGCGGAATATCGTCGTATTTTCCACACATACATCTTTTATTTCAAATACGTGCTGATTCCTTCAGCCTTGATCCTAGACGAGATCATCCATGAAGCAGCTTTTCCCAGCTAAATTGGGATGGAATGTGCTTTACAGTAGCCTGTAGTGGCGTAGCTACAGGGGAGGGGGTGGGAGCCCCTGTCCCCCATCGAATGGCAAAACAGAAGAAAAAAATCAAGGAAAAGAGAAAAAGAAAGGGCAAGGAGAAAGGACGAGAAAAGATGACGAAAGGACCACTTCCGCACCCTCCCCTTAATCAGTGACATCTTGAATTCGCATTGAATTTTCCGAGTAAGACCGGTGCCAGCAGTGCCCCCTCAACGGCTTCATTCACGCTACGCCTATGACAGCAGGTGCTGTTTCAGACAACGTTGAAAAATGTCTATTTACAATAAAATTGGTCTGTTAGTGATGTGCAAGTAAAAACCATGCTCTTGAAGATTACAGAATTCTGGAACCTGCAAGAGGTTCCAAGTTACTCTCTGATTACAAAAAGTGCAGCTTCCTGGAAAGCAGCGACTGTTGGGGCAGTAACTGCAGTGGCTGGTAACTGATTCCAGTTGCGAGTTGTCCAGGGATAGAATGGGATTTCCTTTTCACAACCATTAATGCTATGTCTAATCTTACGGTGTCGTTTTATATGCAGAATTACTCACCACGCGAGGTAACGAACCCATGATGGCACTGCTCAGGGAACTTGGCGGCTGGCCCGTGGCCAACGACGGCGTCTACGATGAGAGGACTTGGAGGCTGGAGGAAGTCCTCGCAACATCAAGGATGAAACTTGATCGCAACTTCCTGGTCATGAACAGGGTTTCGGTGGATGGGACGAATTCCGATGCTCACATTTTAGCGGTAGGGAGCTAAGAGTTGAAGTTCCTTGAAGCGAAAGAGCTTTCGAAAAAACAAAAAAGTTGGTGAGAAGGTTTGATGAAGGAGAAATTGATATATTCTAATCACTTTGGAGATGATTTGAAGATTGAAATGACAAGAAATAATAATAATATTTTTTAAAGAGAAAGTGGGGGAGGGGGGGGGGGGGGGGAATAGAAGAAAATGAAACCATAGCTTTTCCATCTTTATTTTTGATTAAAAAAGAATAGACAGCGTTGATTGACACAATCAATCTCGATGCGATACATGATTTCGCTTTAACCCTTAACATTAACACGTAATATTTCACCGACTTTCCAATTTTTCTATTTTCTTTTTTTTGTTCCAGTTTGATCAGCCAATATTGGGACTAGAAAATCGTGACTACTTCCTTAAAAGCGAATCAATCAAGGTATGAATGTTACGAGTTTACTCATGTTTTTCGTCACAATGAAGCGCTGTACTTTCTCAAAGTGCCAACTTACTGTCTGCGTAAAGTATAACGTAAATGTACTTTAACTTGCTTAGCATGGTTATCATTTACTCTACTATTTAATGCATTCTCCATTCCACCATGTCTTTGTTGGGGGGAAATCAGTTCATAAAAATTCTAGTTTAGATCAATGTTGTCCAACTGTTGATTTTAAGAGTTTTTATCGACAGTCATACACATACACTGTGGTTGGCCCCTTTAAATCAAAGACTGGCTAAGACAAAACATCATTTGGAATGTATCAAGTGCACTTCGTCAACGTTGTTTTTCCCACAGAGTTTTAGGATCAGATCAACATTGGTACCTGTTTAATTTTGTCCTGTAATTACGTCATACTGATTTCACTTATTTTGCAGGGTTTGGAAGCATATGAAAAATATATGATCGACATGGCTCTGGAAGTAAGAGGAGGGAACGACAGAGACGAAGTCACGAGACAAATGCAACAAGTACTGAATTTCGAGAGAAAAATGGCTAACGTGAGTATATCCCTCCATCAGCACCTACAATCACTTTAAACTTTAATCGCGGGTTCTCCTGGGGAATCTAACACGTTTTTGCTATTTACCAGATAACGTTTGGCAAGAGTTAACTTAAGTGAACTTCAATTTTACGACCCATCGGTCTTACGTAATGCCCACATGAAAAGGAATCGTTATAAATTCCGCATCCGGACGATGACTGAACTTTCTCCTAGTCTCTTCCCGCAAGTTCCAGGTGGGACACGAATTTCGCCGAGTGTGAGATTTGTACTCACTCGACTTGGCAACTATACACCAAGGCCGGTGTGCGAGCAATGACGCAATGCACGTGAGAGCTACCGCGTGTATGTCTTATAACAAACCTACGAAGAGAAATTTTTTAAAGCAAATTGTCCTACTTTGAGGTTGGCTTATCTTGTTAAAACTTCATCAATATGACATTACACTGCTGCATCATATCTGTGCCATCAACAGCATACAGGC
Organism: Heliocidaris erythrogramma; assembly: GCA_025617745.1. Classification (NCBI taxonomy): domain Eukaryota; kingdom Metazoa; phylum Echinodermata; class Echinoidea; order Camarodonta; family Echinometridae; genus Heliocidaris; species Heliocidaris erythrogramma. The sequence continues at coordinate 14,897,559 of CM046865.1, read as the reverse complement.
CATAGAGGGCTCAGTTAATAGCATGGATCAGTGCCGTATATAGAGAGAGTCTGGCCAACTCGGTTTCAGTTGGGTAGCAACATGGCGTATATTCCTTTGTTATGTAAGCTTGCAACAAAGGAATATGCGCCATGTTGTTACCCAACTGGAGCCAAGTTGGCCAGACTCTATCTATATACGGCACTGGCATGGATGGCCTTTAAACCGCACTCCGAAAACAGCTAAAGATCTTGTACAATACTTTTAAGCATATAGTTTCCTATATATGCCCAACACTTCATTATGGACAATTTATTTATGTGTCCCATTTTCAAGAAAAAAAAGTTGCAAAGCGTTCAATTTCTACCGTAGACAATTAAAGTAATAGGCCCATATTCTGCTAAAATGTACACCAGAACCGAACGTCGGGTCTAACTGAAGTATTTTTTAAAGATTTTAGACTTTTATTTCAATTTTCATTTTCCAAAGTAACAATTGTGCAGTTAACAATGTGAATATAATTGACAACGGAACTAAGTGCAGAAACATTTTCAATCATTGAAAGCAAAATAAAGACCATTAACATTTGAGTTGTAAGAAAATAAAATAATAACAACAATGAAGACTACAATAAATTGATTATATAACATTTGAATGAAAACAGAGACCAGCAAAGAAGCAGAGCTTGTAGAAGCGCTGGTCCCTGGCAAAAAGTAAATCATATGTCATGCAAAACATGAACATTAAACTGGGCAGTCATGCATAACATGCCAAAAGGGTAAAGAAAAAAAAACATAAAAGGGGAAAGAGAAGAAAAATCGAAAATAAAAGTTGTAGAAAAAGAAGACAGATGCATGGCCATTGAAAATAAATCTTAAATAATACAAACATATTAACAAAACAAAACACACGTTTTATCAATGAGAAAACAATGAAAAATAATTGTAAAAACAAAAAGCCGGAAACAGTAAAGACCTGAAGGAGTAAATAGATGCCAGTCTTTACATTCAGAGAATCTTAAAATTGTGACATCAATGGGGATCAATTTCCATAAAAAACAATTAGCAATTATTTCATTTTACGTTTGAATGTATACGCAAACTTTCACTGTATCATATATCTAACCGGGGGGGGGGGGGGGGTTAGAATTAATCACATAACATAAAGTTTCTAAGGCTTTTATCCGAAAACAATATATTAGTGTCAGTTGCATACATATTAAACGCCAATAAAATTTATAAACAAAATAAAAAGTAAAGGGCATAGGATAGAACCCTGTGGGACATTATTTGAACTTGCAGTTATCAGTACAGACATATTGTTGACGTTCGTATGAATAATTTCGAAACAAATCTAAAAAAATGCCCCCTGTGCCATAATAATAAAGTTTGTATTACAGAATTTCATGATGCATAATAGTGTCGAATGCCTCAGAGAAATCTAAGAACACTTCTATTTTAGGGTACCATTATCAATATAACTTGTTATGTGTTGTATTTTGGTGTTTTCTAAATCCGAATTGAAATTCATGTAAAATGTTAATACTATCCAAGAGAGCCATTGTACGAGTAAAATGCCAAAATGAATTTGTTTATGACTGATTTATCTAAACGCATACAAAGTTGCTACGAATGATAGGTAGCACTCCGATTGTCAATGAATTCATATATAATTCTCTGAAATTACACTTTTGTTCTTTTCTCTATTTAGATCTCCATGACACAAACAGCTAAAAGAAGAGCTCAGATAATGAATCAAAAAGTCAGCGTATCATATCTGAATAGAAGGATACCAACTGTAAGCCCCATTAGTAATCTTATTAATAGTTTATAGAAAAGTATGAATGTATTGTACATAAGTTTAATATTCATCTTCAAATAAAACAAGTAATTGAAATCATAACCCAAACGATGACCTTGACGTTAGATCATAGAGTGATTGGAAGAATGAGAGAGAGAGAGAGAGAGAGAGAGACAGAGAGATAGGGAGAGACAGACAGGCAGACAGAGGGAATGAGGGGGTATTTCAAGGATTTAACCATGTTAAAGACAGATGGAGATGGGAACAGAGAGAGGGAGAGGAAGAGAGAGAGAGAGAGAGAGAAAGAGTTGGGCAGAACTTTATCCCCAAATTACTCTTTAGCAATAATAATCCATTCACATCTATTCAACTTCTGTTCTTTAGATTGACTGGAATCGATATTTTCAACTTGTAATGAATACATCATACGTCGACCAATCTATGGAACTCGTCGTCTATTCTCCAAAGTACTTGCTGGGACTAAACCAAATTTTGTCAGAAACCTCAAACAGGTAAGAAGAAATACTTCGACAGGGCGGCAGAGGCGCGGTTGTGTTTGTACTTCTATTGATTGAATGACGACATTTTCTCATCGTCAACGACTTTTACAGGAAGACGCATATCAAAGCATAACCGGGGGGGGGGGGGGGGGGGGTGCACAAGGAGGCCTTGGTCCCCTGTTAATCCGCTAAAAACAAACCTAAATGACTCTTTTAATTATTATGAGCATTTATTTCAGAGGAAATGTAACGAAATTGCACTTTAAATCTCATAAATTGAGGAGAACTTTTCAAAATGTTCTCGCTCGGTAGTAATGCAACCTCGCAACACAGTATCATTAAGTAGATGTTTTAAGCCAACAGGGTACGTGCAGAGCCCAACAGAAGGAATATGAGCCCTCTCTTATAGTACGCATGGAAATGAAACCTAATCTTCGAATATACTAAATTAGTAATGAATAGTTTATGCTTGAACTATAAAGAATTATGGCTTGGATGGCCCACCCAGCTATGTGAATATTACAAAGCTTTTCTTATATATATACACACATATACACAAAGAAACAAAATAATAATATTACTTAAAGTCATGGATTAGGAATATACAAAAACATTAAAAGAAGAAGAGGGGGAAATGGGAATACCCCTCCATAAATTGGCAAAACAGGCATTCTCCTTTCAAGATCATAGCAAAATAGAATTCGTATATTTATCAATTTACAATGTATGTACTTTGATTTGCCAAATAAAATAATAATAATAATAATAATAATTTGCAAAATGTAATAAAGTTATTAATCAATTTAACATCTCTAGGTAAATCATTATATTGACGTGAGCCTCTGTGTGAAAGCTTTCTACGGCAACACTGAGTCTTGGGTTTCGGTAACATTATGTTTCTCTGAGATCATCAGACAGTATGAATAAAATTGACTCCTCATATAGACCTGTTTACAAATATATTCACATTTTATGCATAATGTTAAAAAGGTTGTTCTTCACAACCCGAAAGCTTGTCAGAGCCTTGTCAGACATAGCAACAAGTAATGTATGCAAACTGGATTCCAAGTATTAGTTCATTCATTAATAACAGGTTTAATGGAATACCTCGTTACTAGGTCCCCAGGAAAGAAACATCCATAAATTTGAATAACTTAGTAAACAGGTCTATCAGGGAGGAGCCAAACCATGCAATGATTTATAGACCATCATATTCAAGTGCATATTACGTCTGGACTGTAGGGATTTCCATCCTAATTTAAGATGAATTTCCTTATTTGAAATACGAGTCATTGTACTGTTGCTACAATAGATGAAAAATAAAGTTAAATCAAAAGCACAGGCGTTCGAGGCTGGGGCTGGGGGCTGCATCCCCCTAAAATCCGATATTCGGACAACCACCATCTCATATCCGGGCACCGAATATGTGATTTCTACTTGACATTTTTACTACAAGAAGTGTCAAATTAGAAACGGAAGGGTTAATATTTGGGCGTATGTGTCAGCCCCCTCACAAAAAAAACATGCCTGTATGCCTATGATTACTTGCAAATTATGAATAGATGGGTTAAAAAGAGCATCAACGTCCTACCACCACAACCCTTCTGATACAAATTAGGACCTATAAAATGATTTTTTTTTCTAGATTACCATTGCTTCGGATTTTTTGTGCTCCCCTTGTTCACATAGTCTGGCTACGCCAATGAGAAGATGATTGAACCATGAATTTAAATAAATGTATATTTCTTCCCTTTCAAATGCAATAAAAACAAATAGCTTAATATGCAATGATAAGGTATAAAACATCATACACCAAAAATATATACCATGTTTCTTCGATGTTTCGATCCTTAGTTCTTAAACTTATGGGTTTTCGGCGTCTTTAATTTAGCAGCGTATACCATTAAATCTATGTTAGAATGTGTTGCAGTACCTATTCATAACAGGCACTTTAGGTACAATTAATTATAAATAAATATATTTTATATATTCAGTCCCTCATAATGTTACTTCTGAGAAATAAGGGTTTAAAGTTTGCAGTCTATTGAAGCACTCTGACTTGCATGGTATTATGCTAAGGTGACAAAAGGAGGATTAGAACTCGATGAAAATTTTTATGAAGTGATTATCAGATTGTCCTAAAACTTGGCATACTTATTATTCATATCCTGTTCATCGTAGTGCACTAGTATCAATGCAAGAACTCTCTCTGTTTAAAAAAAATGAGACAAGTATTCAGGGTCGTAAAAAAGAAAAGTAATACCACAATATCCAGAGAAGATACACATAAGTCTACTAAAACACGGTCAAAATACCACTTTTAGATTGTTTGGTGCCTCCAAACTTTTACATTACTTAGAAAAAGAGTATACTCTTTCAGGAAATACCAAAAACTAAAATATGACCATGCCAACCAAAAACACATTGATTGAGCTCTAACTGAAAATCACACAGTGGTGCCTGGTCACATATTGTTTATGTATGTATGTATTTATTCATTGAACTTGTTTGACATATCCATCTTTTGTTCGAATATAACATCAATAATGGATAACTAAAGGCATACTGAAATCAAGCAAAACAAGAAATCGACTTTATAAACAACATTTGAATAACCCCACGGATACAAGTTTACTTGTTTATAAAACATACCGTAACAAATTAACAAAGTTAATTCGCTTTTCTCGCAAATTACACTTTTCAAACAAATTACAAAAGGTGAAATCCAACTCGAGCGCAACATGGAAAGTTATAAAAGAAGTTATGGGAACTAAAAGTGACACTTTACCAAAAGATGATTTTACTTTTAATGGTAACAAAATTGCAGATTCTAATGACTATGCCGATTGCTTTAATTCTTTTTTCACTAATATTGGTCCTCAACTTTCTGCCAAAATTGCTACTCCAAATAACGCTCATTATACTGAATTCTTTTTAGAACCGACTCGGGCATCTCTCTTTTTAAATCCCACAAACTCCAATGAAATAATTAATATTACTAAATCCTTAAATGCTTCGAAATCCCAAGGTCACTATTGAAGGAAATAATCCATTTCATTGCTGACCCACTAATATTTAATCAGTCTTTACAGTCAGGTATTTTTCCTGACTTGTTCAAAATAGCCAATGTAACTCCAATTTTTAAAAAGGATGACCAACATGAAATCAGCAATTACCGTCCTATTTCTATCCTCCCCCAGTATATCCAAAATCTTAGAGAAAATTGTTTATAATAGATTATATAGTTTTTTAAACCTCCATAAAGTACTAAATCCGAACCATTACGGTTTTAGAAAAAACCATTCCACTGACCTAGCTCTTGTCCAAATTTATGATAAAATTACAGACGCCATTGCAAAAAAAGAACATGTTATTGGAATACTTTTATACCTTTGTAAAGCGTTCGACACGCTCAATCGTGATATATTATTTTCTAAACTTTATTCTTGTGGTGTTCGCGGCTCAGCGCTTTCTTGGTTTAAAAGTTATTTGAGTAATCGAAAGCAATATGTTACATTCAATGGTATTGATTCACAGTCCCTTCTTATTAAGTGTGGTGTTCCCCAGGGATCTATCCTGGGCCCGCTTTTGCTTTTAGTGTATGTCAACGATGTAATTAATACGTCATAATTATTATCCTTTATCTTATTTGCAGACGACACTAACATTTTTTTATTCTCATAAGAACCTAAAATCATTGGAAAATACTTTAAATGTTGAATTACTTAAAGTTTCGAAATGATTTAAGTACAATAAGCTTTCTCTCCATATTAAAAAAACTCAATATATGCATTTCAAACACAATATCCATGTAGCTAATACTCCTATTAATATTAAGATTGATAACATTTCCGTCGAACAAAAGAAGAGTTCTAAGTTCCTAGGCGTTATAATTGATGAAAATTTAACATGGAAAGATCACATTAATCATATTATATTATGCATTTCCCGAGGTGTGGGAATCATTTATAAGTTAAAATTTATCTTGCCACGAACAACTTTGTTTTTATTGTATAACACATTGATACTTCCTCATATAACATATTGTAATATTGTTTGGGCTAACTGTGGTATTACCAAACTCAATGCCCATTCTTTCCCTACAAAAGCGGGCACTTCGTATTTGTACAGGATCGTCTTACTTTTCTCATTCTGATGCACTATTTTTTCAGCTTAAAACATTGAAGGTCGCTGATTTATTTTTGATATTTTTCAAGTTGCATTTTTTATATTTAAATATAAAAATAACCATCTTCCTTCCTCATTTTCAAAATTTAATCTAAACAGTACAATTCACACGTACCCTACCCGTATTTCAGAAAATTTTCATCTGACAAACCCAAAATTATTAATAACGCATAAGTCAATAAGACACCATGACCCTGACTTGTGGAATAATCTACCCACAACAGTGAAAATGTGCTCCACAATTTACTCTTTTAAAGCGACTATGAAGCGTAATTTAATATCCTTATACTCAAATCCACAACATTGACCATTTATGTAAAATTATAGTATTTTACTGATTATTGATCAATACAACAACTCATGAATACATCTTGACACTTGCACTTGCTTTGCACCTCCTCATGACCTCTTTTTCTCAATTTCTTTTTTTTAAGTTCTATGTCGCTTTTTTACTTTGAGGCCGCCATCGACATCAAGCAAATCGCTCATGATGACGGTCTCCTGCGTTCATAAATCCTGTTAATTGTAAAATGTTAATTTCCAATATTGTATATATATTTTCTTTGTATTCAAGAAGTAAATTGTTAATGTCTGACAATATGTTTATATATATATATTTTTTAAAATCTGTTATACATGTATTACTATATTTTGTATCATGATATTGAACGCAGAAATAAAATCAATTAATCAATCAATAATAATCAGAAGACCAACAGTAATAATAAAAAAAATAGAGTAACTTATGACAAAAACAAAACAATATATCGTGAATATAGCATTCAAAACATAAAAAAAAACACTCATTGATCAACTAGACATGCCCTTTCATGAAAAATAAATTATCAAATTACAAGTAGTATAAGGTGATGAGTAAAAGAGCCATTAAAAGAATGATATACATATATCTATACACTATATATAGATATGCCTCATTATAGATAACTTAAAGTTTATCACGTTCATCAATAGTATATCGCAAAAAATGGCAAATTCTTGAATGAGAGCGTCTTTTTTTAGTGACATTTTCAATATGAATCTCTCCAAACTGTTTATGTTTTCAAAGTTATCATTGAGTGCTTTAAGATTATCAAAAAACAGTTCTCTTTTTATTCCAATTTTCTCACATTGCATGACATAATGGAATTATATATAAGTGTTTTTGTAATATCGTTGGACGTCTCCATCAGGCTTTATATAATGTTTACGGCGAGCCATTAATGTATGTATGATATAACATTTAAATGATTATACCACTGATGATATATGTACGATAATTCAATTGAAAAGGTATCTATTGAAAAATCCATATGGCAGCTCAAGAGCTGAATTACATGGAAAATACATATATTTATATATAAATATACAAGGTAAAATACAATTTGACATATATTCATATTTACAAAAATAGAAAGAGAGATATGAGGTTGAAGATTTTTCAAAATGTCGGTCAATTGAATCTGGTGTCGATATGAGGCTGAAGATTTTTCAAAATGTCGGTCAATTGAATCTGGTGTCGCCGAAACCACTGGCCCGTCTCAGTGGTCTAATGGTTAAGTGATTGGCGTTCCATGCCAGTAACCCGGGTACGATTCCCGGCGGAGACATTTTTTCAACCTTTGCAAGAATTTCGATAGGGAGGTCAGCTCTGGGAAACTTAAACTACGCAACAATTATTCTCTCATTTTCTTTCACACTATAAATGACAGTTCGAAAAAGTCCCCCAAAATAAATGTTTCAAAATATTTGTAGGAAATGTTCATACTTGTCGATAGATTAGGGTCTCTTCTATCAAATGACATCAAAATATCTGGCAATATTTTGAGCTCCAGTGAGCAAAAGTGACTTTTGCGAAAGGGTGCAAAATCCAGACTTGACGAAAATTAGTATTTCGTGCTGGCTGGTAATAACAAATTTGAGAACCGTAAAAAAGTTGACAGTTGGAGTGAACAAATGAACGTTTCAAAATATATTCATGAAATTGTTATACCTATTAATAGCTTATAGGTCTCTCCTATCAAATGACACCAAACATCTAACGATATGTCCATGGTTGACAAAACTTTGTACTGGTTCTGCTGGTATCAGCACAGTTGAGAGTCTTGAAAAGGCTTAGGAACTTTCATATTCTGATCATTAAAAGGCAATATATGAAATAATAGGCTTTGTTTTCTGTATATTCTAATAATATCCTATCAAAACTTTATGGTTGACTGAGAAAAACAGCTTGAATTGCCCAAACTAATATTTCAAAACACTCAGTAAAGCAGTTAATTGCTCACTGAAGCATAAAAATATTGATGAGATACGTAATGACATACAGATGACAGAAACTCTTCTTTCATAAGTTGTCTATTTTTGATCTAAACATGAATATTTCTAAGCCTTTTCATGACTCTCAACTTTGCACCTTTTCACAAAAGTGGTCTTTGGTCACTCGAGCGTAAAATATCGCCCAATCTTTAGGTGTCATGTAATAGAAGAAACCTAAGCTATCCCCAGGTATAAAACTTTGCGTCAAATAATTTGAAATATTTTTTTGGGGAAGACGTTTTCTGACTGTTAGCTTTTTGCTGGGACGCACTGTATATGTATTAATGAAATAAAATCAAATCAAAACCGAGAAATGTTAACATGATCATCATGCATCAAACACATTGTTTAAGTTAATTATTTCGGTTTCTTATTTTGAATACCAGGACCATTGCAAACTATGTGGTATGGCGTGCTGTAACACATACCATGGATATGATGAGCATTCGGGCAAGAGAGATACGGCAGACGTTCCTCAAGGTACAGTTTACTGACCATTATTATTCATGTATGTTGCGTTTTTAAATTGAAATTAAAATTCATTTCCCCCTTAAAATCGCTATAAAAAGCTTAACATATAGTGACGAGTACAGTAAAGGTTGTATCCCCCGAAAGTGAAGCTTGCGTTTGGAATAGCAGAGGGTGAGGGGGAGGGGGTGGGAAGCAGTTGCCCTCCCCAATTTGTTTCTCCCGCAATTAACAATGCATCATGTTGAGCTTATAGTAACGAACTAATTCATCATCGTGAGGGAATTAAAGGACCCCCTTAAAAACTACGCAAGTTCCCTTCAACCAATCTTTCCCCCACATTAATAAAGCAAAAATGCTTAATCAAATTTAGTTACGATTAGACAATGGTCAATATTTTGAAAATATTATTTTGGTGAAAAGCTACATTTCTTCCTTCTGCCAAAATGTGGTCCATGAGCATTTGGTGGGTAGATTGGCCCCAATTGCAAGGGCGTCTGAAAATGCCTTTTCTGTGTGTGTTATAATGTCCAGTCATGCTACTTCGACTCGACCTCAAGAGTCCTTTTCGGGAGTTCTTGGGGCTATTAAAACCCAATGGGAACGGTTAGGCGGACAACCTTTCTGTAAACGACTTTGATGGTTTTTAAGGGGTCAAATCAAATTGTGTTAATGGGGTGACAATTTCGAGACAGGGTTCAGGCCATTTTTTGACAAAATTAATATTATGTGCAACTTCATTCTCATTCCGCTGGCCTTTGATAACAACAGCATATTGACGAAAATCCTTTCAAATTAGCATTATGCAGTAATGATTTCTCTATCATTGAGTTTGATATCACCATTATTTTTTACATTAGCAACATAATCTTCATCAATCGCTGAATCGATCTGATGTTCATGTGACTTTTGACCTTTGACCTGCAGGTAGTGAGTGGAGAAAAGAAGGAGCCAGCGAGATGGATACAGTGCATTGAAAACACAAATACTTTCATGTCTCATGCGTTGGGGGCGCTCTTCGTGCAGGAGAAATTCGACGTCGAGAGCAAAGAAACGGTAGGAGCGAGAAGACAAATCCTCCAGGGCCCTATAAAACCTGCTTGAATACTGTTATGTTACTTTAGTTGTTGTTCGATGAATATCATTCTGATTACTACTATAATTATATTATTGTTACACATTATTTTAGTCTTTTTTATCGCATTTATTCGTTTTTTCAATCTTTATCAGTAATACCATTTTTATCATTATTGTTGTTAATTCATTGTTATTAACACTTCTTAATTCCTTATATTATAATCCCTAATATTATAATCCCTACAATCGTTACTATTCTCACCTCATTAATTACGATTAATTTTGTTATCAACATTATACTGATCAATATTACCATGATATTGATTAACCCACAATCATAGCTACTCGTTATTTATAGTACTATAACCTTATGGATTGTATTTTTCTTAACCAGGCGTATCAGATGATCAACCATATGAGAGGCTCACTCTATAAAATCATAAACTCCACAGACTGGATGGATGACGTAACAAAGGGAAAAGCACTACAGAAGGTTAGTTTTTAAATCAAAATAGTGTCACCATTAGATTCCAATAACGCTTCATACTGGAATATATTCTGACATTGGCTGTAATCTCCTCAGGACAGAATGTCTTAAAAGGCTAAGTACAGTGATCAGCGTGAGACTGGGGGTTTTTTGGTGATTTACGAACTTTCAATATGACAAGAAATTGGTGAAAAGTTTGTACCAAAGTTTCATGCCTCATGTATTTGTAGTCCCATATACACATTTCTGTGTGCAGTGCTTGTGACTTTCAGCAAGTTTGAGTCAATTTATTATCATTTTGATGATTTCAAAATATCACAGTTATACACCAATTGTTATAGTACATAATCAACCTTCCCCAACTGAGTCCAGACGGTTTCTTTCAAATTGCAGTCGCATGACCAGGACCCTGTTTCCTAACGAGTTACAATGATTACTATATTAATAATATTAATACATGTGATTTATAAGGCGCCAAATCCATTTAAACTGAAATGCTCAAGGCGCACAGGTGAAAGGAGAGAAAATGAAGAGACAAAACAACAAATTATGCATATACAGAATTATACAAGTATGTCTTAAGTTTGGTTTAAAATACTTCAACAGAATTGGTTTCGCGGATCTCTCGAGGGAGAGAGTTCCACAGTGAGGGCCCAGCATGAACAAAAGCTCTTTCCCCCCACTTAGTAGTGCATTTGGGAACAAAGAGAAATCCTGAGTTTTGGGAACGTAATGATCATGATTGGGTGTATCTATTAATTAGAGTAATATTGCACTGTGGAGCAGAACCATGAACACAATGATATACGAGCAGAAGGATTTTAAATAAAACACGCTCACTCATTGGCAACCACGTATATCAGCACGTATATTATATATTGGCACGTATATTAGCTACTGAAATAATGGGATTTTATTAGCTATGAGCAAAATTGTCACAGATATGTGGCAGTTGTTATTGATAACATGTTTTATGAAACAGGGCCCTGAACCCAACTTTATCTTTAGAGATAAAGAGTTGCGATTGATTCGAAGCGATCGCAAGTCCTCCAATCAATCGCAAATTTCCAATCTCCTATCTCTTAAGTACAGAGTTGCGATTGATATAAATTGCAAATTATTTGCAATCAATCGCAACACTTAATAAGACGGGGCGTTGGTCATGAGATTACATCGTGAAAGAAACTGTCTCAAAGCAATTGGAAAGGTTGATCATGTCTACATAAGGATTGGTGTATAATCACTGTGAGGTTTTGGAATCATAAAAAAAAGAAATTGACCTAATCTTGCTGAAAAGCGGCCCGAACACGTTAGCTATTTCTCATCATATTTTAAATATTAGGGCATTTGAAGATAAATCCTTTTCAGGGGACATTTGTAATATGTGGTTCTTCTAATCTGACATAAAAATTATGAGAAAGCTCACAAATTATTTTTCACTTTTCCCAAAATTCAACCTTCTATACACATTTTCCTATTTTTTAATGTGCCACAAATATACACCATGACATAAACATGATTGCTTACTAGTAAAATGCTACTCTGCACGTAACACGATGATTCATTGGAATCAGTAGCAATTGCGGATCTAAGATTCCTTTGCGGGAGGGGGGGGGGGGGGGGGGGGGAGGGGGAGGGGCACAAGTCTAAAATTTCTTTCATAAGGAAAACCAAAAAACAACCAAAACAACAACAACAGACAGACAAACAACCAAACAAAAAGGTGCATCATATTTTTTGGCTGCCCTTTTACTCAATGATGCACTGCATTAGTGGGAACCACGCACCTCGAAGAAAATTATATCATGCCGTTTCTCATGACCAATTTTAGTTGATGGGAAATGTCACGAAGCTGCGCGCAAATTACGGCTGTGCCAATATTGAAGGGTGATGGAGCGGTCCATAATTAGAAGAGAGGATGAGCATATATTTTTTAATGCATCTTATTTGCATGGTGAATAATAAAAACATTGTATAAAAAAGGGGGAATAGGAAAAACATGATCATAACAGAAGGTATTGGGAAACAGATTGGTATTAGGATGAGCGCGATTGCAATGGATGAAGATTCGTTTTTAGCATAGCAATTTAAAGAGAATGATGTAGCGACGAAGTGTATAATAATGGCACTTGGATATACGTGAGAGAGTTCTCGTTAGGGTCAGAATGACATAATGAAAAGAAAACAATAGTTATAAATAGAAAGGTAAGAAGAGGATTAGAAGAAGAAGAAAAAAAGAGAAGTAAAGATAAGAACAACATTAGTGATATTATATAGTAAAAAGGAAGAGGAACAAGAGGAAGTACTAAGAAAAGGACCAGTAAGAATAGGGGGTGTTTCACAAAGAGTTAAGTTTGACTAATAATCGCACTTAAATTCCTAGTTGTGTGCGGTATATGACACATCACCGCATTGGTCAGCTCGTACTCACGGGACCAGTGGCGTAGATACGAACACACTTTCTATTGTTAGTGGGGGATGATGAATAGATCATCCCCCCACTAACAATGGATAATTATGCTTGTCTACCCCCGTGCACGGGACGCGCGCTATTGGGTAATCTACCAATGAGATTACGCGTTTAATACTGTATGCGTATTGGCACTTACGCATGACTTTTTTCATGGTGTTCAGACGCTAAAAATCTATACCAAAACGGTATAGCTATACGATGAAATTTTGCGTCTGAACGCTGACTAACGAAACGACGTATAGCGAAATGACGTATAGCAAAACGAGGGTCAGAGCATCGTTTCGAACTAGAACTCGATAAAGAATCACTGTTCCGTGTCCGTCTGAACGTATGGCGACCATAGAACGGTATAACTGGGCGGGGCTTAACGGGAGCGCGCGTGAAAGGTGACCTTTTTCTCTTCCGCGGATACCTCGTGATCATAAGAACACGCGCAGTGGGAAACTGCGCATCTATACCACCTTTTTCACGACGGTCGCAATATGCGTCTGAACGACCCGTTAGCTATACAATGATTCTTTATACGTCGTTTCTTTATCGAGTTTCGGTATAAACTGAATAGCGTCTGAACAGGGGGTTAAATTCCTAGTTGTGTGCGGTATATGACACATCACCGCATTGGTCAGCTCGTACTCACGGGACCAGTGGCGTAGATACGAACACACTTTCTATTGTTAGTGGGGGATGATGAATAGATCATCCCCCCACTAACAATGGATAATTATGCTTGTCTACCCCCGTGCACGGGACGCGCGCTATTGGGTAATCTACCAATGAGATTACGCGTTTAATACTGTATGCGTATTGGCACTTACGCATGACTTTTTTCATGGTGTTCAGACGCTAAAAATCTATACCAAAACGGTATAGCTATACGATGAAATTTTGCGTCTGAACGCTGACTAACGAAACGACGTATAGCAAAACGAGGGTCAGAGCATCGTTTCGAACTAGAACTCGATAAAGAATCACTGTTCCGTGTCCGTCTGAACGTATGGCGACCATAGAACGGTATAACTGGGCGGGGCTTAACGGGAGCGCGCGTGAAAGGTGGAAGAGGAAATCCAGGCAGGGGGGCTAGCGGATACCTCGTGATCATAACAACACGCGCAGTGGGAAACTGCGCAGCTATACCACCTTTTTCACGACGGTCGCAATATGCGTCTGAACGACCCGTTAGCTATACGATGATTCTTTATACGTCGTTTCTTTATCGAGTTTCGGTATAAACTGAATAGCGTCTGAACAGGGGGTTTAAGTCAAACTTAACTCTTTGTGAAACACCCCCTGGAATACGAGGAAGATGATGGAGCAGAAAAAAGAAGAAAACGTCAAAGAAGAGGAGGAAGAGGAAGACAGGGGGGGGGGGTAGATGAAGAAGGCGAGGAAAAACAAGAGAAGCAATGAAGGAGAAATTTAAAAAGAAATTGAACGGGAAATCAGAGATTAAACAAAAGCAGAGGATGCATTAAGAGAAAACGAATAACAAGAGCAGGAAGAAAGGAAAACAAAGACAAAATGAAAGAAAAAAGAAGCTGGAAAGAGTGTCCTAGGAAAACAAAGACAAAAATGAAGAAGAATGGGAGGGAATGTACAAAAAGGAAGGAAATAAAGAGACCCCAGTATTCTTACAAAATCATAAATAAAACATAGGATGTCGTCAACAAAATAATATATAAAAGAAAGTTCAGACAAGTAATTAGTTTCTTCATAGGATTCATTTCTGCTAGTCAGGAGACAATATTCTATATACCATATGTAAATTATTGATGTAATTAAAGAAAGAAGAAGCTGGAAAGAGTGTCCTAGGAAAACAGAGACAAAATGAAAAGGAATAAGAGAGAATGTACAAAAAGGAAGGAAATAAAGAGACCCCAGTATTCTTACAAAATCATAAATAAAACATATAGGATGTCGTCAACAAAATAATATATAAAAGAAAGTTCAGACAAGTAATTAGTTTCTTCATAGGATTCATTTCTGCTAGTCAGGAGACAATATTCTATATACCATATGTAAATTATTGATGTATGAAGTTTCTTCATAAAAAACTATGTAAATTATTGATGTAATTAAAGAAAGAAGAAGCTGGAAAGAGTGTCCTAGGAAAACAAAGACAAAATGAAGAAGAATGGGAGGGAATGTACAAAAAGGAAGGAAATAAAGAGACCCCAGTATTCTTACAAAATCATAAATAAAACATAGGATGTCGTCAACAAAATAATATATAAAAGAAAGTTCAGACAAGTAATTAGTTTCTTCATAGGATTCATTTCTGCTAGTCAGGAGACAATATTCTATATACCATATGTAAATTATTGATGTATGAAGTTTCTTCATAAAAAACTATGTAAATTATTGATGTAATTAAAGAAAGAAGAAGCTGGAAAGAGTGTCCTAGGAAAACAAAGACAAAATGAAGAAGAATGGGAGGGAATGTACAAAAAGGAAGGAAATAAAGAGACCCCAGTATTCTTACAAAATCATAAATAAAACATAGGATGTCGTCAACAAAATAATATATAAAAGAAAGTTCAGACAAGTAATTAGTTTCTTCATAGGATTCATTTCTGCTAGCCAGGAGACAATATTCTATATACCATATGTAAATTATTGATGTAATGAAGTTTCTTCATAAAAACCTACAAAATACAATGTAACGAACCCTCATGAAAGGGTACATTGTACTTTTATCTTATTAAAATATATAATTCTTCTTTTCACAACCGGCGAAAAATATTGGCAAGCTCAGTCACTGGTATTTTGCAAGAGTAGAAATGTGCTGCAGGACATTGTCATGTATTTTCCCTACAAGTTTTTTGCCTTCTTGCACTATATTTGTCAATATTATGTTTCTGTCATACAGGCATATGCAATTCGAGAACAAATTGGATATGAGGAAAAACTCTTAAACTTTACTCATCTTGATGGGATGTACGAAGGAGTGAGTAAACTATTTCTATATTAAATATTCAACGATACCTATTTATATCAAGTTTACTTTCCCAGTTTAAAAAAAACAACATGCCAATGACTTATAATTGAAATGTCATTCACCTTGCTTTGTAAATGCACTACTTTAATTTAATTTCGTTCTCCAGAGGTGTTGTGGTCTAGTGGATAAGTCCCTGGACTGAGAACCACAAGGTACGGGGTCGAATAACTGGCGCACTAGTGTCTTTTGGCACACTAGGCCCAGGTGAGGTAATTGGGTACCTGGCAATTTCTTGAAATGCTAGAGCGCTTAATTAACAGCAGCCATGCTAAAGCCGGGTTAATGATTGTGGAGCGCTAGGAGTGTCAAGTCTGACATACATGTGCGCTATAGAAGAACCCACTGTTATTATGATAATCATTGTATATTTACAGAGATATCCTCACAAATTGTGATACACTGGAAAGAAAAATATCTAGAACCTTTAAATGTCTCTCGAGCTTTTCACACTCACCAGTGGCTCCTTTTAAGGGCTGGTCAGATTTTGACGATAACGATACCGAGATTTTCAATTAAAGGAACACCACATAATGTACATGTGGGTATGTTCGTGTATGTTAATAGTAGGACAGGTCTTGGGTGGACCTTTAATTAAAATTTCACTATCGTTATCGTTCAAGTCTGACAGGCCTATAATGTTGTAGAAAGGACCAATTACTTTACAAGAGAATGTTTATATTAACACCATAAGAGGAGCTGCTGGTGTATGGGACTAGTTCGTGCACATGTTTAAAAGAAACTTTTCCTTTTCGTAGTTAGTGTAATACTGTTCTATTTCCTATTCATACCGAATCACAGCTTCATACTTTTAATAGTCGGAGTATATTTGGTTTATCTCTATAATTACCATGCTTACGAATTCGGTTTCGCTTTCTTCTGTATATATCAAGTTGTTCAATACATTTATAACTACTTAATTTGAACTTACTCGATTTTTAACATTTTCCCCGTTCTAGGTGGATATAACGATAGATCGGTATTTCGAAAACGCAATACAGGTTATGTCGGATCATGCCAGGAAACTAATTGGTAAATTGAGCGAAACTGTGGATAGGTACGGCTGGACCACTGCACCAGTTGTTGTCAACGCTTACTATCACTTCACTAAAAATTCGATCTGTAAGTGATTTTTAAATATACAACTACAACTACTACTGCTGCTGCTACTACTACTACTACTACTACTATACTACTACTATCACTGCTGCTGCTGCTACTATACTACTATTACTACTACTACTACTACTACTACTACTACTACTACTACTACTACTACTACTACTACTCCTACTACTACACTAGAAATTAGGGTTCACTTTAGGGTGCAAATTTTGGCGGAGCACCCGTATATCTACTCGGGTGGAATTTTGCACCTCTACGGGTGCGCTTTGCGGAAACCGGGGTTCAAAATTGTGTAAGGTTGAATTCTGCACCCTTCGAGCAGAAGTATTAGTCTTACATGAATACCCACACTAGCATTGTTGACACTTATGTCACAATATATCATGAAGTATAAGACTTATTATTCAAAAGCACAGAAATGAAATTAATTAGAAAAAAGAAATAATAAATCCATTTCGATCAGCTTGTGTCGTAAATTTGCTTAAATTGAACATCTCCGTAGTGACGTGTTTCAAAAGAGTAATCGCGCAAAGACTAACAGTAACCGGCTTGCAAGTTGACAGCAACCAACGTATCGCTACTCGTAGGGATTAAGGCAGGAAAATTTGCATAATTCGCATTTTTAAATTATATGGGGATTTTATCACGGCTCATTTTGATAGTTTCTTTGTAAAAAAAGTTATTGAAATAAGAATACGTGTTTACATTTGATAATTCAGTCGGGATTATATCATTTTAAGGGAAAGTGCTAGTTTTACTAACAGTTACACTGATTTGTTATATTAGAATAGATAGTAGACTATACACTGCAACTTAAAAGTTGAATAAGTAATCCTAAATGTGAGACTGTAGAAGCCCCCGGGCGTGGCCTGATGGATTTCACCGAGGTCCCCTCATGGCGTGTATTGTACTGTCTGTGTTCTATGTGCGTGAAATATGAAATAACGGCAACTTTAAATGGTCTGCCGCCAAGCTGTGAAGAGGCGAGAATGGTGATCGATTGTCATCGACGTTGCACCCATTAGGGTGCAGTTATGAACCCAGAGGGTGCAAAAATGGGGTGCAATTTTCAACCCCATACCGGGGTGCAAATTTTGAACCCCTATTTCTTAGTGTGTACTACTACTACTACTACTATTATTATTAGACCAGGAGCCTGTCCCGAAATAGTCACGCCCATAAGATTTGACGCCGTAAAGTCGATTAGACCATCTAAGTCATTAACAAAAAGATTGACCGCCTCTATACAAATTTAAGCTTGCGGCACGCAATAATAAGCGTGTTTTTGACAGATTAAGCTTGCGGCACGCCTGTGGCAAGCTTAAATGGATACTCAACCGCGGATTGTGGACGTTGTTATGCCGCGAGAGGGCACCGTGATCGTTGCCTGATCATGCCGTTGCCCCGAGGCAAAGCAAAACTTCGGACAGACTGGTCGCCGCACAACATGCACGCTCCGCCTGAGCTCTCGTGCGAAATTCGGTCGGCTTCGTGCAGTCCGAAATGTACTCCCAGCAGTCCGTCGGACGCGTTCGACGCACAAACTTTGTGTACGACTGAATGGGGCTTACGCAATCTTGACTTTCACCACGGCCGCCTGCCTGGTGGCGTATCCCTTTAACACGAGCTTAAAAAATAATGGCAAGCTTACTGCAAGCTTGCACAAAAATGGTAAGTGTGCGGCAAGCTTGAGGCAAGCTTGCAGAAAAATTGGCCAGTTTACCGCAAGCTTGCACAAAAATGGCAAGCGTGCGGCACAGTTTCATGGGAGGCAGCAGGCTTGCGGCAAGGTTGCACATTTCAAAATTTAAATTTATTATTTAAAGATAGTAAGATATTTGAAAAATATCAAGAGATAAGAAATATGATATTCATCATGCATTTGGTCTGATCAAGGACTCTGCCAGATAAGATTATATGCTAAACTATTATATTAAGACGATTTAAATCGGAGTGCAATATTCTACCCATATCCATTTTTATCACTAGAAAACAACAAAGTAACTTGATCATTTCTTTATATGCATATATTATAATTTGCTATTAAATACCATAATCATTATTCGCACTTATAAAATGACAAACTATTTTGAGAAAAAAATGATGCAAATTGAAATCTCCTTATGTGCTTATGTGGCTTCCTCATGCAAATTATAAGTGCTGATTTCAAATTAAAAACAAACTATAGATATAAACATGGTACAAATTGGTATGAATGAATATACATGACTCCTTTGCATATTTCTACTTTCTACATAAATTGCTTCAATGAAATATTCAATAGCATATTAGTTTCATGCTAAAGCTTCAAAAATATTGGATTATATTCAGAAAGTCTATGTAAAAACAAAACACACTACTTCAATTAACTAATTATTTACAATAATTATG
Source organism: Heliocidaris erythrogramma (assembly GCA_025617745.1). NCBI lineage: Eukaryota > Metazoa > Echinodermata > Echinoidea > Camarodonta > Echinometridae > Heliocidaris > Heliocidaris erythrogramma. The sequence goes on along the minus strand of CM046865.1, from coordinate 14,877,766 downwards.
AAAACACTAACCACTAAATCGATGCAGTTTGGTACAAGATGATACATGTATATAATACACAAATGTAAAAGCTCAGGGTAGAAACTAAAACTTGATTGCAAGCTAGCCGCAAGCTTGAGGCACGCTTAATGGCACGCTTATCGGCAAGCTTGCCGCAATTAAGCTCGTATTCTACCAAAATAATATGTAAATTAGCTGCAAGCTTGCATTATGCTCGTCACAAACTTTTTATCAAGCTTGCTGCAAGCTTGCCATCAAGCGTCCCGCAAGCTTGTGGCAAGCTTGCAGCTAATTTACATATTTGGTACAAACGAGCTTGCCGCAAGCTTGCTGGCAAGCCTGTGTACAATCTTGCGGCACGCTTGCGGCAAGCTTGCCAATAAGCGAACCAAAATTTGTATAGGGGCGTAGCCCCCAAAAGAGACCTCAAAGTCGGGTCGATTTTACCCCCATGCACCAAACTCTTTGAGTAGGAAGTAGTATGACTGGACATTACAAAACGCAGAAAACTGACAAAAATTTCCGTCGGAATGGGGTGTAAGACGGCCCCTATTAAAACATTGGGGTAAAATCTTTCCCCTTGAAACCCAGGGACTAACTTATTTTTAGAAGGAAGAGCTATGGATGTACATTTCAAGAAATTAAAACTGACAAAATTGTCTATCGGGAAGTGGTCAGACCCCCTGAAATGAAAACCCAACGTGCCCTTTAGCAACGCTTTGCCCCCCATGCTCTATATGTAAAGGAAAAACATTTTCTTACTTTCTGGCTATGATAACCAAAAAGTATTTTATTCAATTCAATTCAAATTTACATGATGTAATTTTAAGTGTTATAATTTTTCTTGAGGTGCTATTTGGTGTCAATTGGTCATTGCATTAAGAAGCTATTAAATTGTGAAAAACGTATTGCTTTCTCCAATTCTCATCTGACAAGGCATAATACAGGAGCTTGCTTGGTATCTGTACAATCAACACATGAGTAGTACATTTCAGCCTGGCAGCCACATACCATAGATACCTGAAAAGCTCTTCTATTATGCCTTGTCAAACAGGTAGACAATCAGTGTGTTTACATAATGAGTGTTGTGTTTACATAATCCTGACAATATTATTAGGCTACTGTTTAGAAAGTGATACATTTTTTCACAATTCAATAACTTATTAATCAAAAGACCAACTAACACTAAATTGCACCTCCAGAAGATTATTATACTCAAAATTATGTTATGGAAATTTGAATTGAATTGAATAAAATACTTGCGAGTTATCATTGTCGGAAGGTAAGAAAATGTTTTTTCTTTTATACATACAGAGCATCTTGGGGGGGGGGGGGGTAAAGCGTTGTCAAATCCGATATCCGATGGATATTTTTGTCAGTTTTTATATTTTTGGAATGTACATTCATAGCTCTTTCTTCTGACAAAATTTGGTCTCTGGGCTTCGAGGGGAAAAATATCTAGGTTTGTTTTTTGTATATTGTAAACCCGACGGCTACGATCAGGCTGCGCTGACAACCTTTTTAACAATAACTTAGATGGTCTAAATAGCTTTACGGGGTCAAATATTGCGGGTAAAATGGGGTGACTATTTTGGGACAGGTTCCCATACTATATATTACTGCTGCTACTACTACTTCTACTACTACTACTACTACTACTACTACTACTACAATTACTACGCACTACTACTACTTCAATTACTACGCACTACTACTACTACTACTACTACTACTACTACTACTGCGACGACTACTACTACTACTACTACTACTACTACTACTACTACTACTACTACTACTACTATTACTGCTACTATTGCTACTACTACTATGACAACTTGTACTACTACTACTACTACTACTACTACTACTACTACTACTACTACTATTATCACCGCTATTACTACTTGTACTACTACTACTACTACTACTACTACTACTACTACTACTACTACTACATGTACTACTACTAGTGCTACTAGTACTACTACTACAACATGTACTACTACTACTTCTACTACTGCTACTGCTACTACTACTACTATTACTGTTACTACTCTTTCTGCTACTATTGCTACTACTAGCAAGATTGCATATTTTAGATTCAAAGGTATGGAGCAGAACATCGTGCTTGAAAAAGTGAAGGGTTAAATGAAAAGTGAAAGGAAAAGGATGAATTATATTACCAAAAAACAAACATGTCCTTAAACGAGCTATGCCATATGGCAAAAGACAAAATACCTGGAAATAGTTTGTACATGGGGTTACCAGAAGTCGGAGAGGACTTGACGGTACTTAAAAACAAAAAAATATTTTAGTCCAGATTAGCATGGATATGACATGTATTGTATCAACGGCATTTTTTTTTGCTTTTGTTGCTGTTGTTGTTTTGGCGTAATTATCTTCATTTTGTCAATACGATTAACGTTGAGGGGGAGGGGGCGTAGCTCTATTTGCATCTCCATAGTTACGCCTAAATTGTGTTTTATGTAAAAAGTGAATTTTCTTTTTTTTTGTACCCTTTCCTTTTTTATTTAGCTTTCCCTGCAGGTATTTTGCAGCCACCGTACTTTAGCAGACGATATTCAAGGTAATAATATCCTCATTCTTATTCTCTGTAAAAAAAATGCAAAATGAAGTCTGAAATCAAATCAAATACATGTATACAGTAAAAAATGCCCAATTCAAGACTGAAGCCCAACGCACACTGTATGATCTGATTGCGATTAGATTTGGGGAGAAATTGCCATATCTTTTGATATGAAATCTCACCATGTCGAGTTTGTGAAGGCAATGAGCCCATACGAGAGTAATTCAAGGGAATCTTTGCACTAATAGTACGGCGGCATAGCTCCGGGTTTTTTTTTTGCTTAATTGTGCACTTTTGTCTGAAAGCACCAAATTCGGTACAGTAGTAAAATGATACATACTGAACAATATTAGACATGGAAGTACTTTCAGAAACTAATTATGGGGTAATTTTAAAGGTAATTGCAATTTTAAACTCTCCCAGATAATCTCCCTCAACTAGGTGTTCGGACCCTATACGCTTCAAAAATGTTATTGTTAGCACAGGCAGTGCCGCGGTGGTATGCCCAAAATAATAAGAGCGAGTATGTTCTGGTCGAATTGTACAATGGGTACATGTGCAGTACCGTACTTGTTGAGAGTATAGAAATCTATAAAGGCTAGCATTCGCGGATGATTTGCGAAAATCTTCCGTTTTAAAGGCAATATATATTTACATGTAAAGGCGTTTGTTTAAGGTCTATGACTCTATGCATCATATGCAACAAGCACTTGCTCCTGGTTTCCAGAGAAAGATTATATTGGCCTATACTTACAGGCAGAAATGGAGGCAATGAAAATAAAATACTCGGGGAAAGGAAGGAGACGTATTATGAAACGAAAAATATATTATTAAAAGGGTAGGCTTTAGAAGATGAGCCATGCATTATTGGAGAATTCATGGATTGCTATGAAGAAGAAACAGTTAATACGAAGCTTAATACGTGGTACCAGATGTCAAAAAAGAAGAAGAAGGGGGGGAAGAATGATTTAGGAAAATGGAAAATGAAGTTCACTTTATTCATTTGTAATTTCATGCATCCGAAGATCAGTTTTTTTGTGAAGAATATCAAAATAAAGCCAAATGACATTTAAAAATATCTTTCTCGGGACAAACGCTTTGATGCAGCCATGGGCATAGCTAGAACATTTTGAATGGGGGGGGGGGGGGGGGTGACACCCAGATTTTTCGACAAATTTTTAGGGTTTGACACCCAAATTTGCCGAAAAAACATGCTGCACCCTAATCTCCCCCTCCCACAAATAATAATAAAAGAAAATCGAATATGAATATCGGAACATCAGAATATCGGAATATCGGAATATCAGTGTACTTACGCCGTATATCATTATAGTATTTACTTTTAGTGTAGAGACAGTCTTGGAAATCCTTCTAATCCAATGCACCCTAATTTGGGGATGTTTTGAATAAAAGCGTCTAAATTGTGTTTTTATTCATAACATTGCCTTAAAAATTTATTATTCCTACAAGTGTACTTATAGGAATAGTAGGTGCTTTGATACAAAAAGTGCGTCAGTTATTTCCTTTAACGTCTGACAATGGGTCCCCAAATTTAAAGAAGATATTTTTATAAATCTTTTTTATAATCTCAATCCCCCCCCAAAAAAAGAAGAAAATGTCGTTTTGTCTTCTTTGCCCCCCCCCCCCCCCCCCCGTCCCTATCCGAAAAACGGATCGACGCTCCTGGGCAGTGTGACTTAAATTTTCCCAAAACTGGTAAGCACCATAAAATTATTTTGTTTTGTTCACATTGGATCTGTAATATTTAGCATCCCAAATTCAAAGTTTTTAGACAAACAAAATGGCAAAATCCTATTCTAAAAAGTATTGTCAACTGTAAATTACTTAGCAGCAAGCTATACGGCGCACTTCGTCTATATCTTCGTAAATCTTCTCGTCCAAAGAAGATTTGTCCCTAATATACAAGATCCTTACCGCCGTAGCTGGAAGTACGGAATTTCTCAATGAGTGGATCAGGGCCGTTGCACAGACTCTCATGTGGTAGGGCCCGAATTTGTTATGAGCGGGGTTTTTTGTTTGTTGAGCTGTACACAAATACAATTACAATTTTTGCCCAAATTCCCCCTCAATTGCATTTTTGAAAGTGCTTCCATATCAATTATTGTTCTGAATGGATTAATTAACACATGTGCCAAATTTGGTTCTTTTAGACAAAAGTGCATAACTTTTCAGCTATGCCGCCGTACTATAATTATTTTGTATTTACTTTGTGCATCAGGCATTTTCTGGACAGGGCGATTAACAATACCCCGCAATGTCGAATTCAGTATTTATATCACCATTAAAAATCTCCTTCAGGAAAACTTTACTTTTCAAATACCTTATATCCTGATGAAGCCCTATTGGCGAAAATTTGAATTCTTTCATCTCTTAACGGTTGTTTCATTCATCATTGACTTTTGTGCATTTTTCATCAATATGGAAAATAGTATATTATTGTTGAAATGATTAATTTTGTCGTTCCCAACAGATCTATGAATTACGGTGGTATTGGTGTGGTGATCGGTCACGAATTAATGCACGCGTTCGACGACAGAGGCAAGTAAAATTGTGAAATTCTAAACAAAGGAGGGGTGGGGTGTACATATTGATATTAAAGTCCGACATTGCACATGAGGTACTTGTATATATGCGACCTATTTCATAAGTATCGCTTAAGGTAATAGGGATTTGCTGCATATTCCGAAGTTTGAATATTTTCTGTTTTACAAGACCGTATTAAATAAATCAAAAGGGATTATATATTGTTTTGTGGGAAGGACGAAAACAAAAGACAAACAAAAACAAGCGAAAAAAAGAAAGAAAAAAGAAGAAACAAAAAATATTGGATTGTACGTTCAGCATTATATCTACTTTCAAGTTCTTTTATTCGGGAATCTATTATTAGCAATTAGTTACAAAGACATATATAACAAACCTTTGAAAGTGTGCGTTCTCACTTGAAAGTGGTGTAATGTGCATATATTACAATCATTTCCTTTTGCATTCATGAGCAGATGAATATCTGGGCGCTGTTATAAAAAGAGTTGCGATTGATCCTCCAATCAATCGCAAATCTCCTATCCCTTTAGTACAGAGTTGCGATTGATTTGAATCAAACGCAACTGTTTATAAGACGGGGTCCTAATGGCACGGTATGGACTGGAGAAAACTGTAACGCACAATTTAGTTGGTCCTATTAACCAAAATAATGTAAAAGGCATTTCTAAAAAGAAATACATTTATACCATACAAGAATTATCTTACATGAATCAAATTCTATTTGTCCCTTCTTCCTGTAAAGGTCGCCATTTTGATATAGATGGAAACATTGGAACTTGGTGGTCAAATTCATCAAGTCAGGCGTTCCAGTGGAAATCACAATGCCTCGTTGATCAGTATTCGAAGTATGGATACGAAGATCTTGGTTTGAGCGTAAGTATGCATTTTTGTTTCGCAGATTATGAAATAATATATTTGAAAATGATGAAAAGATTTAGAAAAGCTATCCGTCGCCAATTTCGGTTTTTTTTAAAAAGAGGTATTATAGTAAATAAAAAGAAGGGTAATTTAGCAAATAAATAAATGGATTATGGCGGTTAAATGGGACATGCCCTGGCCTGGCCTGGCCTGGCCTGCCCAATATATTGACCCTTGTTTTATCGTCATTTTTACCTTATGGATATTATGAAAATTAAAAATAACTTGAAAAACAATGATTATTTATGAACCAACGTGTTTTACTACATTTTCTTTCGCTATACTTAGATTAACGGCTGGCAAACTTTGGGAGAAAATATTGCCGATAACGGAGGTTTAAAAGAGGCCTTTATGGTAAGTATTGCTGTTCCCATTATTAATATCATTATCACTATTATTATTGATATCATTATTATTATTAGTAGTAGTAGTAGTATAGTACTATTATTATTATCATCATTATTATTATTGCTATTAATATTATTATTATCATTAATCGTATTATTATCAATTACTGTTATTATCATTACTATTATGATGATAATCATTATTGTCATTATTATCATCAGTATGACTATTACTATTATTATTACTATTATTTGTCCAACTGGGTAAGAGGCAGACGTGTCCGAGAAGCATTTATACTTACCCGAATGAACAACAAAGAACCAACAAGAACATATTGCTTCCCCCATGTTCTGATTTCTGCTTCAACTTCACTCTGGGAAAGTTAATTTGGTGCCTTTTGCCCGAACAACTTTTCAATTTCTCTCTTTTTTAGTTTTTGGAAGTGAAAATGTACAGAAGTTTCAATTTCTAATTTAGCAGGCGAGCGAGCACATTAAAAAAAGTGAAAATGTATTTATTTTTTCTCATTCCTTTTATGTCAGTTTGGAAGAACATCATAAATGTTACTATGATGTTCTTCCAAACTGACATAAAAGGAATGAGAAAGCTAACAAGTTAGTTTTTGAATACCGTGATGGAGTTCACGGGCGTAATTTGTGATTACATTAAAGTTGATAATTTAAATGAATTCCATTCACTTGACACAATCTGTATACCACACACTCTTCCTTCCCTTCATGATCATAGGCGTACAGGCATTCTGTTGATGAAAGGGGTAAGGAAGAACCATTACTACCCGGAATCAATCTTACACACAACCAGATTTTCTTCATTAGCTTCGGCCAAGTAAGATATCAATTTTGATTTGACGATTAAGAAATCATGTTTTTGTGAAAATTGCCCTTGAGTGATAGACAGATCGAATAGCATTATACATTTCTAATATATATATATATATATATATATATATATACAGTTAACAACAAAATTATTCATACCCCTTGGAAAATTCTTGTTTTTTGCATTTTTCCTAAAAATGAATGGTTAACTGAATTTAATTGCACATCACTTGAATACATTTAGTTATCATCTGCACATGAATGCTGTTTCTGGTTTCACCTCATTTGCATAACAATAGAAAAGGTGAATTATCCAAACTGGGTGATGTTCAAAATTATTCATACCCTTGGTGATCTATTGACTTTGTCAATCAGTATGAATCCAGTCCTTGTGATTAATGCTCGTAACACTTTCTTCACACTGTCACAATGCTTCTGGAGGTCTCTACTGAGATATCAGGCCAATACCTGGTCTCCAATGACCCAATCTCCTTGAGGATGTTGTCCACACATGCCATCACCTGGTCTTCAGGGTATTCGATGGATTTAAAGCAGATTTTGTGTTTGCAGGTGGTGTAGTTTTAGACGTCATGAGGATAGGACTATGATATTGATATTTTCGTTAATATTCCTTACATTTTAATGACAATTCTGTATCTAAGTTGAAACAAAGCACTCTTCCTGGAGAGACTTCCCTAGAGGCATTCACTGTTGCACTGTCAAGGGAAGGTATTTCCTGATACGTTTGTTCCATTATTATTAAGAATGTTTAGGGAGGCCATGGTAGTTGTCTAAAGGTTGGATGGTGCCAATTTTATCAGTTTATTAAGTTACACTGATTGACACATTTTTGATATGGACACCTGCAAGTGGGTACTCTAGTGAAGCTTAAAATACTGATCTTTATGTTCCAGTGCACTGTCAAAGTGGTAGCATTTTGTGCACTGCAGCTGGTAACATGGAGGGCATATGGTATAAATTTGGTTTACATTCATTTTGATATCAAGGATTGTAGCTTTCATACCAAAGATACAAAGAATATACCATATGAAGATTGATATACAGTAACAGTCAATGTGGGATGTGTATGGTACTCAAAGGTTACATACTGTTATTCATGGTGACCTGACGTTACAGTCATGCAATGACTTTAATATCACCAACATGGCCTTCCTGAGCACTCTGATTAAGAATGGGGCCAATGAATAAAGGTGAACCCTCCAACAGGCAGTGCAAAAGGGAAGGGCTCTTCAGGAATGGTGCTTTGCTTCATAAGTAGATACAGAATTTTCATTAAAATGCATGGAATAAATGACCGAAAATTTCAATATCATAGTCCTGTCATCATGAAGTCGATAACTGCATCACCTGTAGGACACGAAATCTAATGAACTCCCTGAAGGTCAGGTGAAGGCATGTGTGGACACATCCTCAAGGAGATTGAGCCATTGGAGAACAGGTACTGGCCTGATATCCCAGCAGAGACCCCTCCGGAAGCCTTGTGACGGTGTATTAAAATAAAGTGAATTACAAGCATTAATCACAAGGATCGGATTCATACTGATTGACAAAGTCAATAAATCACCAAGGGTATGAATAATTTTGAACATCGCCCAGTTTGGATAACTCACCTTTTCTATTGTTATGCAAATGAGGTGAAACCGGAAACGGCATTCATTTGCAGATGATAACTAAATGTATTCAAGTGATGTGCAAGTAACTTCATTTAACCATTCATTTTTAGGAAAAATGCAAAAAACTATAATTTTCCAAGGGGTATGAATAATTTTGTTGTTAACTGTATATATATAGAGCGAGAGAGGTGTGGATGTGTGTACTGTTTGGTTGAACCATGTTAAATTTTAGATATGTGAACAGATAATGATGGAACGGAATGAAGCAGGTCACTCGGTGTATTAAAAAGCTTTCGGCTCCTGGCCTTCTTCAAGTTTATTTGCTAAATCAAACTGAATGAAACAAATAATGATAATAAGCAACTTAACAAGCTTAAGACAACAGAACAGAATTATCATAAAGCTGGCAACATAAATCAAAAGGAGTAAGTGATATTGAAAAAATGTTACTCGCCAAAGCAAAACTAAAGACAACAGAACAGAATTATCATACCGTCATAAAGCTGGCAACATAAATCAACACAAGTAAGTGAAATTGAAAAGATGTTACTCGCCAAAGCAAAACTAAAGACAACAGAACAGAATTATCATTAAGCTGGCAACATAAATCAACACAAGTAAGTGAAATTGAAGAGATGTTTCTCGGCAGGAGTAAGTGAAATAACGAAAATGGAACTCAATAGAAACAAAAGTTATTTCGGCTCCTGGCCTTCTTCAAGTGTATTTGCTAAATCAAACAGAATGAAACAAATAATGATAATAAGCAACTTAACAAGCTAAAGACAACAGAACAGAATTATCATAAAGCTGGCAACATAAATCAAAAGGAGTAAGTGAAATTGAAAAGATGTAACTCCTGCCGAGTAACATCTTTTTAATTTCACTTACTGCTGTAAATGTTGCCAGCTTTATGATAATTCTGTTCTGTTGTCTTTAGTTTTGTTTTGGCGAGTAACATCTTTTCAATTTCACTGTTTCCTCCTGTTGATTTATGTTGCCAGCTTTATGATAATTCTGTTCTGTTGTCTTTAGTTTTGTTAAGTTGCATATTATTATTATTTGTTTCATTCTCTTTGATTTAACAAATAAACTTGAAGAAGGCCAGGAGCTGAAAGCTTGTAAATACACCGAGTTCCGTTCCATCATTGTCTTTATATATATATATATATATATATATATATATATATATATATATGTATATATATATATGTATATAAACCCCTCAAAAAAGTGTGACAGATTATACCTCTCTTGTCATGGTGCAATCAGTACAGTATGCAGTACATCAAAGTAAGGGGCAAGGACAAATGTGAAAAGCTGCAAAATGCACTGTTTCTGTTCGGGCTGTGCATTCTTCTCTCCTCCTTGAAAAGTGCAGGGCTGCTGTGTTATCAGATATACACACGGCACATAAACAAACATGCATGAAGTCGAGCAAACATGCAAGCACTAAACAATCATGCATTATCATTCAAACGTGCATAAGCATTCAAACGAATAATGCAAAACCCATCGTTTCACATGAATTCATTCCTGTAAAAAAAAAGAAGAAAAAGCACGACAGAAACTTCAAGGTTTAATTCAATTTTAGGCATGATGCTTTGGACAAAATTTTGTTACAAAAATCACACTCTCTTATGTCATATAGAAACAAGAGTGGTCTGCATAAAAATACCTGTGCTTCTCAGTGCATCATGCAGTCCTTTAGGCTTTGTCGTTACTTGGTTTGTTGAAACGAATAAACATGTACTTTTGGTGCAACCAGGTAAATTCTTAGAATATTTTACACTAACATACTATTGCACATACATGCCTCTATCCTTGATAGATACGTTCCAATGTTTCTTATTCCTCCTAGCTCTGGTGTGGGCTCCATCGAGATCAAGATAGAATTAACAGCCTCAAAACTGATATACATTCACCCCTGAAGTTCAGGTTGGTATGACTTTTTCTATCAATCACGGATGTAATAACTTGTACTCGTTATGATCGCGATGTCCGCATTGTTGGAAACAATTTAAGATTGACAATCTGCAGTGTGTGAGTTTAAATGTTCAGTCAGTGAATAATCTGAATGTAATTAGGCAAAGGTGCCGCCGATTCTCGTCTTGAAGAAGAAGAAAAAAATCAAGGTGGGGGGGGGGGGCACTGATACTAACCATTCCCAACGAGCAAGTATAGGAGGGCAGGCACCCCTTTAAAAACAATATCTTGCAGGGTAAAAATGATGTCAGGAAAAAATGGTAGTTTACAATATTTCGCAACCCGATTGCTCAAAACACCTCTGGTATTATCACTATCACTTAAAATGTTGTTTTTTTTAGCTAGGAGTTCAAATAAACAATGTCTGATTATAAGTGGATATTTGCTCTTTTCACTTGCAGGGTCTGGGGATCTGTAAGCAATTCGGAAGCTTTTGCCAAAGCTTTCAACTGCCCCGTCGGGTCAGCCATGAACCCTGAACAGAAGTGCGGAGTTTGGTAACACAACTACAACAGTACTGCCCCTCCCTATTCAAACGTCTGAATGGTTGCACAGTAAAGACTACCTGCTAATCGATAGATTATAATTCTCAAATGCCCCCTACTACTGAAAAGAAAAGAGAGGGAAACTTATAATTAATCATTAAAAGGAATAAATTTAAAAGGAAGCTGATTTTTACTCGGAGTAAATTTCGACCGACTTCAGCATAAATTCACGTCATCTGCAATGAAGCTATAATCTGGCATTATGTCCAATAAGATGAATGTCGAGTTCATAGGGCACTGAGACACCAAAGCTGTGAAAAAGCGTATATGCATAAGAAAAATCTTTACAAGCAATCTAACCTCTTCAGTCTATTGTTTTGACGACAATACTAAAGGCATAGTCAGCTTTTTAGATTGAAGATTTGAAGTTGAGGAGGATATTGAAAAAAAATGGAGCGAACTACACTGTGTGGTTTTCCAAAAATATCTCTTGAACATTTTGCAGTCATAAATTAAGGAGCAACTTGTCCTGGGATTAGGTTTCATAGGGTCAGTTGTCCGGGGGTAGTTGTCGGGGTTTATTGTCCGGGAGAGGTTTTCGTAGGTGAAAGGTGTAGCTATCCAACAGTCAGACCCAACTCCAAACCGAGCACTGCTAAAAACGCCGAAAACGGTGACGCATGATGACTATAGAGCCCTCATCGTTCAATGCTACTCAGTGCGTACAAAAGGCATGGAGAAAATCTTGCAAAGTCAACATGCTGTCGATATATATTTTTTTAAAAATAATGCTGCGGATAGATTTATTTCAAATGTTTTTCACTTGACAATTATATCATAATGACGAATTATTTCAAGGACTTTGGAGACAAATTATCCACAGCATTGTTTTTAAAACATAATTTCTTACTTGGTTGACTTCCTAAGATTTTCCTTATGTCTTTTGTACACACTGACTCGCATTGAACGATGAGGGCTCTATATTCATCATGTGTTATACGCCGTTTTCAGCGTTTTTACATGTGCTCGGTTTTTCGGAGTTGGGCCTGACTGTCCAAGGGGAGATTCCCAGGGGAGTTAGTATCCTGGGGGTCGTTGTCCAGGAATTCATGTGAAGACTACCTATGAAGAACATCTTATATTAGGCATATTCACAAGGTATTCTGTTTGAACTATAACACCATTCCATTGCAATTCAAATCACTTCACAGAGAGAGAGAAAGAGAGAATGGGGTTAGATACAAATATCTATTATTTTATGTATATACATATATATGATATTTAGAGAGAAAAAAACATACATAGAACGGGAGGGAAAGAGAGAGAGAGAGAGAGAGAGAAGGGGGAGGGAAATTGCATTGCATTAAGTATTGCAACCACTAAATTCAGTTCAAATGATTGGGAAAGGAAAAGTCAAGGCTTTTTACAAACATATTTCAGAAATACTCATGGAACCCAACATTCAGCTTTGGATATATGAATTTATTTTGAAAGAGATATCGTCAAAATGTTGATCACGAAGAAATAAGTTTTTACTGGTAGTCAATAAATTTTATATTGTGATTGTATCCAAAGAGTATACGATGTAGGATACAGCAATCATATTACCTTTACCATTTGTGACCCGACTCCTCAAAACCTACAATAAGTCGCCAAAAAATTATTTTTTTTGTTTTATACATTTCCTGAAAGTAGAGATTCTCAGCTTTCCAATGGTATATCACTTGTTTAGTTTACTCAATGATAACACCTTTAAATATCACATTTAGAATCAGTATGTAACCAGCAATCAATAACTCGCATTCAGAGAAAATGGCCATTTAAGTTCGGAACAAAAGAGTGCTATAAAACCTTCGCTCTCTGTGCGTGCCCAAGTAAAACTGGGTATTCAAATGGCCATAGCAACCGGTATGAAGGGATTATCAGATTAGGCTGAATTTTGGCATGCTGCTCCAGGAGAACCTATTCATTACTCACTCCAAAAGTCAATTTAATACCTTTGGAGGTAAAGTAGTAATTTGGCATTGAATGAAAGTGTTACAACAGCTCGTCAAACATTCATTAGCTCGACAGGTGAAAAAAAGGAGTCATTTTAAAATGCCCCAAAAACATATTTCTAAGTGGAAGTACGACTCACAAACTTGAGACATGATAGAATGATAATGAAACTACCCATTTCTTTCAAAAGCAGAAAATGGACTGATCCAAGCCATTTTACTATTTTGGGCTGTTTGCTACGTTGTGGTCCGTGCGACTTATTGTAGGTTTTGAGGCGGCGGGTCACATTTTATTCTTAACATCACGAATTATTGATATTTTCTCCGTTAATCTCACTCCCTCTCTTGTTTTGCCTTTATGTCGCTTCAATTTCATTATTTCCCCTTGTGTTTGATAAAGTTGTATCTATTTATATACATGTAATACGCTATGGATTTTGGGGTGTTTGCTTGGGTTCGAAAAGGCCCCTCCCCTGGCTCTTTTAGTCCCCTCCTGTTGGTACGCAAAGCAAATGATTCTCAGATGATTGGGAGGTACTTTCTGAAGGGTCGCAGTGGGGGGGGGGGGGGGGGGGGGGGAGAAAGCGCGATCTAGAGCGCGCCTATTCGCAGTTTACTGTGCAGATAGTGCCTTCTGTAGGTGTGAACCCGTGGCGTGCTAGTGGACCCATGCGTGGACCCTATGAGTGGACCTGGCGCACGTCATGGGTTAGCCTTTTGACAAGGCCTCGTGACTTGGCCATTTTCCTCGTCATGCTGTGCCTGAGATGAGACTAGCCGGCGACGAAAAGAATCAACACGGCCCGGGTGAACGCGCGATCGAGCGACTTTAGTCGCGAGGCCTTTTGGAACCTGGGTTTCCATCGTCCGATATGAATTATTCACGAGTTGACATTCGTATGCTAACACGCCTACACCGAGGATTATTGACCAATCACAACGGTCTCTGCGGGGCTTGCTTTCCATGTGATTCGTTCATGATTGATGTAGCTTGCGCCGGGTGCAGTACGTGCCGAGCGAGCTAGCGCTCGAGATGAAGGCGAATTTCATACCAAATTTATGCTGACGTCATGCGAAGATACGTTCGCTGATTGGCTCCTACCAAAAAGGTAGCAGATCCTCGCTAGGAACAAAGGATAACATAAGAAATACAAGCCAGGTTCCAAAAGGCCCATCGCGACACGTCGCTCGATAGCGCATTCACCGGGCTGGGCGGCTAGTCTTGTTATGCAGCCACTACTAGCTTACTTGCCAAGAAAAATAGCCAAGTCACGAGGGCCTTGTCAAAAGGCTAGTCATAGGTCGCACCACGATAGTGCGATCCACTTTCCAATGTCGTAATGAGAACAGGGTGTTAGAGTGGTCCTGACGTCACTGTTTTGACTAATCAGCTTTCTCAACAAGGGCAATCCAACCTTTGTTAAAAGCTGATTTGTTGGTAAGAAGCAAAATAAGAGAAACAGGATGGTGAAAGTTTGATAGAAATCGGACAAAGAATAGAAAGTTATGAATGTTGAAAAACGAGATAACGTCTACATCTATGCGAATCTGGTTCCGTTTTATAAGAGTTCCGATTGATTCTGATCGATGGCAAGTCCTCCAATCCATTGGCGGATCCGGGGGGGGGGGGCACTTCCGGTCCGTTCCCCCCCCCCCCCTTGGAAGAAAAGTATGCATTTTGACCATAGACGATCCGCTATTTTTCGATTGTGCCCCCCCCCCCCCCCTTTTTAGAATGAAGACCCTTTTTTTTTTTTTTTTGCTTGTCAGGGAATTATGGAGGGAAACTAGACCCCCATAACCCCCCCCACTGAGCGAATTTTGAAGGTTTGGCGAAAATCCCTGTTTTTAATCTTTCATCCTTAATAAGGGGCTGCCACTGCATTGTTTCATTACCTTTTTCTTTTTTTAAATATCAGTGTCCGACTACGAACCATAAAGAGAAGGCAAGATCAAAGTGCTCCATAGAAGTGCGTTAAAGTATGAAGGTGTCCATGCACAGGCCACTGGGCCGACATAGGATGTATAATACTGGGGCCATTCATAACTCAGCGCCAAAACAATTTGTAGTTTAGTCTTCATCAAGATGAGAAGCTATTTTCTTCAAAAGTTATGCAAGATTGGGATGAATAACACATACTTGCGTTATCGTACATACCTCTTGGTAAAAACGACGACTCTGTTACCCGAAAAATATGCCATACGGAGATATGCTTCTTTGTTTGCATTTTAACATTTTGATATCTTGATGATTTATCATAAACACAGCTTGTGCCCGTGGATGATGTCCATGGGCTGCTTCTACTAGTATGCAAATATTTTTTTTGTTTTCTCCGTTCCATCCCTATATAGTTCTGTCTCACGTATTCTTAATCAAAGTTATTATTACCATCTATATATGTTCAAATCATATGTATTATATTACACTGTACATTTGTACAAAATTATGTAAAAAAATATTGTACAGATCTTTACTGAATCAGAATGGTAAAGCGTGTTATGAAAATGTAGATTACTATTCAAAAAGATTTTAGAATAACATGTACGTATGTTAATTTATTTCACAATGCATATGTTTTTTTAAATCATTGGCTTTTAAAGAAAACATTATTTTCTTGTTTTGCTCTTAAAGTGCGATACATTACGGTCACTTCACATGATTTGACTGTAGCTACAACACGTATTTTTCGAATAGCGATGTATCTCCCAAATTACATGAATAGTAAAAACTTCTGACTTTATTTCTTGCAAGTCGTATTCAATTAATGCATGACCTGGTCCCAGTCTTATAAAACAGTTATGACTGATTACCAATAATTTGCAATTGATATCAACTGCAATTCTGTACAAATAGATAGATGTGATTGATATCAATTGCAAATTAATTTTATTAATGGCAACTCATTTACAAGACGGGACCAGGGTTGTGATACACAGATGTATACACTCCTTTATAAAGATCCATATATGAGTTCTATCGTATTTGGTGTAATGATATCATCTTCTTTAATTATTTAATCTTTTTTTAAAATTTGTATGTTAATGATTTAATCTTGAGCTCTTTAATGGTTCTTAAAGGTACATTGAATCCATTAAATAAAACCAGAAAATGGCTCTCCCTCTAATTGATCACGCAATGTTGTTCTCAAAATATTGTAAATATAAAGATTCAGGACAATGATGGTAATATCAATAGCAGCGTGTTTTTTTTCTCGCGCAAAATGACTGTGACGCTTTGCACGTACTCCTCGTCCTCCAATATTCACGGCTGTAGCATTTGCTATTATAGTGATCTAGCGCTTAATCTCTTCCTATGGGAACCCATTTATATACTTCAGTCACACCGGCAAACCGATTCCGCACCGACTGCAAACCGACCGATTATTGGCCAGTCGGATTAATGTTATTCTTTTGGTTCGGTCTGTTGTCGGTGAAGAGTCGGTATCGTGGGTATGACTGAGGCATTACTTCAATCCGGGATCGAGGGTGACTAATGAAGTGTAATCATGCTAATTATTAGCGTTAAAATCACACGACTACGATACCCCGTCATTTAAACTGTGTCTGTGTAGAAGTCAAAACAAGGATTATTTTCGCACGTCATTGACAAATTTTGCTATCGTCTTTATAGGGAAGTGGAGAAGTAAAAAACGTCATTTGTCTAAGATAATGTTTGTAATTCTTTTATCTGTGTATGAGGCGGTGGAGTCGGCTTTGCTAACAATTAGCTTGTTTCATACAATTTTTGAATTGATACTGAGATTCTCAGCCATGTATAGTTTAAGTCATTTTGTACATTTGCAACTCGTTATAAAAAGAAACAAAGTGTGGTTTTTCCCTCATTATTTTCAAATGTTCCTAAAGATTTTTAGTAGTATCATATTTTCATAGTTTCTTACCTTTCATAGACAGATGTCGCGTAACAGATTTAGAGAAGAGAATTAGAGACAAGGGCCCGTATTCTTGAAAGGCACCTAACTTAAGCCCCCGCCTGAATGTGTAGATTTAGGCTACCGAATTATGGAGAGCCAGATGTCACCCTCTTTTAATCCTACAAAATCACCATAGTTCTGGGACTAAATGCAAATACAAAAACTGACACGATAGAATTTATTTCTGATGCTCATTTCATGCCGGAAAATGATATTGTTTCTTTATTTTGTTACATAAATATAGTAATTTATACAGGATTTAGGGGTTGACGAATGGCCATCAATAAGTCAATGGTCTATTAAAGTTAACCCAGGCTTAAATTAGGCCAATTTCGAGAGTACGGGCCAATGTTTCTAGTTGTATGTCATATGTTGGTTATTGTGTAGAATTTATATGCTTTCTTTTTGTACAATTGTCATATCTCTTTATTTTTTCATCTCTGATATCTTCAAACAACACGTTACAACATAAGTCAAGAATTGATTGTGCCGACCGTGTATTTATTTCTGTGTTTAATGTATTCTGCATTGTTATATCTTCAGCAGCATCTTGACTGTGTGCACAACTTTTCAGTGAAGCAGGTGTACGAAGCTGTACCGAATATGGCCCATGTTTGAGCTATTATGCAATCACATTAGTATAACAAACTACATTGTTTATTTTCCAGTTTTACATTATGGAAATAGTGAAGTTCGTGATATAATTGGAGGTTATTATAATTATTCACAGCCTTGTATAGTTAGTTCACATCAAGGACGTGTATATACTATTGAAATGATATTCTATTTGTTTTCCACTTTTCCAGCAATCTATACTAAATTTACGATATATTTATTCACACGAGAACTTCCTTGCAAATTTTACACAGCAAAATAGATCCTAATGAAAATACTATAAAGACGAACATATTAACAAGACTGAATTGATGTTGTACAATGCTTCATAAATAACCCAAATAATAATGATAATGATAATGACAATAACTAATGATATCAAGGAGGTGTACTTTTAAGCGGTTATACAGATTTAATACATTGTCAATGCAATGCATAGAATACTGAATAATGAATATGATTCATCGGTTACATGTGGTTTTTCCGAAGGTTCATAATGCCGATGGCTAGTTTTTCCGAAGTTTCGTATTTCGAAGGTTCGTTACTCCGACGCGACGGTTCGTAATTCCGAACGTTTATAATTCCGTACGTGAAAAAGGGTTCATAATTCCGAAAATGAAATCGGGTTCGTTATTCCGAAAATGAAATAGGGTTCATATTTTCGAAGGTTCGTAATTCCGAAACGTTATGTAGAACTTTATTGCATATTTCGGAATTACGAACCCCTTTTCATTTTCGGAATCATGAACCCTATTTCACTTTCGGAATTAGGAACCCTCGAAATAATGAACCCTATTTCATTTTCGGAATTACGAACCTTCGGAATAACGGACCTTGGTAGAAATCAATCAAAATTGTTCGGAATTATGAACCCTATTTCATTTTCGGAATCATGAACCCCCTTCTATGTGAATTTTGTGTTTCGGAATTAGGAGCCTTCGGAATTATGAACCTTCGGAAAAACGAACCTTCGAAAAAACGAGTTTCCCCCTGATTCATCAGCCTACAGTTTCTAATAAGCCAGTTCGGGGTTAGCGCATGGTACAAATGACCCCAAATATCCACAGATATTTTAGACATGGAGGGTCCCTTTGTGTGCACTTCAGAAAAATAACTCTGGGAGTGATAGAGGTGCCTCATGAATAGCTTTTGTTTCCCCCTTTAAAAAGAATACTTCCACCTGGATATCATGGAATGCACCATTAGTGCATAATTGAATAATGATTACGTGACATTCATGAGCACATATCGAATATTAGTGTCAGTGGGTTTTAGAATTTGGTACAGATGACCTTTATCTGCTCATGCTCAGATTGCATCCCCGAAGTGGCTTATCACAAAGTTAAAATTGATATGTGCGGACATAACTTTCTTCTTTTTTAAAATATCTTATTTTGTTTTTTTAATCGCTGATATACCTGAAAGATATATAACACACACACACACAAACAATAAATATCTTTTTTTCAGAACGGTTTTCTTATGATGAGAACTAATTATTTCCAAACACATTTTTATTTCGGAAACTGAGTCTAAATCGACAGATTTTGTCATTGGAAAAAAAAAATCCCCGAAAAACCCCCCAGAAACTGCCCCAATATAAAATAAAAAGGCAGGCATGTTAGTCCCGGAAATATTGCAGTACTCAATCCAAAGCAAAAATGTCAATTAATTTTAGACTCTTATTTTAATTGGCATATGTTCACATTTTATTTCATTTGCAAGAGAACGCTTAAAAATCAAAACTATGTTTTTCCTATAAATGGGGTTAATAGTAACAAAGACAAAGAAATTAATTACATGACTAAGATTTCGGAAACGTACGAAGATAAAGTATGTTTCGTAATTCATCTTGTGCTAAATGATTGAGAATCTGATTAGTATAGCACCCAAGAACATGTTCCAGTCGTTCGTAAAGTCATTTGTAACTTTACGAACAGCTTTATGAAACACCCCCCAGGTCAGCTTTTTGGGGACGACCAACTTCGACAGGATGATTCCAAAGATGATGTAAGGTAACCATGTAGTGAAACAGACAATTGTGATAACGATAAACATGTTCGTGGTTTTGCTCTGGTGCAATATTGCATCGGCCGATAGAGGGTAAGGGTAACGTTCCTCTCTTTGTTGCCTCTGCACTCTATGGGACGCGGCGGTTGTTTCGTTCTTTATCTTCTTCTTCTGTAAAAAGTGCATCCTTCATAGTTGAAGATCAACACACTGCAGAGTGGCGTGCATGCAGTCGTCATGGCACAAACAGACTTCAGGTGCAAATTATATTTACATGTGAACAGGGTGCCGTGCAGTAATATACATGTGAAGTGCTCCGAAAAAGTTTGTTGACATTCAATGAGCTGTGCTTGGGGACAGCATTTACAGAAGCGCAATGTTTTACATTTATGTATCGAAAGCATTGATTTTGGATAGGGTGCCGCGAAATCGGTGAATGGCACCCTGTTTAAATATGTTAATTTATGCAAATTTTATGCAAAATACCCCCACACAAATTCAGTTGTATGTCATGAAATGAAATATGTATAATAGTTTCTTAAATTTGTTTTATCCAGGTGAGTCTGATGAAATTAAATGTAACTGCAGCATTAACTATTACATCATATTCAACTGTCACTCTTGATAGGGGAGATATCAAAAAATACCCATTCTTGATGTTCATGCCAATTTCTTATGATTTATATATGTTTATGCATTTACAATCATGTAGGCACTTAATCAATGTTAATAACGCAATTTTGTTAAAATGCAACAAGTAAGTAAACTTCAATATGGCACGAAAAAGAGACATGATAACGAAGCTTTTCGACCTGCACTCATCAGGTTATCACGCAGGTATGTAACAAATTATTCGAAATCAACTACATGTATATTATACTCGATGAACCCGGACGCAATCCGGACGCCGTAATTTCAGAACAATCGCAAAGCTTGGACGAACTCCTTTTGTCTGCACAGAAGGGGTTCGTGCGATTGAATGTAGGCGGCTTCCAGAAAGCGTAAATGCGCTAAGTAAGTAAACCTCATTGCATAGAATATACTTTTAAGTGAGTGAATTATCGTCTAAGAATAATTATAATAATAATAAAAGTGTTAATTGCATACTGATAAATGCACATAATCTGCAGAAACCTTCATAACATTACATGAAGATGTATTATGAGTTGACGGACTGCTGAGGCATATGAAGCTGTAATAGTAGGAGAAAGTTAAGCACAAGTTTTAAAAAGCTCTACTGTCATTTATTCGGTATCATATTAATGGAATTTTATTAGTATATTCATATAATTTGCATAATATTTAATTTGCTGAGTCCTGTGGAAAAGGTGACACTATAATCATTACAAGCACCTAAATACTAGAATGTGAATGGTATTAACGCTATATGATTCCATAAATTTGGACGAAGGTGTAGTCAATGGGTTCTGTGGAAAAAAAGCTATAGGCACGACAAATACATATGGAAGGTTTGGTACATTTTCAAGCACTCTGATTATTATACTGTATAGATATAATTACAGTACTGATATAATTCATATAAAGCATGAATTATCATTATTTTGCATGAAAATGCGATTTAATTCAATGGTTCCTGTGGAGAAAAAATAATGCTGTAAAGTTTGGTACATCTTCAAGCTGTTTGATTTTTACAATGTCAAATGAATGTAGTATTGATTTAATTCTTGTAATTAGCACAAATTAACATAATTTTGCATGAAGATGTGGTTTAATTTAATAATATAATAGTGGGAAAAATTAAGCTTTTGTCCTAACAAGTATAATCGGTGCTTTTGTAAACTCTGTCCTCAAAACTGAAAAATATGGGCTTAACAGACTTGACTATCATTATTCCATATTTTCTTTCACTGGAGAAAATTTTAATTTCTTTCAGTACCATTTATGATTTTTTTTATTACTGATTACCATTATCTACAAATCTTCATGGTAATATCTCACATGTAATAAGTAAAAAGATTATTGAAAAAAATCCCTTGTCATTATCGAAAGAGATGCCTTTCCCGTCTGTTCTTTTGATAAAATCTAGATTTCAAATCTTACGTTATTTCTAAACATTTTCATACATTAAAAAGTAGGCTGTCATTTTCTTTACAATAAATGCCATCTAAAAATGATATACGTTGCACATTACTCATCTGATGATAATGGTAAACAGGAAAAGAAAACACAAGGGGAACAAAGAAATTTGAGAAATAAAAAGGAGCAAGTGAGAGAGGAAATGGTAAGAATTTTAAGAAGGGAAGAAGGTAAATAAGAGAGTAAAAGAGAGGGAGAGAGAGAGAGAGAAGGAGGGGGATGGTGGGGGAAAGGGGTCTCATTGATACGATATTTTGCAGATTCCTACAGTTGCTTATAATCAGCTCTTCACGGTCATGGCAAACGCAGTTCGATTTGAATTTGCGTTCACGTTCTACCTACCACTGCTTCTAGCAAATGGAAAACGTATAACAAACTGCCACCGCTGGACAATTATTTTTTACCATAGACTATTTGAAATTCAGTATGTAATGAGTGTTTGACGGCTATAACCCGTCTCTCTGTGCAACATTTGATAAAAAGTAAAAAACATAAACAACCATTTTCGCCGCAACATTTATATTTTCTCAAAGATCTCTCTCGTATGAATCTTTTTCTAACATAGTGGAAGAGGATGACGGCCAGCGATATCATCTCTGATGTAATCCAGTGGACAATATTTGTCCTTGGTGTGCCAGGAAACTCGCTGATCCTTGGCGTTTACTGTCGGAAAAAGCCTTGGAAGAGTACCGATGTACTGATCATGATCCAGGCGCTTGTAGATCTCGTCGCCTGTGTCTGTCCGCCTCCAGTAGCTGTTGGAAAGGTGATCGCATCACATGATTTGTGCTGGATTCTGGTGGTATTCAGGCAGTCGTGTTCACTAGCGACGCTTTTCATCATAGCCGTCATTGCTGTAGATCGCTACTTGATAATGTGCAAACAAATCAGACGTTCTCATAAGTTGCGCGTGTCCCTGACAGCTTTAATGTGCATTGTCCTTGCAGTTGGGATTTCACTTTTCATGCTCTTTCATATAAAGATTGTGACCATGAGGGATGGCAGACAAGGTTGCCATTATATCACCCACCCATTTTCCTGGGCTTCAAAGTTGACCAGAACAGTTCAAGCGTTGGCGTTTTCCTTCGTATTCATTAGCTGCATATATTCCTACACTCGCATTTACCTGGTAATCATAAAACAAGGGAATGTTCGAAGAAATATGAAGAGGTCCAATCCACGCCAGGCAATGAGGGTTGTAACACCAAGGCCTGAAACTGTATCCGTACCCACAGTTTCTGGGCGATTGGCATGGGATGACCATCGCTGTGGGAATACGAATTGTGCAGACAGCGGATTGGAGGCTGGATCATCAAGACCATGTCACTCTCGATGCGACAGGGGAAAGTCAGTTAGAGCTAAATCTTGTAAGGCCAACTTTGGTGGAGCCAACACTTTGACCGTCAAAAGAACAGCAATCTCGCCTCCCCGTCACCTTCGGGTACCTGGAAAACAACTCGCAGTAACATTCCTAAATTCACAGGATGAAGGAGGCAGCCATGAACCTTCAGAGAACTTCGGAGGATGTTCAGGACAACCTTCACGTCCAATCGTTTATGGATGCAACAGAACAAGAGTTACTCCTTATGCCCCACATCGCCGAATGAACTTGCCTGGAATCAAAACAACAAAAATGTTTCTTGTCTACACAGTAATCTGTCTTATTACGTGGCTGCCAAATATCGTTTTATCAATGTTACCTCTTGTTTTTACAAAGATAATGCATTATAAAACCTATTCTGTTCTTGTTCGGCTTCGAAGTTTAAATCATATGATTAATTTCTTTGTTTTCTTTGCAGTAAACCCAATATTTCGTAGGAATGTGGTGGCTATTTTTAAGAGGATTCATAAACGGATTAAGCGCAAACAATAGCCCTTTTTCTTAAGATTTCCTTTAGAAAGAAATCTGCCTGTCAGTCATGGATCAAGGATACTCAAGGGAGGGGGAAGGGGCACAAGTCCATAAGTCCGAAAATTCCTTGACGGGCAAAACATTGTAGTTCTCAATTAAAAAAACAACAACGAAAAACAATGAAGGGGGGAGGGCGGGGGGAACAATCTCCGGCCGAGGACAACTAACCCTTCGTTTGTGTAAATACTTTATGTGACAGATTGGGTTTCCCCGGAGACAATTGCCCCTCTGCACCTACAACCCCTCGACTCTCCGCCCCCACCGTATCCCGTACCCTCCGATTCCAAAACCAATCGACAGGAATGCATTGTATTCAATGTTTTGATTAGCTTTGCTCTTAAGAAAAAGGGATAAATTATCATTAGTATATTTGTTTGCCTTCACAAAAAGTGATAGAAATATCGGAAGTTATAAAATGTAACCTAATGGCCAATATCTATTAAGCTACGGTGAAAACACAGATAGACCGCATTCGATAAGCAGAATTTTGTATAATTTTACATTGTTAAAAGAAATAATCCTGGTAAGAAATTTGCAGTTTGGGATTTAATTGCAAAGAACAATTTGCGTATGGGAATTTAACTTTCTAAACATTAATTTCTTATGAAATGTGAAATGAAAAGTATATTTTCATAATTATTGAATGATGGTGATAATAAAAAATATGCCCGTTATTTTGTAATATGAAAATAGCATCGAGTGCTATGAGGTCGATAAAAAAGACAGGAAATGTACACTCTCTTTTCGAGTTTGTATGGCGACGGAAGAAAACATTACTTGATCCATGCTCATTCTTATGAGACTCACTGTAATACAGAAATGCAATTTACCTAAATCGTGTACCTGGAATTGTAAGAAACGGCCTGGGTTTTTTTTATTTTACAAGCGTTACATACCTTACTGAAATGAAAAGAAACATGGAAAATACGAATTAATGATTCCAAAAAAGGAAAGAAAATGAGAAACAATTCTGCAAATTAAAGAGAAGATAGTAACACTTGTTTCATGTAAGAAATACGACCACCCCCAAAGGAACAAAATCCCCACGAACCAGAATATCAGAAAAAAGTGACAGAAAGAGAGAGAGAGAGAGAGAGACGTGACGTGCTACACCATGCATTGTTTAACGAGTTATATCAACACACACACACACACACACACACACACACACACGTTTACATGGCTTTACTTCCGAGGACAACTATTGTTCCTCTATTGTTACTCGTCCTCGGACAGTCGACGGAATAAGGCATAAATTCATTGTTCGACGTTCGAGGACTATTGTCCGCCTTCCGAGGACCATTGTTGTCATGATTTTTTTTTGTTCTCTGTCCGAAAATGTCCTCGGACATAATGCTAAACAAACGCACACCCACACACACACACACACATATATATATATATATATATATATATATATATATATATATATAATAAATGAAATGAAATAATTTTCTTTGTTATCATTATCATTTACTAACTGCAGCGCATATGAAGATACGTGTAGCGTATTGTGTGCACCCTAAAGCGGTTCGTACGACCTGTATTATGACCCAGTCATTATTAATACCTTTATAGCAATCTTTCAGAATCAGAACACGAAATGCTACACACTAAGAAATTAGGGATCACTTTAGGGTGCAAATTTTGGCGGAGCACCCGTATATCTACTCGGGTGGAATTTTGCACCCCTACGGGTGCGCTTTGCGGAAACCGAGGTTCAAAATTGTGTAAGGTTGAATTCTGCACCCTTCGAGCAGAAGTATTAGTCTTACATGAATACCCACACTAGCATTGTTGACACTTATGTCACAATATATCATGAAGTATAAGACTTATTATTCAAAAGCACAGAAATGAAATTAATTAGAAAAAGAAATAATAAATCCATTTCGATCAGCTTGTGTCGTAAATTTGCTTAAATTGAACATCTCCGTAGTGACGTGTTTCAAAAGAGTAATCGCGCAAAGACTAACAGTAAGCGGCTCGTAGGGATTAAGGCAGGAAAAATTGCATAATTCGCATTTTTAAATTATATGGGGATTTTATCACGGCTCATTTTGGTAAAAAGTTATTGAAATAAGAATACGTGTTTACATTTGATAATTCAGTCGGGATTATATCATTTTAAGGGAAAGTGCTAGTTTTACTAACAGTTACTATACTGATTTGTTATAGGAATAGATAGTAGACTATACACTGCAACTTAAAAGTTGAATAAGTAATCCTAAATGTGAGACTGTAGAAGCCCCCGGGCGTGGCCTGATGGATTTCACCGAGGTCCCCTCATGGCGTGTATTGTACTGTCTGTGTTCTATGTGCGTGAAATATGAAATAACGGCAACTTTAAATGGTCTGCCGCCAAGCTGTGAAGAGGCGAGAATGGTGATCGATTGTCATCGACGTTGCACCCATTAGGGTGCAGTTATGAACCCAGAGGGTAAAAATGCACCTTATATTGGGGTGCAATTTTGAACCCCATACAGGGGTGCTGCTATTGTACCAGTACTCTGCACCCCTAGGGGTGCACATCTGCTCCCAATAGGGTGCACATATGCACCCTAAAAGGTTCAAGTCTGCACCCTTAATTGGGGTGCAGAATCTGCACCCCCAAGTAAGGGTGCATATCGGCACCCTAAAGGGTGCTGCTATTGAACCAGCGGTCTGCACCCCTACGGGTGCAAAATTGCACCCTAATTTCTGAGTGTGTACATGACGAATTGTTAAATGATAAGTGAATTTTGTTCGGTTGGGATGTAGGTAAGAATATACAGAATTTTTGTGTGGAAAATACGGTACAAAAATATAAGAAAAGGAGCACCCACTTTGTATAGCGCAAGCATGAATTAAAAGATTTTTTTTTTTAAATATGAAATAAGCGCATGAGTTCTTAAAAAGTATAATTATGTGTTTTTAAGCTGTGATAAAAACATTATTCCCAAATGATATGAAAGTGTATTATGAAAATAAAAATAAAAAGACGTCACTTGTGTGTCTGTTTTTCTCAGAACCTAACGTTGTGTCAGGCTGATCTTATTACCCAGTTGTTTAAAATAGTTCTAATAAATTCCAATGACAACTACTGCTAAATGTGCCTGATCCTCTTCTTCAAGATCATTATCTCTTGGTTGATGCATGGACCTACCACGAGATTACAATTTTCTGGTTAATGTTAATTAAATAGCCGATAACTATGGCCGAATATCATATCCATTCACCTTAAATATTAAAAGATTTTGTTAATACCTTCGGATCCTCACGAGGTATTATGTAACTTAATTCATCAAACACACAAAACGCAGCAAACATGTTTATGAACGGTACAACTGAACTTTTCCTGAAATCAGGTCCCTAAATTGCTTCATAACCATTTAGTTACTTGGCAAGCTGAGAAATCATGCCACTTTGATGTTGATGGAATAACATATTGGTATGTGGCAAACAGGGAAACTTCGCCACGAAATATATATGATGATTATGACGAATGTTGGACTTTCGTATCGTATTTTAGGCCCAAAAAGTTCGCCAAACATGCGCGAGGGTTCGGAAGCATAGTCAATTCTCGCTACCCCAAATACGCAATTTCGCCAACAGATGGTGTTTGTCATGCAAACCACCCATGCGCAGTGCTGACAATATCCCGATTGGGTCGACAAGTGTTTGTCTTTTTGCATTGAAAAAGTACACAGGTATTACAAAAGTCCTCGGGTTTGAGTATAAATTAGCCGACATGTTTGAAAAGATATCATGATTTATTGAGACAATTGGTGGCATTATCAAAATTTGAGTGGTTTATGTCATGCGATCCAAAAATTAAGCATTTTAGCACTCATTTTATTCATAAGCCGTAGTATTTCAATACGGACCGGAAGTGAAGTTGACGAAGATGCGGACCATTTCCATGCATAATATTGCCTTCTACTTCGAAAATTGCATATTTCAGGTAGCGAGAATTGTTCGAGGGAGTGGTTTTGAGTTCCGCGGCAATTTAAACAAAAGTTGAAATTTCTTGCAAATGATTCCAATACCCCGGGTCGTGATTTGCTATCGCTTTGCTCTAAAAAATGTCAAAAAGCTTCGATGCGCAAGACCTACCCAGGACGTGAAAACCCAAACAGATTCCCATAGTTTGGAGAATGTCTCATGACAGCAGGGAAGTTCGTCCGATCATTTCTCGAGTTGTTCGTATTTTATTCGTGTTTGTGGACTGGCCATAGTTCAGCAACGCTGCACACGATATACATTGTGCGAACTACGCAAAAACTGCGCAAGTATGGTTTTCGGCTCCATTGTTGCGACAAATAGAAAATTCTCCAAATGCTGGAGTTTGCGGTTTTTCGACATTCGCATCCTTCGCGAATCATTTGGAAGAATATTATAGAAGATATATGCCCTGAAAAAGGATTGGTCTTCAAAAGCCCTTCTATTTGAAATATGACGAAAATATCAAAAAAGTTTGGACCAATCTTTCACGCCACATATATGTGTAGTCCCATGTAATAATTTTTGCGTGTTGTGCATGTGACTTTCAGCAAGACTATGTCTACTTCTCAATGATTCCATATTAAATTTTACGTCTTTAAAGGTAAGCCCATCTTTATCTTGACAACATAAAAAGAAAATATGAGAGAGAGTGAGTGACAGATCTGATTTTTACTTCAATAACCAACACTCTCATCTGTTTTGGACTACAAACTTCATGCATTCCGTTTTTCTTGGTTGAGAGGTGAACCGCGGTATTAACAATTTGTGTTTGATCAATCTCAACTTTAAATCTTCATAAACTTCCTATCCTTATACATCAGCAAAGGCCCGGTCCCACTGGCCGATGGACACAAAACGTATGCAAAAAGGACACAGCGGACGAGCAAAATTTCGGGGGTGGCTCCATCCGTTTTCATCCGCTCCAGAAATGGACAAAATTGGCAAAAATTGGCGAATACAGAACGGAATAGAACGGACGTGGGTAGTATGTAGCGAATACAGAACGGGATGTTAAACGGATGTTCATCGGAAGCCTAGCGGATTAAAGCGGATGGAACTGGAAGACATCCTAAATATACGAGATACATCCCAGATACAAACGCTTGGTCCGTTTTGAATACTTTATACACGAGATGCATACGCTTACATCCTTTCTATTTCCGTGCTACTAACGATGTATAGACGTTCCATGTACCTTATCTTTCCCCCCTCTTTCCGTTTTCAGCTGCAGCGGATGTGAGTTGCGAGGATGCCCAGAGGATGCAGAGAGGATACAGCGGACGTTTAACGGATGATAACGGACATAGAACGTTTGTTGCGCGTATACGTCGCGGATTTACATCGTACGCGGCGGAAAGTTCATCCGTCATGTCCGTTCTAAAAGTTTTGTGCAGCTCAAAACTTTTTGCGCGGGTGAAATCACAGTGGACGGATGCTCGATGGATAGAGCGTATGAAACACGTATGCAATGAGTAAACAACGGATACATAGCGTTTTCCAAACGGATGGCAAGATTTTTTTTTACGTTTTACATCCTCTTTGCATCCGTAAGTGCAGTGGGAACGGGCCTTTACATCGCAAAACGGACTCCAAACCAACCTTTAATCGACCGCTTCTTGGCCGTTTGGTGTAATCTTTTGTTGGGTCTGTTGTCGATCTAGCGTCGGTCGGTTTGAGCAAGGTATTATTCAAATTTCACTCAGATATTCACTGATCTCTTTCTCTTATATTTCATGCTTTAATTCAGACCTGAATAAAGTTGAGTTCTGGTCATGCTATTTCATAAGAATTGGTGTAAACTGTGAGGTGTTGGAATCCTCAAAATGATAAAAATTTTGCCCAATCTAGCTCAAAGGCATATGAGTCTACTAAAATAGCACAACTAACTATGTTCCCGTATTCTTTCTCCTGAAATGCCCGTGTTACCTTGAGCTCTGAAGTATTTTCTTAAGATTTTAGTCCGTATAAAACACCATTATTTCCGTTTTACCAATATTTAATATTATCTGTCATGAAATCGAAACACAAGTTGACAGTTTTTTAAAAGTATTTTTACTAAAGAACTTATTATCGTTAGCAGACATGATTATTTAAGAATTGAAAATCATTATTGAAGCCCATTAAACATTTCATACTGAAAATATTGAAATTGAGTTTTATCTGTGCATGTGTGAGAAATTTGTTCTAATATAGGTTTTCTCGGCCAACTTCGTAAGCTTTTCATTCGTTTTGATACATGGGTCATTCAAATTTGCGAAATACCGATGTAGGCTTGAGAATGTCATTCAAAATGGCACTTCGTTCATTTGAATTACTTCTTTGGTCAATGGAATTTGTACTTGTATCGTTCAATTTAATAACCGGTTACAAATGCGCAGTTTGCATTCAAATTCGTCAACGCTGGCAAAGCGGACGTCCGGATCATTCAATTTCATACCTGGTCATTCAACATAACAAAGTTTTCATTCAAATTCGCCTATCATTACAAACATATGGTATATGCACATTTTTCTCATCTAACAAAAGTGAGCTTTATTCTTTATCAATATCCGGTGATGTGTTTAAGAAATAACTCCTTGCATACCACCTAAAGGTCATGGGTATCAATAGGCGGGGGACAGGGGGACATGCACCCCCACCCCCACACACATTTGAAAGTTTAGTGGATTGTGTCCCCCCCCCCCACTTTTCAGAAGCTGTTAACGCCCTTACTAAGGGTACATAAATGGGTAGGTAATGCTGCTCTCTCTTTCTCTCTCTTGTGCAATTGTCTTATACCCTCTGCAAAGTTCCTTCTCGTTTCCACTTATCACTTAAAACATAACCAAAACAAGATTTCAGATTGTATACGTGTATTCTTAAGTTTATGTTTGTGTCCACATGACATGAGTAATTGAGATGTCCAGTGAGAAAACAATGTATCAAATCCATTAATGATCGTGTAGCGTGATTGCGATTGTTACTGTATGTGATCGTGATCGTGATTGCAATTAGGATGGTGATTGTGATTATGACAGTGGTAGAAAGACTACATATAATGTACCCAAATATAAATGGCCCAAAAGAGATCATGACCGCCGAATAAATTTTCAACAACAACAACAAAAAATGAACAAATAAACAAACATGAAAATAAAGCGATGTCCCAGCATGTAATGTCCCACACCACACACTTTACTAATTCTACATGTCGGTGATGTAACTAGGTATAAAAAATTATATATGATCGTTCAGTTGCTAAATAGTGTTGATTACATGGGTATACAACCCTAGTGGGAGCAAGTGAAATGTCTGTTGCTTACTATACCGTATAATTTAAAATCAATATAGCACGGAACAAAGCTAGCGGATTTATATGAAGATTGGGTGAGATTAACATGATTAACGTGTTTATTTCGTCTGCAAAGCGTGTGAAGTTGTATGCAAAGAAATGAATTTGAATTCACGGAAGGCGTTATTACGTAATCGCGAATCGTCTCGCTTTAATTTGAATGAAAATTCTCCAAAGACGAAACACGTTTTAATTCGAATGCAAACAAAATGTTTTTGAATGACAGTTTTATGAAATCGAATGCTAAAAAAACAAATTTGAATGATAAAACACAGCTACGGTGGCAGAATTGGTGAATTTGAATGCACATAAAATGAATTCGTTTGGCCAGCTTACGAATTTGAACGAGAAATCCTATACTATAGCATCGGCAACTTTCGTGGGTAAATTTACACAATGTGAGAAATCAATTGAATTGAATGTGAATGAGAGAAATAATTTGCGTATCTAAATTCATTGTTCCTCCTTACTGACTTCTTTTTTGTGGAAATAACTCCCGGCGGAGACACTTTTTTTGCAAACGCTGCAGTTATTTCCACAAAACGCAAAATCGTCCTCTATACTACACTCCAGCAAGATGCATCTACATTTGCTCATCATATCGTTTACTCACCACCTGCATGATCACAATTATGCCACTTTCATCGTAGATAAAACATATCAATACCTTCAATCAATAACTTCACACAGATGAAATACTCTCACATGAACAACACAATACAACAAAATAAAGACAAAGAAAAGATGCCGTTGAAACAAGTTTTTTTCGGGATATAAATAAACTTTTAAATAGACATATAGACAAATTTTCGATATTCATTGTCGAATAATAAGGTTCTGTAAACATAAAATGCATCGATACATCCACTTGATGATGCAATCACAGATTGGAATAAAAAAAGAATGCTTATCATGCTTACATGTAGTTGTTGTTGTTGTTTTAAAATAGGCAAACTAGTCAATTTTGACTATTGTTGCCTTGCTAAATTGCTCTTTTCACTTATACTTTATTTGTTGATCCGTGGGTCTAGCTAAACATTAATATAATTATATGAATCACGTAAAAGTTAAGAAAATGGTTAAAGGTTTCATGTATCCTCTATAGAGAGGAATAAAAAACTGAAGACGAATTTGAACAGCAATAAAGTGAATTTGTTTGAAAAGACGACGAATTTGATCTGAACATTTTTACTCGCTTGCCGGTGGGGACGAAATCCAGTGACAATTGACGAATGTGAATGCTAAATTGTTGAATTTGGTTGACCAAAGACGAAATTAAATGACATTTGGACGAAATCGATCCTCGTGTTTGAGCGCGGTATACGCTTCGCCAGACGAAATTGAATTAAAAGCTGATGAAATCGCTTGAATAGGTGACGAAAATGGGCGGGAAAACCTATATTTATTTTATTGTCAACCCAGAGTACTATTTGTTTCCATTTAGTCACCCAATTTTATATATATCCTGGGTGGATTCCTGATGAAGCCCTATGGGCGAAAATTGAATTCTTTCATCTCTTAACGGTTGTTTTATTCATCATCGACTTTTCATCAACCGACGCAGGACAATTATTTTTTATTCTTTATATATCTATATCTATATATATATATATATATATATATATATATGAAAAGCAATCTGTTTTTTTGACTGAATGTGAGTTTTTTAAACCGTGAATAAATAACTACAATACAATACAATTATACACATAATATATAGGAAGGGCCAAATCGGGGGTGGGGGTGAGGAGGGTGGTTCGTCAGTTCCGTTCTTAATTCAACACTTTCAGAAAACAGAGACATGGAAGATATGCAAAGAAATACCTTTATTACAATAACTGTCAGAACAACAGTAGAAAACAACTTGATGTGAAATGTTGGGAGATTAACTAGAAGACAGGAGTCTTATACATTAACAAAAAAAGGGGGGGGGGTCCTGTATCAAACCCATAATTCAGTAGTTAATGGGTTGAATGCTAATCCTCCTGTTATGCATATGATACAAAGTAAAATTAAATTCAAGGCTATCGAAAAAGTCAGCTAAAATAAAAGAGAGGAGAGAAATGTACTCTGAAGACACACACGTGACATATACACCCTACATGTTCAAATAATGATTATGCAGTCACAATATCAACAACAAACAAAGCAAAACAAGGAAAAGAAATAAACAAAAAAGCCAATAAAATCGTTAGTTCGATCAAAACAAGGCTTCCCATCATATAAGCTACTGTCATGATGTTAAAACAAAAAATACTCTCTATGACTCCGCATTCATGAGAAATGTCAAAGGTGGATAATTACAGGATAAAGTGTGCGTATTTCTGATTTCAAAGAATCTCAGTATGCGTATCTACTGGATCATAAATTACTTTTACCGCGATTGTAACTATAATACCAACTGACACCCTACATCTTGAAAGGTGAAGGTTGTAATATGTGAACGGAAATCTCGATATACCAGCGTCAACAATACATTTTTACAATGATTGAATAAAGAAAATCCGGAGATAGGAAATCCCTTCAGAAATATCGCGAGTTCAATTGATATTGGTTATGAACCAGTGAAAACTAATTCTGATGGAGGAAAAGAAAGAGATAAATGGAATGAATATCACTAAAAAATTACATCAGTAAGTCTGTGTACATATGACTCCACAAGCATTTGTTAACAAAATTTGGTCAGTTTCAAAATATTTCTAGCCATAAATGAAATATGAGGTCATTTTAACTCGTTGACAGCTGAATTCTCTAATTCCAATAGGCTTAATACAGGGACCACCACGTTCCCGTAGGCAATAGGTTAAGAGCAGTTTTTTTTAAATTTTACACTGTTACTATGATTTTTCTCAATATGGCATTGATACGAATCTAAAAAACAAACTACTGAATTGAATTAAAATTCAGATTCTCCTTGTTCAGGTCATGGACGACGTGCATATAATGAAGTTAAACAAACAACCCCCCCCCTGATACAATAAGATACAATAAGTTCCTAAAATATTAACCTTATTTGCGTCGGCGAAGACACGGATTAATAAAAATGAATTAAACACGATTTACAAGGTGAAATTGGGATATCTAAAATCTAAAGTTTGGATCGTCGTATTTATAATGGAAGTGAAAACAAAGGCCGCGGCATGGGGGCTGCATGTTCAATTTCAATTCAATTTCAAAACATTTATTTCCAACTTTTCAATATAAGTGTACAAAGTAATAATGTGTTTTAACAAAAAAAAATACGACTTAATACACATTCATACGGTACATACATAGTTGGAGGACACACCTCTAAAAGCAAAAGCTTGTGGCGAGGGTGCCCTTAATAACATAATACATAATATTGCATAATAAATATATAAAAAGACAATAACTACATACAAAAAAAGAAAAAAAGAGAACATTCCTTAACCGCTGAGCTTAATTGGAGGGAAAAAAAGATAAAAGGAAAGAGAGAGAAAAAAGAGGGAAAAGGGGGAAGGATGAAGGTGCAACATACAATGAGTACGGATAAAAGATGTATTCAAAAAGAAGCAGAGAGAGGAGAAGGAGAAAAATAGACCCAAATCGAGGGTTAGGAAGAATCTTAAACCATATTATTTGTAAGATGAAGTTAAATGTTTTTTTATCCTTCTTGAGAAGCTGGCGAGAGATGCGGAGAATTTTATTGTGTCAGGGATAGCATTCCACAGCTTAGGTCCCGAGTACCGGATGTTATGTTGGAATAGTAAGGTTCTGTGCTTGGGTAGATGGATGTGATTTGCGTGTCTGGTTTCGTATTTATGAATAGTAGAATTTAATTGAAAGATGTTACAAAATTCGTCAGGAAATAAATTGTTTGTACATCTGTACATAAAAATGCTTTGTTGATGTTTATTTATATCGGTAAATTTTAGTATGTTAAATTGTTTGAACAAATGGTCAACGTGACACGGGGGGCAGTACCTGTAGTTATACGAATTATTTTCTTTTGTAGGGTGATTAATTTGTGTAATTTGGATATTGTAGAGTTCCCCCAGGCTAGGTTGCAATATGATAGATATGGTAGGATGAGAGAATTGTAAATTCCTAAAAACAAACAAGCTTTATGATATTAGAATTGCGGATAGATATGAAGTGACTGGTAGATGGCATCGCGTAGTCAATGGACAAACATTACAAAAAAAGGAATTCGGTAATATTAAATAAATTATACTTTGCATCAATTTGTGGTTTTAACGTGCATGGTTAGCTGTGCACATCGTCCTTGACCAAACTGGATTGTACCAACGGTGGAAGGGGATTTTGCAGGGGGGAAATGATAGGGAGAGGGAAGAAAGAGGAGAAAAGACATAGATGGAGAAAATCAGAAAGAAAAGAGAGAGAAAGAGAGAGAGAGAGAGAGAGATAAAGGAGAAGGAGAGATAAAAAAGCGCAAATTCTATTGAAGAACCTTGCCATTGAAGCAATTCTAAGCAGTTCAGTGACGATGTTAAACGCATCGCACTTGGATCTAACCAGATCAATAACGCGCCCTGCAATTCTTATTATCACTTAACAGGAAGCTCTGTATTCACTTGAAGCGAAATTTCCCCACAACATGTAAGTGGATCCAACTGAGAAGCAGTTACCCGATTCATTGTTCTGTAGCCCTTTTGAAAAATCCCGTTAGTCTCACAATCTCAGTCTCTACAAGGACACTGGTGTGATATTTCCGTATTATAAATTTACTCGAATAAGGACGTTCTGCTGTCTTACAAGCCATTTCAGCAGCAGCCTCTGCTTGCTGTTTTAATACTCTACTTAAACAATCCCCAATTTACCAGGAGCTAAAAGCTTTTCAAGTGCATAGCGACACTGGAGTGATTTATTGCATTATAGGAAAAGCTACGAAAGAAGTATATTCGCTCTTAAAATCATTCCTGGATAACTCGCAATCAAAGAAATATATCCAGGAGTCTCACCATTCCAAGGAGTTATAACTCCTTGACCATTCCTGGATATAAACCCATTTAACGTTACCGCCTTAATGATGGATGTTGGAAGTGTGGTTATCTTCTGCATTATTCTTCTTACTGGGTTGCCAGGAAATACCATAATTCTGGCTGCATATGCCTCCAAGGTACAAAAGAAGAGCACGGACATGTTAATCATAATCCAGGCATTGGTAGATCTGATTGCTTGCATTACCCCGCAACCTGAGATGATCAGTGGTGTGGTCATCTGTTGGATAACTCTCATCATCCGTCTAACGACATCACTTGGTTCTCTCTTCTTGACATTCGTCATCGCTGTCGACAGGTATGTTACAGTCTGCAGACCATTTGGTCGTCCCATGACTAAAACCCAAGCCGTAGCCTTTGCAGTAGCATGTATAGGCTTCTCTTTCTTAGTCAACTTTTCTTCACTTTGGTACTTCAAAGTCATAGACATCAAATCTGCAGGTTGCCTATTCTCCGTTGTTGCATCGCCGCTTCAGATATCTATGAAGGTAGTCCAAATCGTCTCATTCTTTGTTGCAGTTGTTGTTAGTATGTACTCTTACGCGAAGATATTCGCCTTTATACGGAGGCAAGCCAGAGTTAGATCAGAAATGGATGCAGGACTTGTGAGCCAGACTCATGCAAACACAACCTCTGGCATGGAAACAATTTCTGAGTCAGCTACGGAGTCTGTTAAAGGATCCAGAAAATCGTGGAACGGCAGCATGGCAAATGCAACGACATCGAACAGGCAGTCCTCCCTGATAGACGACAGCGATGGAGTTCATAATCCGACGTTTCTAGGAGTACCGTCTCCGAGACCGGGTGAAACCACTCACTCTGGGCATATGAACTCCGGCTCTTCCAGTGGACACCTCCCCGATAGGGATGTACCATTTTCAGCTGGTATCCAGATATCTGTTACTCAAAGTTCGGCATCAGCGGTTGCGCTCCACAGTCAGCCTGGAGCTAACCGTGGACACACTCGACATACGAGAAGGGTACATGGTGACAGAACCACTAAAATGCTTCTCCTTATCACCGTTGTTTTCATCCTGTCTTGGATACCTTACGTGGTAGTCTTTGCTCTCCCTGCAAAAGCTTACATCTATCTCGTGACGAAGATCACAAACCAGCAGGTTGTCTACTCATTAACCCGCATTCGAGGAATCAATCACATTATCAACGCCTTCGTCTACTGGGCTGTCAATCCTCTGTTCAGACAAGATGTCAAAAAGATTTTAATCCGTCTCAGGAACCTGATAAACCGTTAAACCTAAAAAGAATAGTTTATTTGATACTGAACCTGTTCCCCCACGTTTGATGCTCTTTGGCTGGACTGATGATTTGCAAGTGGATCGAAGCTTATGTATAAGATTGGCGCAAACCAACTCTATTTTTTTGCCGCAATGGGGTCGGAGTTTGGCCTCGATATCGAGACCCCTCGGGGCTATATGATAATATACTGATTTAAAGGAAGACTTAACCATCATGTAGTGAACTGTCTTTTGATCATCATAACATTAAGCAGTAATTTGACGGAGCTATTTTTATTTAAAATAATTCATACTCTACTTTTTTGTTCTTTTGTTTTTTAAGCAAATATTTCATATTTCTTTGTGGAATCGATTTTTTTCTTTAACTACGATGATTTTATTTTCATCCCTGAATCATGAAAGCATATTATGTGTCTCCCTAATTCGAACACAACATTATATAGAATCCAAGGTTAAGCCATCAAGCGCCATCCATTATCATACATTCATGAATGTCTCAGCATGTTAAATTCTGTCATGATGCTAGATGTTAACAAGGACGAGAGAAAGTTTTGAAGAAGAAAATCAATTTAAATTCGAATGTATGGATATGGAAATGTATGTATGGATCTAGGTCTCAAGTCATCATATCTTGATATGGAATTGTCTTTATTGTCTGGGGAGAAACGGGGAGAGATTCAACTACCAAGCAATCTGAGGTAGCTGTTTCATGAATAAAACTAGTTATTCTGGAGTGCTTGACGTTTTCCTGATGTATTCAATGTAAATCTATGTATTGTTGCAAGGACGGAAGTGAAAATGAGAAAATGCATCATGAGACGTACAACAATTTCAGCGAGAAGGAGATTCCCTATTTGTAAAATACTGCGCTTTGTCTGACATAGACAATTTGAAAGGAGAAATCCAAAGCCATTTAAAAAAAAAAAAGGGGGGGGGGGGGAGGGGGAGAAAGAGGACCAAAAGAACAAAAAAAAAAATTGATTTTTTTTTTTTCTGCAGCATTTTTTAAGATGAATTTCCATAATGCAAAATAAGCCGTTGCTCTAGCAAACTGCTGAGACGGAGATAGATTTCGCGTGCAATGTGACATTGGTGGACATAAATTTTGATTTTGATTTTTGTAATTGCCGTTGGATAACTGGCATTACTGATTTGGGATACTTTGATAGACTACACAAACTTCAGGATGGAGGTGGGCTCTAGGATTATTTTCTGGTTTTTGTTCGTCACCGGATTACCTGGAAACATCACAATCTTGGCTGCGTATGCCATCAAGAAGAAAAAGAAGAGCACGGACATGTTAATCATGATCCAGTCTCTAGTAGATCTGATCGCCTGCATCACCCCACAGTCAGAGATGATCAGTGTTGTCTTTATCTGCTGGTTGGCGGCTAATGTCCGACTTACTACATCAATCGGCTCTGTTTTCTTGACGTTCGCCATTGCTGTCGATAGGTATGTTACAATCTGCAGACCATTCGCTCGTCACATGACAACGACTCATGCCACAATCCTTGCATTGGCATGTATGGTATTCTCTTTCCTCCTAAACCTTTCTTCAGCTTTATTTTACAAAATCGTGGACGTTAATGGCTGCATAATTACTCTTGATCCATCGCCGCTTCAGATGTCCCTGAAGTTTATCCGAATCGCCTTTTTATGTTTTGCTGTATCTGGGAGTATGTTCTCTTATATTAAGGTACTTGCATTGATTAGCAGGCAAGCCAGAGTGAGATCTGAGATGAATGATGTCCTTGTTAGCTATACTCGAGCTAACACGACGTCTGCCTTAGCAACCATTTCCGAGTCAGTCGTGGGATCTCCTAGAGAATTCCGGCAGGCAATAAATGACGCGAAGGTGGCAAAGCCAATGACATCAGATAGACAGTTAGCCCTGATGGACGACCGAGTTGGAGTGCATAATTCGAACTGTCAAAAAGAACTGTCCTCTAGGCTGGATAAACTCTTCTAC
Source organism: Heliocidaris erythrogramma (assembly GCA_025617745.1). Lineage (NCBI taxonomy): Eukaryota > Metazoa > Echinodermata > Echinoidea > Camarodonta > Echinometridae > Heliocidaris > Heliocidaris erythrogramma. The sequence goes on along the minus strand of CM046865.1, from coordinate 14,838,319 downwards.
GTTGCTCATACGGCGAGCCACACCTCTGGTCAGTGTTGTAATGAAGCGGTTATGTCATCTTCGGATGCCATTGATACATTTGGCAATAACCATGCCAACAGTTTGTCATCAACGATTCCTTTCAAGACCAAAGTTCAAGCTAGCTTAAAAAGCACTCGACATTGCAAGAGGGCCCATGGTGACAAAACCACAAAAATGCTTCTTGTTATAACCGTTGTTCTCATCCTGTCCTGGTCGCCCTCCATGATCATTCTCGCTCTGCCAGCCAAAGCTTACAAGTACTTCGTGACGAAGATTGCAAACCAACATGTTGTCTATTTTCTCATACACATTCGAGGCCTCAACCACATGATTAACGCATTCGTCTACTGGGCCGTCAACCCTCTTTTCAGACAAGACGTCAAACAAGTGTTCCTCCGTATTAGGAAGTTGACAAACCGGTAAACGTATCATATACGAAGGAGCATAGATACCATTCCGAAGTTAAACAAACATTCGAGTCCATGATGATAGAGCTCAAGGGCCTATACACCGCAAAAGTTTGACCAAGGAGTTATGGTTTTACCCAAGACAGCTTGACGCCAGAGTATGATCCTTAAAGTCCGTTGCACACGAGTTGTAGGACTGTGTCACCAATTGTCTCTGATACGCCATATGGGATTGCAAAAACTGCATTTAACCCGTTGACTACTGGATTCTCTCATTCCCATAGGTTTAATACGAGGAGCACCCGGTTCATGTATGCAATGGGTTAATCATTGGCGTAAGCACTAATTTCTTTCTTTCATAGAATTATTGAGCAGGTTAAGTGATAAGGCAATAAGAATGACACCGCTTGTGCAACGGGCATGATTAAACCATTTCCCTTTCAACTCAGTTTTAGTGTCCACGGTCCGTGTGGTTTCAAGGCCTTTAAAAAATCTTGATCAATATCGACAAAGTCTACTTATCATTACATATGCTTACTTTTACTTATTGTACTTGAATTTCAGGTAAACCGTACAATACATATGCATGATGTAAATACGTTTTCCTATATAATCTGACGAATGAATAATGATTCGTTTAATGGCCATACAAACATTTTTGTTTTCTGTGAAGGTTTTCTGTCAATTTGTAGAGTGATTATTGTCTAAAATAAAAGTTTCAATCCTTTTCCATCGGTCGAGCATCCTTTTTCTGATCGTTTTGGAAATATAGTGCCGCCTGTGTATTAAATATTTGGTTTTACATACACCTTGGATGTGTAAAACCAGTCACTATTATAACATTTGGGTCTCTCCTCCCTGCATAACTATTTCGGAAAGGGTAACTAACGTCGTGCACTTCTTTTACTATACCACTGCCGAATCCTCGTCGTTTTGAGGCTAGCTGAGCACAAAAAAGTAATTATTTTATTTTCTAAAATACCCAAATTAGAAATCTATCTTCATTTTGAAAAAAAGAAATTCATACCATCAAATTGTTTGGGATATCAAAATTCATGTATTTGTTTTCACCTTTGGTATTGCCAAACTAGTTCCTAAAGAAGAGGGAGAGTATGTTTTTTAAAAAGTTTATATGAAATGGACCTGATAAAATCCGGAGAAATGTAATGATTCAAGATTTGCCAAAATGAGGAATTGAGATGGTAGTAAGCAAGGATGGTTTCAAATCCTCTAGTATTACCTCCGGGGAAAATGGTTCTTTATATTTGTTTAACAGTATCTATAATAATAAGATGACAATTGTGAAAAGTGCTAAGTTTTATCGAGTCATTGTAGAAAAATGGAATTCTCTTAATGTGAGAAATAAAGAGCATAGTACAAAGTTCCATATTTTTCTTGACCAATAGTCAGCTGCAGGTACATCCAGATACGATTTTTCTAGAAAACTTTGTCTTAAAAGAATTGTGACCACTGACCAGGCACCACAAAACCACCAGTTAGATCTCAATCAATGTGTTTTTGGTTGGCATGATCAAATTTTAGTTTTGGGTATTTCCTGGAAGAGTATACTTTTTCTAAGTAATCTAAAAATTTGGAGGCACCAAACAATTACAATAAAGGCAAAGTACAGAGAATTTCAGTTCAAGGTTATGAAATAATACTTTGAATTTGATTATTTACAAATTGTTTCAAATGAAACTAATTACTAGTAGTTTGCCATTATGTTCTTTCTGTAACTTACAAAATGAAACTATTGATCATCTATTCAGGAAATACAAGGTTGTTGATGCCATTCAGAGGGGAAGAATTAACGACGTTTGACGCTTCTTAATGCAAAAGACCGCAATACTCACTTTCTTGACGAAAGATATGTTTTGTTCAACCATGTATCAAAAGTAGCCAAGAAAACAATATATATGAAATGATTCAAATCAACAAAACCTAGAGGTTATGATTTTTATCTGTTTATTATTGAAGTCGTATAAAATGGAAAGATATGTATCTAAACGCAATAAAAAAATAGCCATTCATGATACTACAGGTGGCAGGGCATGGCCCAATGGATAACTAGTGTAGAGTAAAAGAGAATGATGTTATGTGAAGACAATGTGTATTTCCCACTCTGAATATGTAACTATTATATTTTTCAAAGTGACCAAATAAAAAAACAAAAACAAAAATAACTACCCACATCAGCACCCCCTTTAATATCAAAGCAACACTTCTGCAAATACTTCTACCTAACGCATTTTTCTGAGAAACCTTCGATGTATAAAGTGAAAGATAAATTACGAATATTATTAGTATTGTAATTTATTTTGTCAATTGACAATCGGGTTTAACACATTTGTATTGCCAATGAAAATATGTACATATATCTTTTGTAAATATGTGTGTAAAACCGACAGTGTAGCAAATGTAATTTTTCTTAAATATAATACTACATTAGATATGACTTCATGTATTTTATATAAAGAAAAATATATTCATACAAGTGTAAGGAAACAACATAAACAACAGCTTTGGCGACTCTCGTGGAAATAAATATTTCCACCAATACCCCCTTATCAATATCTAAAGTCTTTTTTTTGAGACATCATCGATGTATAAAGTACAACATGAATTACGGATATAATAAGTATTGTCATTTATATATTATTAATTGACAATCAGGCTAGATGCATTTGTCTTAATACCAATGAAAATGTGGACATATAACTTTGTAACTGTGTGCGTAAAACCGATATTAGCAGTATAGTAAATATATGTTTTTTTTCCTTAAACATTATACTACAGTAATGTGGCTTCAAGTAATTAAGTAACTTATATAGAGAAATTAATGTATATATATACATACAAGCAAGTATAAGAAAGTAACATATACAACAGCTTTGGCAACTCGCGTGGAAATAGATACACTTATGAGAAATGAATGAGTGAATGAATGAGAATAATGGTTGCGTAGCTTAAACCAAAGTTCCCTAGAACTATCCTCCCTGTTTAAAATTTTGGCAAATGTTGAAAAAATGTCTCCGCCGGGAATCGAACCCGGGGCACTGGCTTAGGACGCCAATACCTTAACCACTAGATCACGGAGACGGATCAGTGGTTTCGGCGGCGTAAAATTCAATCTCTCATTTTTTCATTTCTCACAACTATATATATTTATATATATATTGTGAGGAAATAACATATACAACAGCTTTGGCAACTCTCGTGGAAATATATACATGTATATATATATAATGTGAGAAATCAATTGAATTGAATGCGGGAAATAATTTGCGTAGCCAACTTCATTATGCCTCCGTACTGACTACCTTTCTGTGGAAATAACTACAGGGATTGCAAAAACTGTCTCCGCCGGGAATCGAACCCGGGTGTTACTGAACGCCAAACGCCTAAACCACTAGACCACAGAGGCGGAGACAGTTTTGGCAATCCCTATAGTTATTTCCACAAAAGGTAGTCAGTAAGGAAGAACAATGAAGTTAGCTACGCAAATTATTTCCCTCATTCAATAGACCTGTTTACTATATCAGTGATTCAAATTTATGGATGTTTCTTTCCTGGGGACCTAGTAACGAGGTATTCCATTAACCTGTTGTTAATGAATGAACTAAAATACTTGGAATCCAGTTTGCATACATTACTTGTTGCTATGTCTGACAAGCCTCTGGCAAGCTTTCAGGTTGTCAAGAACAACCTTTGTTTCAAAAGTATGCATAAAACACTTAGTAAACAGGTCTATTCAATTGATTTCTCACATTATGTGAATTTACCCACGAGTGTTGCCGATGCTATATTATTAGAACAAATTTCTCACACATTGTAAATAATTGATTAATTCTAATACATGAATCCGCCATGGATCTAGCTAGGCATGCGGCGTTTCATAAATGTTCAATACTCCCCTGTCCCTCAAAGAAAGTGGTTTAGGCGTTTGGCGTACAGTGCCAAAGACCGGGTTCGACTCCCGGTGGAGACAGTTTTTGCAATCCCTGTAGTTATTTCCACAAAAGGTAGTCAGTAAGGCGGAAGAATGAAGTTAGCTACGCAAATTATTTCTCTCATTCAATTCAATTGATTTCTCAAATTATGTAAATTTACCCACGAGAGTTGCCGATGCTATAGTATTTGAACAAATTTCTCACACATTATATATATATATAATGTGCGAGAGAGGTGTGGATGTCTGTACCATTCGGTTGAACCATCTTAAATTTAGATACGTGAACAGATAATGATGGAAAGGAATGAAGCAGGTCACTCGGTGTATTTGCCAGCTTTCGGCTCCTGGCTTCAGTTTATATGCTACATCAAACAGAATGAAACAAATAATAATAAGTAACTTAACAAAACTAAAGACAACAGAACAGAAATATCTTAAAGCTGGCAACATAAATCAACAGGAGTAAGTGATATTGAAATAATGTTACTCGGCAGGAGGAACATGTAACTAGTATTGCACAGAACACCTACACATTACACACGAGAGAACATATACATTTGCTTCGAAAGTCAGGTAATTGTTTAATTAGCTTACTTTGTTTCTATTGAGTTCCTTTTTCGTTATTTCACTTACTCCTGCCAAGTAACGTCTATTCAATTTCACTTACTCCTGTTGATTTATGTTGCCAGCTTTATGATAATTCTTTTCTGTCAATTGTCTTTAGTTTTGTTACGTTGCTTATTATTATTATTATTATTATTATTTGTTTTATTCTGTTTGATTTAGCAAATAAACTTTAAGAAGGCCAGGAGCCGAAAGCTTGTAAATACATCGAGTGACCTGCTTCGTTCCGTTCCATCATTATCTGATCACTAGATCTTCGTTTGGGAGACACTTGTTTGTCTCCCTCTTTGTCCATGGTGTCTCCCTAATACACCAGTCCCTATTATGACGGAATAAACCGCATTGTCGTGTGTCTCCTTAATACCCGATCCACTGGAATATATATATATATATATATATATATATATATATATATATATATTATATTTATAATTTACTTATTTGGGGGAGGGGATCCAAAATCCATTTGGAAATCACATTAATTGAAATCACAATGTTCCTTTGCTCGAAAGGCGACCGAGACGATAAGCACCATTTTCGTATCTTTCTTTAATCTTTACTCAGCTGTGTAACACTTTCTACTAAATTATTTTGGTAATATCTTTGTCATAAAGTTTGTTTGAATCTGTCACACTACATTTCCCGTAATCACAGAAACTACATACTATACCTTGCAGCATTTTCAGAATTTAATTGGCGATTTTAGAGCGAGAAAGAAATTAAGATACGAATGCATCAAATTTTAAATAATTCAGTTTTGTCATCTCTCTATCAATTGAAAGTGGAAATCTAGTGTATTGAAAGAAGATATAGAATATAAGGTCAGGCAAAGCAAGAGCTATTTCTATTGACATTATGTAATTTTTCAACTGGAAGAAGCCTTTTATCATGTTGTGATATGATCAAATGTGGAAAAGAGCGTTTTTGGCATGGAAAATCGATTTATTTCGTATTTTAATACCGAGGTAGCTTTATCTATTGCATATCGTGGGTTCGAATGACCTTTATTTCCCTCGAGTGGTACAGAAGGAGGAAAAAATATGGAGGAAAGTCCAGCAATGGAGCCACTAGGTGGAGCTATTTCCAGAAACTAATGGTTATTTAAAGGAGTGCTAAATTCGTGAATGATGTCTACAGTGTGAATTAATGTATGTTGTAACGAGTAAAGTGTAAATTAAAACAAGGTATATACGTGTAGAATTCACATTTTTTGGTTATTTGTTATGTAGGTGAGAGTGCGTTTGATGGGAAGCACGTGTGTGCGTATATGAAGAAGGTGAGGCGTGTGGGCGTTTGTGTGTGTGATGGTGTGTGCGCGCATGTGTGTGCTTGTTTGTGTGTGTGTGAGAGAGAGAGGGGTGTCGATAGAGAGAAGGATAGAGTGGGGTAGATGGGCAGATAGAGGGGAGATGGGTGGGGTGGAGATATTAGGCGGTAGAGAGGGAGTGAGTAGAAAGACGGATAGAGAGGGTAGGTGGTTAGATGGAGGGATCGGAGAGACGGGTTGAGGGAAAATGGAATGCGTGTGAAAGAGAGATGAATAGAGAGAATGATAAAGAAAAAGAGAGGGGTAAGTGGGTAGATAGAGGGAGAGATTGGTAGAGGAAAATACCACAGCGAGTGAGTGACAGAGAGAAAGAGAGAGAGAGAGAGACAAACTCCATTTGAATGATTTCTTTCTACGTTTTTACAATACACATGGCTCAAACTGTGTAAAATACACCAGCCAAAGAGTAAAGAGTTAAAGTGACACTAAACTGAAGCTCCTAATGGCGCCATTTTTTAAACAGGATTTAAAAAGACGGTGTCTGTGCGTTTCCTTTTCCCATCATGCCCCATTCTAGTTTGTAGAAGCTTAGAATGTACCTGTAGGCAATTTTCCACATCTGAAAAGTCAAAATAATAGGTTGAAATGTTAAATGTGTTTATTATCCAAACAAGCTATTTGTCAAAATTCCAAATAAAATGCAAGTTAATCTTCAAATTATAATCTTAATTTAGCAGTCACTGTAAGATGGCGCTGTTCAAGCTTTACCAGTTTAGGACACACATGAGTAGTTCATCTGCTCGCGTTGCATTTCGGAACCCGTATCAAAGATGATGTAATGGTAGCTGATCAAAACACATTCATATAAAACTGAATACTTGTCGGCTGTAAATCTATTCGAGAGAAATAGTGCTTGAAAGTCACATTCCTTCATATTTCACCGTCTATGGAGGCTTGGACGCCTTTGTGTATTTTAGAGGAATTATTTGATCTGCACTGTGCATTTCCACTCTTCACAGCTGCAGCGAAAAGTCGCAGTTCGTGATTAGCCTCGTTTCAGCCTTCATAGTATTGTTGTAGCCAAATTAGTGCCCGAATAAAGTGCCAAATTTTTTAAGTACCATCAGTGTAGTTGCTACTCTGTCAGTTAAAACGATTTTTGTAGAGAGATTATTTAAATATGAATTTTTGATGTGCTTCAATTTAACACGTGTTTCTATGGGGCCCGAATTACTAGCGTGTGCCCTATAATGCCACTTTAAGTAAACTTAACATGGCCGTTTTGGTAGGCCTAGCGGGGGAAAAAAAGGGGAGAAAATAATAGCACTAGATTACATAAATTATGTGACTTGATGATAGTTTACCTTTGCATGATAATAATAACAATAACAATAACATATTCATGTTATATAGCGCATCATTGTGCTGCCATCTCTATGCATTTAACAAAACAACAGTTTCATATTTTTTATACGATATAATTACATAAATTGATAAGCTAACTTAAATTGATAAGCTAACTTAAAGTTACAATGATCACAATCTATGATTATTGTAACTTAAAGTTACAATAATCATAAGGAATTAATGGTCTGCAAAATACTATATGTATGATAATCTATCAAAGGATTAATCATTCCCAGCCCTCTTTGCATAATACAAACGATATGTATGTTTGTACAGTTCGATTGATTACTATAATAGAAGAGCAATTGCTATTTGTTAGTTATTTATAATGCCAGCAAAAAAAAAAATAGAAGAGCGCATGAAAATGATGAGGAAGTTTAGCGCGGGCGACGCCATCATACACTCAACTATCCATTAAAGAGCCGTGAACAATGGTTGTTCACAATAAAAGGTAACTCTCGGTGACACCTCAGTCACACCGCAATACCGACCGATTCTTGGCAATATGGTGGCAATGTAATTTTCTGTTCGGTCTGGCGTCGGCTTTGTTGGTGTGGCTGTGGTATTAACGAGCAACACTTTAGGACAAAAGAGAGCTTCATCTTTCTCTCTTCTGTTCAGGAGAACGGGTGTTATTATTCACCATATGAAAGACATAGATAATGGAGATACGTGTGTAGGCCTATTAATCTCGTGACGGGGGCTGTTGATTTTATTACATGTTATAATTAACGGACAAACAGCACCCTTCATAATATTTCTATTTAACAGTTAACCACTTGTTGGTTAGATATTTACCAATTTCTAAGTATTTAAAGCTATTTTAAACCAATTCAGCTAAAGAGAACATGACCAATTTGTGTCAGTTATCTTTATCTAATAATTGGACATATATTTAACAATATTACTTGATGAATTATGGTCGTGAAAATGTTGCCCACTTGTTCAACTTTTTTTAAAATCAAGTTTGTAAAGTTTGTTGATCAAGTAACAGTTGGTCAAAACTTCACCAGACTGTGAAGGGCAGATTTTACTCAGTCTGATGCCAAAGATAGTAATAATACAATGCCAATGATAATAGTTTAGGCCTTACAAAATTTGATAATATAATCGATAATACTCTCTTAAAATATTGGATAATTTCAGTTCGGTAGCACGTGGCTTGTTTTTAAAAAAGCCCAAAATCAAGGCTACTGTTAACCAATTCAGCACCACGGAATTGACCAATAGTATTGTGGCAGTTAACTCAAAATAAGTCGCAGGTAGATATTTCTCGACATTCAGCTAAAGAGAACTTGACCAATTTGTGTCAGTTGAAACAGCGTTGGGAACGTTTGAGTTTCATTTCATTTGAAATACACAGTGATTTCCTGGAAATTAAACGTGTGTAAGTGTGGGTGAGTGTCAGAAGGGGTGGATGGGATGGGAGGGAATATAGCCCTTCCCTCCCATTTTTTTTACCATGTTTACTCCTATGAAACGGTCAGAAAATGCCATCGTTGTAAGGTGACAAATGAAAATACACCGTTAAAATAACTTACAAAATATGACAATCAATATAATTGTAAAGTATAAACATAATCTAGACAATTCAACACAAAATGGAAGCACATGTGCAGTAGGTCTTCTTCTCTGAGAAAAGGGCCATGGCAGTATGTACAGCCAAGAGGGTACTAGGTGAGCCATTAATTCCTACCGGTACCTAAAGGACTTTAGTGCTGTGGCGGGATTCGAACCCTGTACCGTAATTGTGATCCACTGTATATAAGAAGACTGATCCATTTCACCACAACACGTCTATACTCTATAGTGTAAAAGTAATTCACTATCTTCTCAAAAGAGAAGTTCCCCTGATTGCAGAAAGTGGTAAAAATTACGTGATATTTACGTCGTGGTTTTCGTCTTTTTTACGTCCTGTAATTACGTCAATAAGACGACAACTTGCACCAACGCAAGACGTCAAGAGGACGTCTTATTTTTTGACGTCATCTGTACACTGTAAAAACTGAAGTGCTGTATATAGCACTTTTTGAGGGCATGCATAGGGACAGCACTCAGAGTGCTATTGAATGCACACAGCGTGCTATTTCAGCACTTTCACGGGAGCTGGACCGGCTCCTTAAACTGCTAAACATTCATTAAAAAAAATGATTTGGGCGAGCTTCGAACCAGGGTCCGCTGATCGAGAATTGCTGGCATTACCGCTAGACTAACTCACATTGTACGATTTAGAGCAGATCATATTGTTACATAGTGAATTTACGACACCACATTATGTTATCTACTTGACTCCCATGAATAAACTGGATTGCAAGAAGCATTCGTTAGTCCATCGGTAACGTCAGCGCCTCTCAATCAGCGGAACCTGGTTCGAGGCTCGCCACGGTCACATTTTTTTTTGCTGGTAAATTAGCACACTACAAGTGCTATAAACAGCATTTCAGGTGCAGTCACTATACATGCCCCTAAAAGTAGCACTTTAGTTTTTACAGTGTACAAGACGTAGAGATGACGTCAAAATAAGACGTCCTCTTGACGTCTTGCGTTGGTGCAAGTTGTCGTCTTATTGACGTAATTACAGGACGTAAAAAAGACGAAAGCCACGACGTAAATATCACGTCATTTTTTAACACTTTCTGCTATCAGGGTCATTATCGACTTTAATCCAGGGGACACTTCAGGATAGTTATATACTCAGACTATAGATGGTTTATGATTGATAATGTCTTTAAAATACCCGGACGTATCAATAATTTATTCAGTGGCAATCGTATAACATCATTCAATTACTTTATGTTGATACATGTTCAAGCTGATTGTTCACTGAATGTAAAATGTATTGCTATATCTATATTGTATTTTTATTTGTGCAGACCAGGAATTAAAATCACCTATATAGCCTATAAATCAGAGGTGAAAAAGGGGAACTTGTTACACATGACCAATCCATGCCTGTTAAATTATCCTATTTTATTTTCTAAGGATGTTATATTTTTTAGGATTGTAAATGCAAAATATTTGTTTGTTATGCGAAGAAGTGTTTCTACAGTTTCGGAAAGCCTAAACCAAATGAAATAAAACATGATCATTAACCAAAGAAATTATCAAAATCAACTGGCTCCTTATTCACTAATAATTTGAGCTATTGAAAACACTTTACCTCATTATTATACCAGTGTTAAGCGTGATTTAATCGCGATATAATTAATTATGACGTCAATCCGGATAGAGATAACTAATTATACAGTCAAAGTAGGCTCTGTGAAAATTTCAAGAATAGGTCGAAACATTGCAGCAAGATATTGGGCCATACTCATAAGACGAGTTGAAGCAAAGCAGCTGTCTTGCTAAGCTTCATTTGCAGCTTCCAATAAACAAATTAGCAGTTGCTTGCAAGGAGACTCAACTTTATTTTTTCCTTTATAGATTGCTCAGTTCCTCCGACAACCAATAGCTTATATTTGTATTTAGATTTTTACTTCGAATCAATTTCTTTTTGTTCTTCTACATTGAGGCTTGCCAGATAAAACGCTGACGAAATGGAAAGGGGAAAAATCATTTTCACCATCAAGCAACTGCTATTACACTCCTTTTTGTCAAGTTCCTAGTCTTGGATTTTACAGGCTTGGAGATAATCAGCGGTTACTTTTGCATATCGAACACAGATCTTTTTAAGGCACTCGTTAGTTTGCGTTGCTCTTCCGTTACACTATTAGCAGATTCTCTTTTAAATAGCGAAGAATCTGTTCTTGTCAAAGTTAAAATGAGTAATTCCAATCACTATGTAGCCAAGTTGAGCGGGGAGAAAAACTTTCACTATACATGTATAAATCACAAACCAGCATTTGATCAAGTGGTGGCTTCAGGTGACATTTGAGTTTATAACCCTATTGTAAACTTAGGAACAGTATCAGTTACAATCCCGCATACCTGACATAGCAAGAGCCCCTTCTTACTTTTAGCCTAAAGCAATTGCTAGTTTTATAATCATGTATATTCAGCGCATTGCTCATGTTCCTCGTACTTGAAAGGCTTTAAACAGTAATTGCCAGGCATCTACATTATTACAACAGCCCTATTTAGTACAAGTAGTGACGCTACAAGAGTACGTTGCCAAGCGCAACAAGAGAGAGGAGTTTTCCCAAGGGGACTATGGCATGTGAAGAGTTTGGTTTATATGCCAGTATCAAATGAATGTCACAGCTTTCGATAATTTTATAATTTACGATTGAAATCAAATAGCATTATCCTGGCAGACAAAAAGGAGTGATTTTGAGCCCGTGTGCACTCATAACAATTTTCTCCTGGTTTTATCACCTGAAATTAAAACAATCGGTTCACACTTATTTCAGACAGCGAAAAACTCACAAGGTTTATTGTTGTCAAATCCAAACCGTTATCCACAAATTGTTATACTGTGAAAAAAAGAAAGATATTCCGCCACCTTGTTTTCCCAATTGGACTTGTGATAAGCTTCCGAGATGTATCCCATCACGTGTATCCTGATGATGATTCTGATTGGACCCGCTCAATTACGGTGGAATTTTCGTGAGATAGGTAGCCAAGGAGGAGGTAACACAAGAGATAGCCAAAGAGGTAAGCACTTCGCTCATACCACAGTCACACCGCCGATTAACCGACCCCACACCGATCGTTACCAAAAAAATGCAAAAAATGATGGCCTAAAACAATGGAAAAGCTTTTTGTGTTCTGAAATACGTAGTCCTATTCCAAATCTAAATTTCCTCACTCGATCACTACACTCCCTCGTATTTCAATAAAGGCAGTGTTTTTTGTTTGTTTGTTTTGTTTTGTTTTGTTTTTTGTTGTTTAATTGTAACTGTAGGAACCCAGATATGTGCCTTTCCTTTATAAGGTCTCCGCCCCTTTTTGGAATTACGAACCTTCGGAATAACAATCCGTTCGAATTATGAACCTTAGGAAATACGAAAATTCGGGGGGGGGGGGGGCATATAACCATTATTTTGAGTATGTGGTTATTGCGAAGTACATGTAGTTTAACTTTGTGAAATTATGACGAGTAAAATCTGACACTGCTCTCACTATATTGATCATAATTTGGTTTTGAAAGAGAATCTACGGATGGAATGAAGTGAAACGACCCAGCCTAAATTTTTTTCCCACTTAATCTTGTTTTACAGAGGAAAATGTGACTCTCTCTCTTGGATCTGCCTTTAATATCTCATCTCCAAACTATCCTTCAAAGTACCCTAACAACGCGCGTGTCCGTTGGTACATCACATCATCACCGGGCTATCATGTGCTCTTACAGTTCTTCGGTTTCACCACAGAAGAAGATTATGACTTTCTTACAATAGGGAATGGAGATTCACGTACCTACCTGTCCGGTGACAGCTTACCTCTGAATATAATGTTAGTATAAAATCATACATTTTATTCCATAACACATTCATAGTATAATTGTACATCATTATTCATGTGTAGCAAACTATACATTCACCCCAGCTGTGTTTCGTTTATCGATTCGATTAAACTTGGCATATCAAAAGGCATGACCATCTCTGAAAAATTATCTCTTTCTACACTGCATGCGAAAACCATGGTGTTAATTCAACACCATCTCGGTATCAATATTGGGCTACACCAGATAAGTGTAAAAACAACACCAGTTAGTGTTAAAACAACATTTTTTTTTCGAAACTGGTGTTGTTCTAACACTTATCTGGTGTAGCCCAATGTTTATACCGATATCGAGATGGTGTTGAATTAACACCCTGGTTTCTGCAATTTAAAGGAGAATTAACCCCTGAGTACAAATTTACTTATATTGAAAGGTGTAATATATTCCTACTTATTGGCCTAAATCATTTTCTAATAAGATATCAGAAAAGGGTATAAATAAAGATATTCCAACACCCGGTATCGTCTCCTACTCATTTACATGGGGGCTGCCATTTTCTTGCTGATTTGGATTTGTACATGAACCATTGAGAAATGTTCCGGTCAGGAAGATATTTTGCATCCAAGACCTAAATTGATTTTCTTCATTACCTAAAATCCCATATGTGACGAAAAATATAAAGTGGGTGTTTACATGATTTATAAAAATTAAATCTTTATAATGATACTTTTAAATTGTCTGGTTTTGCTTAACAAAAATCTATTTTCTTGGGTTTGCCAAACAGAGCAGAACATAATATATGCAGCATGCATTCTGACTTTTCAAGTCCCATTATCCGAAAGCAGGTGAATGCATAGTTTGCCGCTATAGATGCTCAGGGAAGAAGCATCCATAAAATTTGAATTAATTTGCTCCGTCCATTGCGTCACAGTATCTAGAAAATAGATTTATATTAAGCGAATATCGATTTTCAACAGAAATATATAAGGAAATCTTCAGTTTAAAAATAAATTGACATATCTATTCTATATTTTTAATCTCAAATGGGTTTTTAATTTTGAAAAAGGCAATTGGGCATTTGGATTAAGAAAATCTTCTTGTACACATAAAAAAAATGGCAGCCCCCATGTATTGCTAGCAGACGATACATATTGCTCGCAGATGATAAATTTTGCTCAGAAAATCTTGATTCGTATCGATCTCGTATATTTTGACGCGAAGCCATATAGTCTAACAAGTAGGAATAAATAACACCTTTGAACACTATCGTCTTTATTGTTTGAGGTTAATTCTCCAATTTAAGGTATAGTCTCTCTAACACGATAAAAACTACTTTCGAAAAATCAACTGAAGGCAATTTCAATAGCCCTGTCTATCACCTTTAGAAATGTGCGAACATTACAATCGCCTATTACGTAATCCGAACTTGATTTCTATGGGCAGTACAATAGGCCTTTGAAATTGCCCTTGAATTTATTTTTCGAAAGTAGTTTTGATCGTGTTTTCTATTAATTTAAGGTATTTTAAACGTGTAACCCTATTGTGTGTTTACTTAATATCCAGATTAGACTCGCCAACAGGTTTGGTGCAGTTCACCAGTGATTATTCTGTCACTAAGAGGGGGTTTCAGCTTCAACTGAGTCTCGTCAATTCAACAGAAGGTGATAATTTAAAAATTGTCATTGCCTTAACCATGATGGTTACAGACGGTAGTCGGTCCGCCACTACGTCTGGGTGTGTGTGTGTGTGTGGTAGGGGGAAGGGGGGGGGGGGGAGGGTGTCGGAGCGTGTAAGGGGGTTTTAATTCTGGTTTTCTACCACCGACAATGTACAAGGTACCCATTTAATAATTATAAAGTAATTACTCTAAATATTATTGATGGGCTCGTACAGTATAGGAATGATCTCTTTGAGCTTTATCGTATTGCCAAAGTTTGCGCTGTTTATCAATATTTGCGTATCATTTCTGCTACATGTATATGTAAATGTCATCATTGTAAAGTTGTAGGTATTTCTAGGTACGAGCACGAAGAGGCCTGTGGTATGTGCCCCCCTCTCACACACACACGTTTACATGGCTTTACTTCCGAGGACAACTATTGTTCCTCTATTGTTACTCGTCCTCGGACAGTCGACGGAATAAGGCATAAATAAATTCATTGTTCGACGTTCGAGGACTATTGTCCGCCTTCCGAGGACCATTGTTGTCATGATTTTTTTTTGTTCTCTGTCCGAAAATGTCCTCGGACATAATGCTAAACAAACGCACACACACACACCCACACACATCTATGTTTTCTATTGTTCGAATTTCAACCGATGACTTCACTATTGATTTGCGTCACAAAATTCATTGACGGAATGAACCTCACCAATTGTTGACAACCGATGACCTATTGAATTACTTATACCGATGACCCATTGTTCTCTTTGTTCGATGTCATCGGTTTGAATGCGTAAACATGTACTCCCGCACACACACATACACACACAAAAAAAAGTTTCCCCTCTCAGAATAATCTAAGTGTATAATTTAATATTTCATAACAAAACAAAACCCAAAATATATAATGAAAACTAAAATGATCAAAATAAATGAAACATTTACGGTGTCCACCTCGCAGAAAGCAATGTACCCCTATCATATCCTATCTTACGTCGCGGAGAGTGATTAAATAAATTGTGAATTTTCATTATTGAATTGTTATCGGTGTGAATATGAGACCTTGTCACCATTATGCCTCAAGTTAAAATCAATATTTCCAAGAGTTTTGTAAAGACTTTTGTGAGGTGGTAATGAAAACAAGACAAATGTTTTGTTTTTATTTCTTTCTTTTTACAAGTCTAGTCTATCATTAAGAAACGTGTTGTCCTTTCAAAACTAAACACAACAAAGAGTGTGAATCATGTTTTTAAATGTTCAGACGTTTTAAGTAAGATATTCAGTATAAATATTGTTGTCTTTAACAGGAATACAGCAATCACCAGGTGAAATGGCTATCCTGAGATCACCCTGCTACCCTGCCATATGCCAGGCTTTTCCTAATGAAACTTCAAGCGGTAACGGTATCTTCATAAGGATCATAACGCGTGTTAAATGAATAGCGGTTTTCTATTAACAGCGGTCCTTATGAATAGCGAGCGGACCCGTGGTCTGACACCCCTTTCCTATGGACACTTTTGTCAGAGTTTTGGAATGTACATCCATCATGTCCATAGCTCTTCCTTCTGACAAAAATTTTGGTCCCAGGGCTTCAAGAGGGAAAATTTACCCCAATTTTTAGGGGCCGTCTGACACCCCATCCCGACGGAAATTTTTGCATTTTTGGTGTTTTGTAATGTCCAATCATACTATTTTCCACTGACAAAGTTTGGTGCATGGGGGAGATGGGGTGAAATCGACCCGACTTTGGGGTGTCTTCTTGGGTGGCTCTGGGGGCTAAACCTGAGGGCTTCGGTCAGGCTGAAACCTTTTTGTCAATGACTCAGATGGTCTGAATAAATTTACGTGGTCCAATCTTAGGGGTAAAATGGAGTGAATATTTCGGGACAGGCTCCCAGACTATTAGTAGCCCTTAAATAGTTTGCTACAAATCTGACATATTGATTTGTTTGGGCTAACCAACACCATTAGCGGTTCCATGATTTTGTAAAAGGGGATGCTGCACAATATGCCTGAATTATGGATTTAAAAATGGGGTCACCCCCGCCTAAATCCGCTGTCCAATAAACACTGTAAGTGGATTTTGATCAAACTATGGTGTACTCCAAACCTTCAGGCCCATGTTCTTGTAAACGGCGTACTGATACCATAGATACATTATAAAACCAGGCTTTATGTAGCCTACTAATAATTATGGAAAGCTATATGTTTATAACATGCTGTCAAATCAATGTTATTATGTAACAGAATAAGGAAACAATATTAATTTGATTTTTTGAAATTACAAACAGATCATGTGACCAGTTTTTATATCATGGTGATTTGCAAGATAAAAATGGTTGGCATTTGGCACCTCATAAATTGGTGAACTCCGTATATACAAACTTGTATGAGATTTAACCAGGCCTTAGGCTTCCCGGGCCACAGACTCCGTCACTGATTTCTTTATCTTTATGACTATTTTATAGCACCACGATGCAGGCTAATCCCACAGAAATGCAGGAACCGACATTCAAGAAATGGTAAGGAAAATATGGATTTATGTAATTTGATAACACGATAAGATGTTATTTTTTGTTATTTATTTACACATAGTTTAAACGAGTTATTTTGTTAAATAACCAATAAATCATAATTTATCATTATACGTTTTACTACACACATCCATATATATATATATACTTTTACATACATACATACATACATGACATACATGACATACATGACATACATACATACCGTAAATACGATTGTTTCATAACATAACGCACTTTTATAAAAAAAAAGTTGCATTAGTTTTGCAAACATAAAGGTCGGAAAATAGCGTTAAACACGGACATAATATGTACTAAAATACTAAAGCTTTTCGACATGCACTCATCAGAATAAATTCGCATGAATGAACAGAACGCCAGAAAACGAAACAATATAATAGAGCCGAAGGAACAGTGGACGCTAAATGGCGCGATATGATTGGCTGAACAAGGTTAGGCCTAGTAACAGCTGTTCATTCATGCGAATTTACTCTGATGAGTGCATGTCGAAAAGCTTTAGTATTTTAGTACATATTATGTCCGTGTTTAACGCTATTTTCCGATTTTGCAGTACCAAGCACTTATTTTGCAAACATAAAGGTATTCATGAGTCTCCTCAACTTATGCACAATTTCACGCCTACATCAGGATCAATGCCAATCACGATAAACTTTTACTACAAATCACCTGGGTTGATCATATAAGTGTTTTGCACAAAGTATTGATAATAATTACCATTAGTATTAAGGAGCTCCATATTAATATTTTATTTGATTTAATTTTTATTACACGCTTAAGGAATATCGCATGAAATATGACAAAAACGAACACCAAAATTACTAAAAACATGATTCCATTTACTTATAATATATGATAAACGACCTGATTAAGGAATTTTCAAATATACTCCGCAAATAAAGATGAAAAGGAACTTCTTGCATAACATAAGTCGCGTAAGTCGAATTTTACCTATGTCGAATCATTTTTTTGACCAAACTATGCAAAACGTGTGCTAATTACATTTCCTACGCGAATTTTACATAAGTCGATCTATATTTTGTGGTCCCAACAGATTCGACTTATCCAAAGTTAACTGTATTTAAATGGTAATTTTTCCCCCTTCCTGAAGCATGATCTACCGGGTACCAATCCCTGATAAAGCAATAAACATCATTCTATCCTACTTTAGAAAGTACAAGAGGTATAACTATAAATGTGGGGGTACAAAATTACATGTATCTCAGATAATCTTGTATATGTTTCAGTGGATGTACTACAGACCTCTAACTTTTGGTATACTTAGTACCTGATCTTTATAAATCTTTAACACTATGAAACTTGTCAAAGTACTTTTCATCAAAACGCTGTTCTTTACAGACGTTTTTCTTCAAAAGAGTATCTGCACATCTATGAATTATATAGAAATATATTAGGCTGTTATTATCAAAGTTTTGTTTAGGTCCACAACATTATGGATGCTTCCTTCTTCTTGTAGAAATACACCTTACCCTTAATTGTTCCTTCCAGTACTGTTGCTTCGAGGGTGTCGACCTCCCCCCCCCCCCCGGCCCCCAATTATGTTCATATTCTATTAATACATCAACTGCATTTGATCGTATTGAGGAAATTAAGTCGATAAACTCATGCCCCCCCCCCCCCTCCTCGCCGAAAGTGTTGGTCACTCCTCCGTCGCTGCGTACATATGAATTGAATGTAGTACCCTTTTCAAATTTGTATTTGGAAACAGAGGCATCTTGCTCTAATCTTAACAGTACACATGATGAGCGAGGGCTTGCCTTTCGTTGCCTGTAAGTGTTCTATTTGTATTTTCTAATCCACATACTTTACCCCTTCACCATCGGACTTTCATTAATCATTAATAGAATCATTAATTTTTCAAACCAAGAACACATTGAAGAATGCTTATATATAATCATCTGAATGTTCGTTGCTAAAGCCGGGGTAATAGTATGATTGCAGGGCCCTCAGGGAGAACAGTATAATACTGTTGAGGCTACCCTGGGTAAACAAGACATATTATTATTATTATTATGAAAAAAAGAAAGAATGAAAAGAATTTGCGAAACATGGTAATAATTTCCCAAAGTGAAATAGGTTGGCTCGAGGACTACTTGAGATAAAAGATCAGATAAAGAGATGGACGGGGAAACAGAAGACAAAAAGAATAAAATATAGGTAAGAGAATGAAGAGAGGACAAGAGAGAAGAGGTGAAAAATCAATATGGCCTACGTGGTACTGGGTGAAAAAGATTTTTTGGGTCATCATGCATGTACTGAATACATGCCAGTTTGTCTTTTCCCCATTTAGATTTTCATTTTTGTAGGCTGGGGTAAAATAATGTCCAATGCCTTATTTTCAGGTTGTGCAAATTCGAATTGGAATTTATTCAACGCAACCGCCATCGTTCATTGTCAGTAGACTCTATTGTTGATTGTTCTATTTAGAAATTGTGAACCCTTACTCATTTTCGAAATTACCAACCTTCGGAATATTGAACCCTTCGGAATATTTCAACCCTTACATTTTCGTAGCTACGAACATTCGGATACAGTTAACAAACCTTTTGTGGAAAATTAACCTTCGGAATTTTGAACCTACGGGCTGCGGAGTACTATAACGCACCAGATTGTTCGGAAATACAAACCTCAAATCGTTTTTGGAATAACTGATTCCCTCATTTCCCTGGTACAGAAAATGTGGGTGTTTTGAACCTTCGGAATAATGATACTTCTAAATGCCTTAAATGATTTTTTTTGCCATTTATTTCATTTTTGTAAGTTTTGCAGTAGCAAATTTTAGTTTAAAAAAAT
This sequence comes from Heliocidaris erythrogramma, assembly GCA_025617745.1. NCBI lineage: Eukaryota > Metazoa > Echinodermata > Echinoidea > Camarodonta > Echinometridae > Heliocidaris > Heliocidaris erythrogramma. Next base: position 14,818,229 of record CM046865.1, on the reverse strand, counting down.
CGTGAATTCCATCTATAATACAATTTTCAAGATTTCGAATAACTCTACGCAACTACTTATGGGAAGTCTTAAAACGAAATAAGATACAATTGAGGCCTTCCATACCAAACCAAATTACCATAACAAATTTGGAGCAATTTTCTGGCGGGGGGGGGGGGGGGGGGGGGGGGAGCAATACATACAGAGAGTCGCGACACTGGAGGTCGCTTCTGATTGGTCAGTCATTTCACGGAGCTTCAAATAGTTCCCTCCCATAGAGAATGTACGTGAAAGGGAAATATTAGGAGCTCCATTATCCGCCATGTTTTAAACAAAGACCGCGTACGCGCAGGCTTCATTATGCGCGTGTCACAACTCTCTCTATCAACGCGCTCTGGGGGGGGGGGGGGCATTTGGCGCCCCAAGATCTCTGTCGCGGAAGGTCCAATTTATCGGACTTTAGCAAGTGTAGCACTTCTAAGATATATCACGGCATAGGAATTATTACCTATTATTATTCATCACTTTTCTTTATAATGGACACTATTGTGATACCCATAACGGAAGTTGTATAATATCCTAAGCTTCGACTTCCCGCCCAATTTTTTTTTTGTAAAGCTAACTTGGATGGTTGAGCAGACATTTTTACTTCATTTAAAGTTTTTGCACGTCAAATACTGGCTCCCTCCTTTGAATTTAAACCTAGATGCGTTTTATAGTTGCCTCTCCTGACATTGCAGTAACGTGTGGTCTCTTATCATATCCCCCTTTCTGTTCATTTGAACTAAATCTTTAGCTGAGAAACATACCATTTGCATTTTTCTTCAAATAGCGTTTCGCAGGAGTATCGAAGCCTGCCAGTGAATCTGAAAAGCTTCCCATATTCTACTCTCCGTTGGCTGTAAGTACAGTGACCTTGTATATAGATTATGATTTTTATTATCAATGCTATATAAGGAACTGGCAATGAGACATGTCTAGCATGAGCTCTTTCCCTCGAGAGTGAGACAATAAAATAATGTGCTTTGTTGTATAATAACCAAGACGTGAAAAACCCATATGTAATGTAGGCATATCGTTCAATTCATACACACGCGTGCGGAAAACATTCACCGAATGTCCATATTGTAGAGTAAGACAATTTTATCACTTTTTTAATAATCATTTTACCAATGACATAATGTTTATGTCTTATTTAATAGCTGGAAAGCGAAGTCATTCAATCTTCTTCAGAAAATTTTCTGAGTTGATGTTCTTTTCTTTTTTTCTTATTTTAAGGTTTTTACTTTTCCTAATTCTTTGCACTAATTACAAATGACTCTGAAATTACCCCAATTTTTACGCGCCCGTGCATCTGTTTGGTAGACGCGCTTCTTCCTTACGATAGGTCTGCGATGCGATTTGTGAAATCGCTGTGGCATTAAATATTTGCATTTTAACCAATGAAATCTACCATTTTCTAATATGAATACTAAACATAGGGTTTTTTGGTGAGTTGCCAGCTTTCTACAGGGAATAAGGGCAAAATTAATTTCAAATCGTAGGCAGTCGTACGATTTTTGTGACACCACTACGACTGGAGCCGATTTGGCCATTTCACCGACTGCAAAACTTGGCAAAGTCCGGATTATCGATTTTACTATATGACTGTATGACTATTCAGACCCACAATCATTATTTTTTTCGTTTTTAAATGATTTGTCAAATGATATTACATTTTCTTCTGAAATCGGATCGCAGACCGATCGTAAGGAGTGCGGTGGCCTTAACATGTAAAATCCTATGGTAAAATCACACGTGAGCGCGCATCATCATGATTATGATGCGCACATATGGCAAGTCCTTTTAACATTTAGTCCTATTTCATGATATCAAGAATTCGAATGTTGATATCAAGAAATCGAATTCTTGATATCAAGAATTGAATTGTTGATATCAAGAAATCGAATTCTTGATATCAACAATTCAATTCTTGATATCAACAATTCGATTTCTTGATATCAACAATTCAATTCTTGATATCAAGAATTGCCATTGGTTAAGAACACAAAATGATTTCTTGATATCAAGAAATCGATTAATTGATATCATTAAACGATTAAATGATATGAAGAAATCATTTCTTGATATCAAGAAATGAATTCTTGATATGAATAAATGAATTATTGATATCAAGAAATCGAATTCTTGATAAAGAAATCGATTAATTGGTAACAAGAAATGAATTCTTGATATGAAGAAATCGAATTCTTGATATCAAGAATTCATTTCTTGATATCAAGAAATGAATTGTTGATATCAAGAATTCAATTTTTTTATATCAAGAATTGAATTTGTGATATCAACAATTTATTTCTTGATATCAAGAATTCATTTCTTGATATCAAGAATTGAATTGTTGATATCAAAAAATCGAATTGTTGATATCAAGAATTGAATTGTTGATATCAAGACATGGAATTCTTGATATCAAGAATTAATTCATGATATCAAGAATGATTTCTTGATATCATGAAATAGGATTAAATGTTAAAAGGGCTTGCCATACGCACATGCTCAAATTGTATTTGCCGTATAATAGTGCAGTATAGTTCTTCTTGTTAAACTTTGATTAGATTTGTATGAAAGATGACAAAAGGATGACCACTAACCTTCATTATAATAATATGTGTGACGCGAAAAATGATCACAATTATACCTGTCCTCATTATTTTAGAGTATCATAAAATGTATGTACTTTTTGTATGTAAACGTACATTGTGTCTAATTAGGGTATAAACCTATATGTAGGATCATTAAGGATCTAAAGTTTGCTGCCTTCTGAGATAAAACAGATAATTCCATTATTTATATGCAAGCTTAGAAGGAATCTTCCTCGTTCGTTGATCAGAGTATTGGTGTATCTATCCCTGTTTGTTTAAATAATTTTTCCTTTTGTATTGATTGTTGCTTCAACTTTCCTTATATTTTGATATACTTAGATATTTAAATGACAACCAGATTCAGTCTCTCATTCCCGGAACCTTCTCTGGATTCAGCAATCTCCAATACCTGTAAGTATTGTAGTGAGGTAGGACTATGGAATTTAACGCGTTGACTGCTCGATTCTCTCTTTCCCATAGGCTTAATACAGGGATGACCCGGTTCCCGTAGGCAATGGGTTAAATGGATTAGGTCCATGAAACTGATTTATTCAATCTAGGTGTATTAGCAAGGAAGCTTCACATACAGACTGAATCGATTGAATCGACTTGCGGTACATATTCATAACTTCAGCATATATCCAGGTATTGTTGTATTTTATGTTCCATTGTTCCCTCTCCCCTTCCTGTTCCGTTTTTTCTATTTCTTTCTTTGCTAAACTTTGATTAAATTTCAATGAAAATATGAAGATGGCAACAGGATGGCCAGGAACCTTCATTAATCTAATAATATGTGTGACGATTCGTTGCCGGGGGAAAATGATCATAAAGCTGTTCTCTTTACTTTAATTTAAAGGAGTACTCCGGCCTGAATTAATATGAATTGAATAAATAGAGTAAAATTAAACAAACAAATCACTGAAAATTTCATCGAAATCGGATGAAAAATAATGAAGTTATGGAATTTTTAAGTTTTGCATTATTTTGGTAAAACAGTGATATGCACGTCGTCATGAATATGCAGTGAGTGAGCTGATGATGTCATATCCCCACTTTTTCTTTTGCATGTTATATGAAATTGCAATTATTCAAATTTTCTGCTCCAAGCCTATAACTAAAAGGACTGACTCCTTATTTAATGTGTAAGTTTATCATTGCTGTAACTTATTTTGTTACAAGGGAGATATTTTTTATAGACATGTATGAAAAAATGAAATAATGAAGATTTCATGTAATATAGTTAAAAAAGGAAAGTGGGGACGTGACATCATCAGCTCACTCATTACATATTCATGATGACATGCATAGAACTGTTTCCCAAAATAATGCAAAACTTAAAAATTCAATAACTTCGTTATTTTTTATCGGATTTCAATGAAATTTTCAGTGTTTTGCTTGTTTAATTTTACTCTATTCATTCAATTAATATTATTTTTAGGCCGGAGTACCCCTTTAAGTATCATAAAATGCGTGTATTTCTTTGTCTGTAAGAGTAGATTGAGTAATAGTAAGAGTAGATTCTGAATACAATTCAGAATCATTAGGCCGCTGCTTTCTGGACTAGAGCATAACTATAGATAGCCATATACATGTAGTATGTATTTATGCAGAGATAGCTTAGGAGACTTCTTCGTATGTTTATTAACACATGGAATGATATATCTATCCCTAGTTTTGTATTTTCTTCTTTTGTATTGATTTCTCGCTTCAACTTTCCTTCTGTTTTGATGTACATAGATATTTAAGTCGCAACCACATTCAATCTCTTGTCCCTGGAACCTTCTCTGGATTAATCGATCTCGATGAACTGTAAGTATTAAGTAATGAGGTATGACTATGGAGTTTTCTTTCAAAAGAGGTATGACTATGGAGTTTTCTTTCAAAAGAAGGGGGAGGACATGGGCCGGGATTGCCATCCACCCCTAAATCCGCCACTCAGCAGCATTAAGAAGAAGGAGATGGAAACGAATTTATTCAGTCTAGGTGTATATCAATTAATGAAGCTTCACAGACTGATTCAATCGCCATTGACTTAATCAGAGCTCCTGCATACTTTCATGTATTATTATATTTTATGACCCAATGTTCCCTCTCCCTTTCTACCCTGTGTGTGCATGTGTGTGAGTGTGGGAGTGTGTGTGTATGTAATTGGGTTTTTACAGACGTGTATCCATCAGATATGATTATTTACGTCTGGGGACCGACCTTTAACGTCACCATCCGAAAGACGTGACTTAGTCTCGAACCTGGGTCCGCTGAATCAGAAACTTCCACTGTTATCTGGATTACAGGTGCACGTCACAACGCCCAGATGTCTTCTATTATAAACGTGTACATATATTATATTTGTTTAGTTTGCGTGGCGTCCGTCGTCCGTCCAAAAAATTCCAAGTGGTCCTTTTTCATTTCTCATCAAATTTTGACTCTGGTTTGCTTCATTATGATACGGCCAAGGGAGGGATTGGAAACTTCTACACAGAATTGTGAAATTCATTAATTATGCTTATGCAAATTCATTCAAAATCACCCAAAATGCTTCTTCTTCATATTATTGATCAATTTCGATCTGTTGTTGTTGTTGTTGTTGTTTCATCTTGTAGAGCTCAGTTAGATACACAGAATATCTACACAAATTTTGAAATTTTACCCCAAACATTACTTATGATAATTTAGGCAGATTTTTTTTTTAAATAGAAATAAATACATAAAAATGCTTCTTCTCCTTCATCTATTAACTGATTTGATTAGTTTGTTTCATCTGATAGTTCTCAATGAGATACACAAAACCTCTGAAGAGAATGTTAAAATTATGCCTCAAATATTAATTTTGTAGGCCTAATTAATGTTTGAGGCTATATTTCATAAGATTTATGCAAAATTATTTCAAATATACAAAAGTGATTCCTCTCCTTTCTTTCCAAACCAATTCAATAGAGTAATGAAAATCGTGACCATTGCTTTATCCGGATGCCGAGTTTCGAGTGTGATTACTGCATAAACATAAAATAGCCTAGAATTGGGTACTTCTTGAACCCAGTGGGGGATCCAGGATTTCTTGAGGGAGGGGGTTCAATATTCACATAATTTTCTGACAAAAGGAAAAAAAAAAAGGTCCTCAGCACTTTCTGGCCCCGTTTTTGGTCCCAGGGGAGGGGGCCCCGGGCCCCCACGGCTTTAGCCAACCAGTAGTTTAATACCTAATTTAATTCACCCAATATTTGGTATGAGGATTGGGAAGGTTGAATTAAACTAAGTAGCAGGAATTATAGAAAAGACCAAACTCGTTCAATCCAGATGTATTATCAAGGAACCTTCGCAGACGCGTTCAACTGGTTGTTAATAATAGGGACTTTTAGAAGCAGTGAACTAGTACTTCGTCCCAGTCGACTAATTCGCGCATGTCAACGTCGTCGACTGCCCATGTTGACTACAGTTCTGATCATTTTAGATTTCACTCGACGTGTACGTACCGTCGACGTCAACCGGAAGTACACACTCAACGGATGAGCATAATAGTTGAGCTGTTCTGATGACGTCATATACGTGAACCTCGTCGAAGATTTCGGAGCACCGCAAAAACGAAGTGAACACGTTCTCGATTTTGCAAGTCAAGGAGGAGGACAGGGAGAGGGCGAGTGGCGCATGCGCAGTGGCGTAGAATGATGTCCTTGCGTACCAGTCGACTAAGTGGACGTGCAATTCTAAAAGTCCCTATTGCCATTGAATTGTAAATTCAGAGCTCCTGCATAGTACGTGTGACTTGTAGTTGCCGGGAAAATTGAAATTAAAAATTGGAGTCGTATATCTGTCTGTATTTCCTAATATGACCCAAAACATAAATTTTACGCCTTTTAAATTTTTGTCTAAATCCGGCCTGAAAACCTATTAAAAAAGAATAACAGGGATCTAAAGTTCCCTGCTTTCTGAGGTAAAACATGAATAGATAGTAAGGAGTTTCCGGATGTGTCAACTAGAACGCCGTCATAGATCCTCCCAGTGACAATGGACTGCTTTGTGTTGACTGCATACAAAGTAGGTGAAGCATGAAGCTAGCAATGGGTGAAGCGAGGTTCACGTTTTAGAGAAGACGGCAAAACCATGTTTGACGCGTTCTCGATCTGACGAGTGGACGAGGGAGAAGCCAGTGGACGGGTGAGCCGTTCTTGCACAAAGCGCGGTATGCAGCTAACACAAAGCAGTCCATTGTAGCTGGGAAGATCTAGGACGGCGTTCAAGTCCATACATTCGAAAGCTTACTAATGCTTTACATCGTAGGAATTCTTATTACGTTTAGTTATGCATGGAATAACATATCTATCCCTAGTTCTGTACTTTTTTCTTTGTACTGATTGGTGCTTCAACTTTCCTTATAATTTGATGTACTAAGATATCTAAATGACAACGACATTCAATCTATCATCCATGGAACTTTCTCTGGATTAAGCAGTCTCCGTTACCTGTAAGTATTGTAAGGAGGTATGCCTATAAATTTTACACGCGCAATGAAATGAATTAGCGCCACCAAGAAGGAGATGAAAACGGACTTATATTAAAAGTCTGGGTGTATATAAACAAGTAAGCTTCACAAGCCTATTCGATTGGATACTGATATTGCAAATGGAATTATAAAGTCAAAGCTCCTGCATAGCATGTGTGAAATAATAAGAAATTGGAGTCGTGTACCTGTCCTAGTTAGTTTATAGTATGATACATTATATTTTCTAGCCATTTAAAATAAATTTTTGTTTCATATTTCGCTTCGACTAAGATTGATTAGTAGGCCATAAGGAGTGTTCAGGCCACATTTGCTGCTTTTTGTCCGCTCTGTCACGAATTTTCCCTTACCCACACCACTAATAACACAGGGAGTTATTCTCATTTTTTCCACTGTGTTTCATTTAATTACTTTTCTCGTCAATCTGCTCTTTTATGATATTCATTTGTTATTATTATTCACCCCAGATGGGTGTTAGGCATTTGGGGCGTCGGCGGGCAAAACCCACCACTCTTCACGTGTAGCAGTGGTCATTCATTACCGCCCCAATATACTGTACATAATATTTGTTTTACTGGTCCGGTATGTGAATTAAATTTTTATCTTAAATTCATTTGATACAAGAAGGATATAAATGTGTTTTGAATCTCAATCTCAACCCGAAAAAAAAATTTATGCTGACAATAATAAATACGCCGAAAGAACACCGAAAAAAAGAGTGAGACCAAATACAGAATCTGACCCGAGCAATTTTAGAATGAGTATCGTATACGTATTATCGCCTCTTACAAACTATTTTACTTTAAAACCATGTAGGATACTTGTCTTACAAACAGTTGCGATTGGTCCGAATTGACATAAAACTCCTGTAATCAATCACACATACGATGAAGTATATTACACATGATTAATAATGAAAGATAACTTTTATCTTCAAATCTTTTGTTTCACTTGAACATCACAGTTCAGTGGAGAAAGGTATTCCAGAAGTGTGCATAACTATAAATATGTATTTTTCATTGGCGTAGAAACCTGTCATCTAATTCCATCAACCTGCTACAAACAAATGTGTTTTCAGAACTTCAAATTCTCACTGTGTTGTAAGTATTGACCAGTGAATTCTATAGTAATTTAAAGGAAGTGTATTATACCATTACCATGGATTCTGAAAGTATGTGCCATCTTTGACACCCGGTAAATATCACAACAATGTTTTGGCTTTATATGTTCTGGCTAAAACAGCACAGCAACGGCCATATAATGTGGCTTTGAAGATGCTATAAGTCATGTGACCACCCAGCGCCGATGAACGTTGCATTTCTGCTTTAGCGGGCTTTTATTGATTGCCGTGAACAGGGGCGGCGATTTTTTGTCACGGCTGGGGGGGGGGGGGCGATCCCCCAGAAAACTTTTCAGGGGAAAAAGGGTCAGCGAGAATTACTGCACTCATGCTATTTGCATGGCGCACTGTGAGTGTGTAAAACAAACAATTTTTGTTGCTGTAAAGTTTTCTTATATTTTGTCATCACCAAGGGGAGGTTTACTGTAACATCTTCTTATATCAAATTAAGGTCTCATTTTGTGGAGATGGCGTGGTCTAATGGATATTAAAGTCTTCGGACTTTGAAGCACAAGATTTGGGATTCGAATCCCTGTCACCGCATTGTCCTTTGCAAGGGCATTAAATCTACATTTGCCACTTTCACGCCAGGAGAAGCAAATGTGTACCAAGTAGGAAGACATTCCTCGGATGCTCCAGTTCCCTAATGGGGAATGATTGCAGGGGCCCTATGGGAGAACAATAGATAACACCATGTTCTACTTCTTTTTGTTATTATTATTATTATCATCATTATTATAATTATTATTATTATCATTATCATTATTATTATTATTATTATTATTATTATTCTAATTTCTCATCTACATGCATGCAAGGAAAAGAATAAACAAAATTTCCGCACTTTAAGGGTAGGAGTGTACATGAATATGGGTTTATATACACACGATGTGTGATTTTAACATCATTTACTTTTAAGGAAATTGAGTTATAATTATATGTCCATTCGCTTCCATACATGCCATAGAGTCTATATACAGCCAACAGCGTGGCTGGAATACCACCCGTGTTCACTGATGCAGCACATTTGTAGTTACGGAGAGAAACTTTAATTTGGCATCATCCCATTTGTATTTTTCTTGCAGGGATCTGAATAACAATCAAATCAACATCGTAGATGCCTATGCATTCCGTGGTGTCACTAACCTTCAGTATCTGTAAGTTCATTACACCGGAGGTTTTAGATATTAATTAATGATTGTGTTAAATATTTTAAAAAAAGTGTAGAATGGCAAGTGATATAACTTTAGGAATACCTTTATCAGCAATCTCAACCCTCAAACCATGGTCCGTAATCACAATTAGATGTCCACTAACATGATCAACACATGCTAAAACAATACCTGAATTAGTACATATCATGGATTCCAAAACATTTCAGGTTATAAAAACATATATATCATAATTTTCCGTAGCAATGTGCTTTCACTGCTGATGGCTGAGCTGGCACGCTAACTGTCCCAACTCGGATCTACTGGATCTTTATACCATAGTGAAAGTACAGGCAGATGCCACAATACGAACAATTTATAATAACGAAAATGAGCCAACAACTCTACAGGCAAATAACTAGTAGCATGACGAAACTATATCTGCTAAAACTTTTTGCTCTGTTTCTAACTAAAGGCCTTTACTTAACTCAATTTATATGACTCATTAAAATAAAAGACGAAATTTGGAATCAATAGCTTTTGTACTAATCAAGTTGATCATCTTAATCGTGGCTCTTTAACAATAAACTTTGAAGATAAAAACAAAATAAAGTTCAACCTCAAGTTTATATTTCATTTATGCTTGAAAAGAATAATTAGGCTCGTTGACTCATCATAGGGCTTGCGCAGTTCATCCATGTTGTGAGATGGCCATCGTATCCTAGCCCTTGATTAGGCTGATGACGTTCCAATGATGTCGACAATGACGGGGTCCAACTTGCTTGACCTACACTATGAAATGACGGAAGAATTTCAGGGGGAAGGGGGGGTGGAAAGGCATGGGGGTACAAAAAGAGGAACATGTACTCGAAAAAGGTGGAAAAGGGTTAGGGTGAGATATAAATTGTCCCAAATTATTGCGTACTGCCGCAGGAATCTGCATCACGCCTGATTGGTCTGTACGTTGAGTGGCAGGGCTTCCAAGCTGGTCATAGGTCAGTCTTGATGGGGCCGTCTCGATCGTTGTGGAACATCCTCCATTGATTGAGTCGAAGTTGTAGCTTCCTGTCCAGTAGGCTCTGCTTGAGTTTCAATGGCATGAGGAAGCTCTTGCCTCTGCTCCATCTGTAATACATGGACAGCTGGCTCATCTACCTGCGATTCCTCGGCCACCGATTCAGGAAGCTCATTGATGTTGGGCTCATCACCAACTGATTCTTCATTCCTTAATGGTGAGGGCCTATAGGCCGTTCTTCTCGCTGCTTCAAGGTAATAGTTTTCTTCATCGGAAGAATCACTAGACAGTGGAATCCAAGGATGTGGCCATCTATGTCTGATGCGTTGACGGTCGGGACCTCGAGCTTGGACTGGGTCTGGGTCTGGGGCTCGGACTGGAGCTTGAGTTTCGTCTGTGACCAGATAGGGAAGCAGCATGTTACGATGAAGAACTTTTGCCTGACCAGGTCCATCTTCTTGCGATATAAATGAGATTTTCTGCCTTAGAGCCAGCAGCCGCAGAGCGAAATCACCGGCAGTTTCCTTTTGACCCTGGGCAGCTCTACTCAGGTCGTGGTATAGCTCAGTTGCCTCCTTCTCTTTGAAATGTGTTCTCAGCAACCGCCGTAGCGTGGACAGATCCAGCTGAGCCTTGGACTCCAAATAAGTTCGCCGAAGCAGCCCTGGGACCATGGATCTGATGACCGCGTCCACGATTTCATCGTCGCTGTAACCTTTGGTTTGGCCCCGTTCTATTTGATGAATAAGGCCCATAAATCCCAGACGGTCCTTCTGGCCAGCCCCACCTATTTGGCCAGAGATTTTAAAGTCCCTGCGCCATTGGTACATGTAAGGTGCGTCAGCTCCTATTCCTGATGCCTGCGTTGACGGAGGAGCTGGTTCAGTCTTTGCGTGGCTAGCTGCAGGCTCTGTCTTTGGAACTTCCCCCATGACTTTGGGGACCTCTCCCTCCTTATCTGCAGCTGTCAGTTTCAAAGCCTCCGCGACCACTCGGTAAGTCGCCTCCACCTTGCCATCATGGACCTCGTCGCTCGTCAAGAACCGAGTGACTTTACGATGGAGCTCCCTCCGGCCCTTCACCTTCGCCGTCTCCACAGCCGCCCTCTCTAGCTCCTCCACTGTGCACTTTAACAACTGTAGAGTGACAGTATCCACGAGTTGCTCCATGGCGTTGCTTCTTCGGCCCAAGTAACACGTTGCAGACGTCCGCTTATGAAGGACAGTCAGGATCCCCGCTCGTTCACTGGATGGTGACTTGCAGCCTCATCAGTTCTCTCGCTGGTGACACCATCCGGGCAGTGCCTCCAAATGTTGCACCCGTCAAGGGGGCGGGTGTTTTTATAGATGTCTATAGTATGTCATAGACCGATCTGTAATGCAGAAATAAAACACAAGGAATATAGTTGGCTCCCTATAAGAGGGAGAGAGAGGAGAAGAGAAGATTTAGTGGGTCATTTATGACCAGTGTCAACCTACTGTTTGACGACGTACTTCCTTGAAAGAACAGCGCTCAAAATGTGAGACCACAAGATAGGTACAATATGCTACGAAGCCCCCCCCCCCCCCCCCCCCCAATCTATAGCTTGCGTCTGCTTTTTACCTTCAACCACTGCGTTTATTCAGATTTATTTGCATGCTGCAAAACAAACATAACAGATACATGTACATGCATCTATGTTTTCTATTGTTCGAATTTCAACCGATGAGTCCACAATTGAATTGCGTCACAAAATTCATTGACGGAATAAACCTCACCAATTGTTCACAACCGATTGAATTACTACCGATGGCCCATTGTTCTCTTTGTTCGATGTCATCGGTTTGAATGCGTACACATGTACACAGGCTTTTGAAAACGAAAACACATGTGAAAACGCCATATCAAAACTTTCAAAATAATTTGTATGAATGTTTGTAACCCCTGTCTGATATCGTGAAGCTTCACTAGAGAGGCGTTTTTTGTTTATGTTTTTTTTTGTGGATAAGCTCTTTAAAATCTGGTAAAATTTCTTATTATTAAAAATTCATTCATTTTCTTTTGTCACAACAGAAAAAAAGAATCAATCAAATGCTATCAGGTGTGGATAATACATTCCGGAATGAAAGACTTATATAATGTGATGAAAAGACAATCCAAATTTTTGTGACATAACTTTAAATACGTTACATTAGGGCAAGATATTTGTTACTATAAATAGTGACTGTAACAACGTAAAAAAAAATAAAAAATTAGCAGTTATAGGTCACGCACAATACAAAGGTCAACAGTCATTGATTGAGCAGAGATTTTGTTGCAAGTGAAGACTATAGCAACTTTCAATGCCTGTGAGTTCTTTATATATATATATATATATTTCCTTTTATTGATTTAAGTGAATGTGTAAACATATAGTAACAATGCAAGTATTTCCTTTTTGTATAAATTTTAGGTAAATACCTGTTAGTATTTTTGATAAATGTTTGTTTTGTACTTGTTTTTTGTTTTGTACTTGATTATATGATGTATGATGAGTAAGGCTTAACAATGTTTACTTCTTCTCCTTAAACAAATTTGTCGTGTCAGTTATATTTGTCTCTCAATTTATTATTTGATTTTTAGGTTTCTTCTAGGTTCAGATCTGCAGAGTCTGAGTTATCATGCGCTCTACCATACGACGTCTTTGAATACTATGTGAGTACAAATTGAATGACCTCGTCAATCCTATGAAAAGAAACACTCTATGATACTACTGCCCTTACGGTCTAACAACATTTTCATCCATTAATCATTTTTCCAAAAACCATTTGTGACCCGACGCCTCAAAACCTACAATAAGTTGCCAAAATTTTTTTTGTTTTATACTTTTTCTGAAAGTAAAGATTCTCAGCTTTCCAATGGTATATCACTCGTCTCGTTTACTCAATGATAACACCTTTAAATATCACATTTAGAATCATTATGTAACCAGCAATCAATAACTCCTATTCAGAGAAAAATGCCATTTAAGTTCGGAACAAAAGAGTGCTACACTTTCGCCCTCTGTGTGCGCCCAAGTAAAACTGGGTATTCAGTTGTCCATAGCAACCAGTATGAAGGGGTTATCAGATTAGGCTGAATTTTGCACGCTACTTAAGGAGGACCTATTCATCACTCACTCCAAAAATCAATTTAAAACCTTAATAGAGGTAAAGTAGTAATTTGGCATTGAATGAAAGTGTTAAAAAAGCTCTCCAAACATTCATTAGCTCGACAGGTGAAAAAAGGAGTCATTTTAAAATGCCCCCAAAACATATTTCTAAGTCGAATTACGACTCACAAACTTGAGACATGATAGAATGATAATGAAACTACCCATTTCTATCAAAAACAGAAAATCGACTGATCCAAGCAAATTTACTATTTTTGGGCTATTTGCTACGTTGTGGTCCATGCGACTTATTGTAGGTTTTGAGGCGGCGGGTCACATTTGGTCTACTTGCCATTTGGTCTATACCCAATTTGTCCCAATACCGCTTGGTACTCAATTTAGCCAGTAACAATTTTGTCCAAAAGTAGTCCCAGCTACATCCAATTCGTATGTTATCCAGTCATGGTCTGATCTGGAAGTGTAGCTAAGATCATTACTTCCTCTATTTAGGATTAAACTCTTTTCATTAAATGTCCCGAAATAGTCAGCCCATTTTACCCATAAGAATTGATCCCGAAAAGTTACTTAGACTATCTAAGTCATTAACAAAAATGTTAATGTTAGCCATCGGATTTAGCCCCCAGAGGCCCCCAAAGAAGCCCCCAAAGTCGATCTCCCCCATGCACCAGACTTTTTCAGTAGGAAGTACAATGACTGGACATTGCCTATAACACAAAAACTCAAGTCGTGTTAATTTCCTCCTATCTAGCCCATGCTCCAAACTTGGTCTACAAGATGACTGTAGCTGCCCTACCATGCCTACCATGCCTACCTCCCACTCACCCTCCTCCTCCGGCCAAAAAGGTCTTCTGTCTGTGCTTTGAATTAGAAGGAAAAGGAGAAATCTAGCACTAGAATACGGCCTATGCCTAGACCATGCGCCAAAGTTAGCAACATACAATGTTAAGAATCACAAACCTTCCAAATTTGAAGGTGCACTAATTCGATTAAATAGTCCCAATCACTTGTTATCAGTAACAACTGTCCCATTTCTGTGACAAATTATTTTGCTCTCAGCCAATCCGATTCAAGGATTTCACTAGCTTATAACAATTATTGTAACTTGTTATTGATAACAAGTTTTATGAAACGCGGCCCATAACTGTGTGTAGTGTAAATCACTAATGCACGAGCCACAAAACATGCATGAATGGTTAGGGGTAAAACGGGCCTGCAATATGAATATGTATAAACTCGAAAAAATGGTTACAAACCCGATCGAAACGGCAGGAATCGCACAGTCATAAAGGCCGCTATTTGCTATCCTTGATGACTTCACATATGCGCATTCAAATAGTAGGCCTATACAGTCAGACCGCAGGTCGTATGCAAATGAGCAAAAATCGCGCATTTTATTTCCAGTGCCCGAAATGGACTCTCTCCCTGCACCCAGTCGGCTGTATCGCATGGTCATCTTTAAAGTTATTATCTTTAATAAATATAAATGCTATGCTCATTAGACTTTCTGCAAAAATAAATGAATAGTTTAGTCAGAATTTTAGAAATAAGTTGTTTAAAATAACTGATGAAATAGTCATACAAAACCCTTTTTTCACAAGATTTCAATATATGAGCCGCCATCAAGACACATATGTATGGAAGCGATGGAATCTCATCTTTTCATCGTTACATTCAAAACATCCATAAATTTATGACAGAGTCAGGATCCAGCAATATTCAGCCGCAGATCATCCGTTGTCAAGACCATGGTCAAGACCGTAGAATCTTAGCCCTGTGATTGGCAAGCAAGCCATCTTTAACCAAGTGCGCGTTGAATGAAACAATGCGCAACCTATTGCTTCATCCTTGCGCAAACATGCGCATAGCTATTAAAAAATTAAACTTTTGATCTCAACACACGGAAAATTTTTACCTCGAAATTTTCGGCTATCCACTGCAGCCTTTATCAACGATGTGACCCGATTTGACCTTAGTGACGTAACGATCGATGATCGGGTCATAGACATTCGGAAGCTTGTAGCGGCCTCCGTCCTTGTTGAGAGAAGGTTTGAACGCCCGGATGTAGATGGCTTCCTTCACACCCCTTTCGAAGTAACGTGGCTCCCTGTCCAACACTTGAACTTTGTTGATGTCCACGTGGTGTCCAGGGGACTCGATGTGAATGTGCTGAGAAACTTCAGAAGAAGTGGAGCTCGGGCGTCGATGTTCAAGGAATCTAGTCCTGAGGGAACGTTCAGTTTCACTGATATATGATTCCTTGCATAAACCCTTGGTTGTTTGTCCTTGGCAAGGAATCAAATAAACAGGACCAGTAATGTCCTTCTTCTCAGTCTTATCCTTTGGTGCAACTAGGTACTGCCTTAAAGTCCTCGTCGGTTTATAGCACACCCTGATACTAAACTGATTAAAGTTTCGACGGAGAGCTTCTGATATTCCTTTGACATAAGGAAGAGCAATCTGTCCCTTGGGTGGCTTAGAGTTGTCCTTCTTTGGTCGAGACTTCCCTTCTTGTGGGTTATCAATCTTGTTGAAAACCCATTTGGAATAGTCACATTTAGAGAGAGCCTGTTTAATATGATCCTTTTCCTCAGAAACGGCAAGATGATTTGCAATTACCGCTTCAGCCCGATGGAACAGAGTCTTAATGACACCGAGCTTGTGTTCAAGTGGGTGATTGGAGGAAAAGTTCAGATATTGATCTGTGTGTGTTGGTTTGCGATACACTTTGATCTCCAAACTGCCATCTGGTTGAATAACTGTCAAGGTGTTGAGAAAGGCTAATGAATGCCCTTCCTCCCATTCAGTTGTGAATTTAATATCAGGATCTAAAGAGTTCAAATGATCCGTAAATTCCTGCGCAAACTCTTTCTTGAGTTTTGTGTGAGTATCATCCACGTAACGGTACCACCATACAGGAGGATGTGGTGTCGACTCAAGAGCTAATTGTTCAAATTTTTCCATGTACAGGTTACATACAATGGGAGATATAGGAGACCCCATAGCGGCTCCATGGATCTGTTGGTAGAAGATGTCATTATGAACAAAATAAGTGCACCGCAGGCATACATCTAGTAGATTGATTATGTGTTCCACTGATAATCGAGTCCTATCCTTCCACGAATTTGTGCTCTGAAGTTTGGACTGGATAATCCCCAAATGTTTTATCAATCGGGACGGAAGTGAACAGAGCTGTCACATCATATGATCTTAGTTCTTCATCTTCCTCAACGCGTGTATTCTTAATGCAATCAGCAAAAGATTGTGAGTTTACTACATGATGACAAGTTTGTCCTACTAATGGTGACAAAATGTAGGCAAGATGTTTGGCACAGTTATATGTGATAGAACCAATACTACTCACAATCGGACGGAGTGGAATGTTCTGTTTATGAATTTTTGGAAGACCATAGAATTTAGGTGTAACTTCTGTTGTTGGGTATAATTTGCGATACTCGTCTCTATTAATGCCCCCCGTCGTTCTCTATATCTTGTAGAACACTGACCAGTTCCTTCTTATACTTGGGCGTTGGATCTTTAGAGCCAAGTTTCTTGTAAGTGTTGTGATCACTAAGTAGAGACTCACATATGTTGTGGTAATCACAAGTGTTCAAAATAACAACAGTCCTACCTTTATCTGCAGGTAAGATTCGGATGTTCTTATCCTTCTTAAGATTATCCAAGGCTTCAAATTCCTCTTGGTTGAGATTGGGCTCAAGTTTCCAAGGCCGGCTTAGCAATCCAACGACTTTCGATCTCAGTTCAGTAGCACTACGTTCGTTCAACTTACGGCATGCAGTTTCCGTGCTAGTGATAATATCAACCACGGGAACTTCCGTCGGCGCTACGGAGAAATTGAGTCCTTTCAATAACACTGATAATTCACAATCATTCAGAAGACGATCGGAACAGTTTTTAACCCATTTACCGATGCATTCCGACGCAATGTTGGTTTTAGAAATCCGAGAATTCTCCGCTTTCTTATTCTCCAATAGGCGAGAAAACTTGTTTTGCTGTCGCGTTTTGGAAGACTCGTGTTCCTTGACCTGTGACCTCTCCACTCGCGATTTCACTTCCGTTATGATGTCCGATGGTAATTCGTTCGAAATAATAGTATTAATACAGTCCTTATCCTCGTTCAGAAAACTGATTTTTCCCACTATTTGTCCAATCCGTACGTTTAATAAGGCTCTTTCTGCTCTGCGTAAGATGTTATTCGCTTTATCCCCTTTAACGGTGCTCGACAGGCGAAGACTTACAGGCGTAACACTGTGGTGCTTACAATGCAAGCTAAACCGAAGGTGGTTGCGGTAATGCTAGTCTTTCACTATTGAGACGACTACGGCGAACATGGAGCCGCGACGAAAATATCACAGAGATATGAAAATCGCCGTGCTCCTGATTGTTTTTTGACAAATCGCTGAGGGCATCTTGATTCCGGCGGCGACGCATTTTTTCGGATGCAGATGCGCCTGCGATGAATAGAGAGATGGCTGCGCACATCGCCACACTTGTCTGTGCGGCAGTGGCCGTGAAAGTAGGTCATATGTTTTATGCGGGTTTCCGTACTCGCGATGCCCATGGCGACGTGTTTCGGGCATCGCCACCGGCTGCGATGGACTTTCGACGGTTCGCTCTATTGGTGCACGACGTTGGCGATGGAATTTCGATGGACCCTCGATTTTTGACGACGTGGCACGACGCCACCAAGACGGATATAGTCGCAACGCCAGGTACATATAAATAGCTGGTATTAATGTATTAGAAAATGGAAACAGAGGTGTTTATGTAAAAAGATACAGACTGCAAGGTCTGTGTCTTTTTGCTAATTTTCTCTTTATCAATTTTCACTCAAATAAAAAAGATTTGAAAAATAACTTTTAAAAAATGTCATGTGTCTCTCCTTTAATTTCTGTCTTTTTCATATATTTTAAAAGAAACAATTAAGAACACATTTGGTTAAGAAAAGAAAAAGTTCTGAATAGGTTATGAAGAAGAAAGTGAAAGGAATGAAAGGTTAATGTCAGCAATGTCTTTCTCCTTTCAGTCCTTTCACTTTCTTCTATTTCAAAAGTTATAAAACAAAAAGGCTTGAAATTTACAAAACAAGAAGGTATGAGTCCAAGAAAACCTGAAAACAACACGATAATACGCTACATATACTGCTAGCGAGTGGGGTGACGGGTGCGGCATGTGCGCTCGCGAGTGCTCACATACCGCACCCGTCTTGGCCATCTAGCGGTCATCGCCGCGACGTACGCCACATGCATCGCTGCCCACTGAGAGGCGTCTCAGTACTCGTCGCTGAGCAGGCAGACGGCTAGCAGCACTACGCGATGGGTATGGCGATACCCCGACTAGTAGAGCGTACGGTCGATCTACTCATCGCGTCGCCGAGCGATGCATCTGGCGATGTGTGTCGCGATGTCAATTCCGGCAGCGACGCCTGCGACAAGCTAACCCCATTTTTAAACCGTCAAAAGATTTTCTGAGCGGCCTGCGACGCGTGGCGGCCCGACCGCGATTTTTCAAGACGGAGTTTCAACCTCTGCGATGCGTGACGATGCATCTCTCTATGCCTACTGCGAAATCCCGTAAAATGCCAAAGTCCCTACGTCGCAGAGCGTCGCGAAGCTCGAATCGCCACAGTGAAAGGCGGCCTTTACGGGCGATCTTTTTCCCATTTTTCTCCAAATGTCTAATTCGTTCCAGGCAATCCTTGCCATAATCACTTCGAATACGATCATGAAAGTTCATCTGTGTTGGTGTAAGATATTAAAAAATTAAACTTTTGATCTCAACACACGGAAAATTTTTACCTCGAAATTTACCTCGTTGATAAAGGCTGCAGTGGATAGCCGAAAATTTCGAGGTAAAAATTTTCCGTGTGTTGAGATCAAAAGTTTAATTTTTTAATATCTTACACCAACACAGATGAACTTTCATGATCGTATGCGCATAGCTGTTGCCAGGCTGTGAGAAAACATCTTGCGTGGTGTAAACCAATCGGAATGCTGGAATTGACTTTTTTAAAGACAAAGTGTGTACATTGGTTACATATTGCTGGATCCTGACCCTGTCATGAAGTGCACATTAATGTTATTTCAATCTTTGGAAAGTACAGAAAATGCCCTTTACGCTCATGTCAAATTTGCCCTGGCTCACAATAAAACTATGGTAGTTTGGGCCAGATTTATATTTCATTTCATTTCCATTTTTTGTCATAAAAGGAACACCATTTTTTACCAATTTCGTCTTTTATTCTGAAAACAACAAAAGCATGTCACAAATCTCTGATCCCTCTTCTTTTATTTGATGCATAACTCATGGCAATTGGTGAATGATAAGTAGTCTATTCAATAGTTTGCAAATAAGATGTTCCTGGCTGTTCTTGCTCATTATGTATTCATAGTCAGGCAGAACTGGAAATAAAATAGCGCGCTTTTTGGGGACCTGCGGATTGGCTGTATAATGCCCGATTCAGTGAGTGCATCAAAGTAATTGCCGCATTACGTATGAAGTTTGTATACGCACCAGCGAGAGTTACCCATATGCGCATCTCAGCCTAGCCTTTAACCACGGCGGCATGCTAGGTCTTTTCTTTGCTGCTCTACTACTCGCTATGTCGATCCTCGAAACGCGCTGTCCTCTGATTTCGAGAAGTCGACACACGCGTGCAGGCCGCAGAAAGCTGCCCGCGTGTGTCGACTTCTCGCAATCAGAGGACTTCCGCGCGTAGAGTAGAGCAAGCAGCAAAGAAAAGACCTAGCATGCCGCCTTGATGAAAGGCTAATCACAGCCGTGCATTATCCCTTTTGCCGGGGATTAGCACTTTTTGATGGGAACACGGTCATGACGGTAGGAAAGAAAAATTCACGGTCACTTGGTGTCATTTGACCAATTAGAATGCCTACATTCTAGAAATCTTTTTTTTTAATGCATATCCAAAGCCCAACGGTCAATTTACATCTTTAGACCTCTTTCTTAAGTATGAAAATAAAGGAAACTGGCTAGTGTCTTCAAGTGTCTTTCTATGTTATGTGACATCACGTGACAATCTGTTTGCAAACAGGTGCTTTGTAATGCGCTGCCAATTTTAATTAACGTATGTTTGGTCAGGTGAAAAATAAGAAATTAGCAATAAAAAGTAAATTATACTTTGATATATGTAAATGGCAAAGGAAATGAATATATTAAAAAAGTGTTTGTTTAAAAAAATGAGTACAATTTAAACTTTTCTTTTGTTTTGTTTTGTTTTGTTCGTACCGTGTGTCGCCATAAAGTTTTGTAGATGGTGTCCAACATGCCACTTTCTACTGAGATTCTCGAAAAGCACCCTCTACAACCCAAATACGCACAATGCCCGATATATATCAGGGAACTCTTGCATAAAAAGTTGTGTTTAAAACAAGTCAAAAGATTAAACGCAACTTGACTTTTAACCAATCAGGATCGCTTTTTTATGGCTTTCGTTTAATTTTTGAGTTGCGGTTAAACGCAACTGTCTTTCTATAATTCCTGCAAAATAATTCCTCAATTCAACCTTCCTAATCCTCGTTCCTGAACTCCTTATACAAACATGACACAACACATTAAACACGCTTTTATACCATCAAATATTAATGGGATAGCCTTGCCCAACGACTAGGAGCCGCTCGTTTAATTCAATATCGATGTGATTGCGAAATGCGCATTCGAAAAAGATCTGTACATATACAAAATGTTATGACCACAACTGAATAGGCCCTAACAGTTATTCTGCGACAAGTAGGCCCAGGGTAAAAAAACAGAGATAAAACTCACTAAGAAAAAACTCTGGAAAACCGTCGGATCCACTTTTGCGCAATAAAACATTTCACAAATTTTCACAATAAAAACAAATTTAAAATTTGTCGTGATGAAAGAGCAAGCTAGAATGACTCCTCAAACATCTTCTACCACACCCTAATGCTCGTGCCCCGCACCACCTGCGAAGAACATTCTTGCATAATCACCTCTTACTCTTGGACTACAACCATTACCAAGCATAAGTATGCATAAAAAAACGAGACAAACAACATTTACCTGCTACACAAACGTAACGCAGGTAAATAATATTTTGTATAAGAGATAAATAGATAGATAGATAGATAATTTTATTCGTCCAATTAAGGAAATTTGCTTTGTTGGCTTACAAAAGTACATAACATTCCCAGGGCCCAGATACGAATATTGGCGCACTTTGAGTTCATTCTGGCCCACTATGCAGCGGTGCAAGAGTGAGACAGAATCACGCTGCAAAGAAATCACGCGAAAAATAGTTTAGCCCAAGCTCATGACAGCGAGGTATTGAACAGGGGAACCGACATTTACTCCAGCGACAAATGCTCCTAAAATACGTCAAATGCTCCGCAAGAATTGCTCCTCGACAATTGCTCCTGCGATAATTTCTCCGCCGACTTTTGCTCCTGGACTACTGCTCCTGTGACAATTGCTCCTGCGACAATTGCTCCACCGACATTTGCTCCGATCGAGCGACAATTGCTCCGCGGCAACTGCTCCGTCGATGAAAATGCATATATGCGACAATTGCTTCTGCGACAATTGCTCCGCGGCAACTGCTCCGTCGATGAAAATGAATATATGCGACAATTGCTTCTGCGACAATTGCTCTGCCGACATTTGCTCAGAAAAAAATCGCATAATGCTCCGTCGATAAAAAAGAAATATGCGACAATTGCTCCGCGACAATAAACTCTGGATATAGAAATGAATATGCGACATTCAAGGGTGTCGATCTGTGTTCACGATTGGGGGGATGACCGGCGAGGGAGTGAAGCCAGTGGCGTATGTAGGTATTATGGTGCCCGGGGCAAACAGTGAAGTTACGCCCCCCCCCCGCCCTTAAGTGCCCAAACTTATGTACGTTATTGTACAAGCGAGGGAGCAAAGCGACCGACCGGCAAATTTTTCAATTTTTAACCCTTAGAAATATATCAATCTTTCATTTATTACAACATAGGTTGGATTTTGTACAAAAGGAAATAAAAATGGTTGACAATATTATATATCTTACAATAAAAGTACAAAGATTGACATGTGAAATTCATAATAATGAGAACATTTCTTGTGCATTTTACGCAGGATATGTTGCAACTGACTACCGCAGTTGAGAGGTAGAGAAGCTCGAATATTATACATAATTGATAAACGGTTTTCTATTCACTCACTCCTACAATCTGGAGAAAAACTAACGAAAACCCTATAGGCTTGAGAAAGAATCGAGAAATTCAGCAAGGCTACCTGAAGGCTAGATTTCTTTAAAAACTTGAACCTTCTCAAATGCTGTTTAATTATACACTTTATCCTATATTGGGGGGGGGGGGGTGTGAAATATTTAGCAGGAGTTAAGAAACTTACACGATATAGCGAGCAAAGCAATTACAACTTTATTTTTTCAATTCTGTTGAACCCTTTAAGCAGTTTAAGACCTATATACTGGGGACGCGAAATTACGAGACCCTGAAAGAAAATAATTATGCGAGGGAGCAAAGCGACCGAGGTTTAGAAAATTTTCGCATTTCAAACCTTCAAAAACTAGATTTCTGGTGCATGTACCCTGCGGATTCGGGGGCGCATAATCCGTAAGGATTATGATTTTTTTTCATTTCCCCATTTCCCCCTCCCACACCTCCCCCCGCTCGGTCGCTTCGCTCCTCTAAATACGCCATCTAGAGGAGCAAGGGGCACGTGCCCCAGGCGGCACTTGGAGGGGGCGCAAAAAAGCAAAGGAGAGAAAGAAAAAAAAAGGGAAAATGAAGACAAATCATGACTCCTGCTAAAAATTGCACCCCCGATATAGGATAAAGTGTAATAAACAGCATTTGCAAAGGTTCAACTTTTAAAAGAAATGTAAACTTGGTGAATTCACTCTTTATCAAGCCTATAGGGATTTCGTTAGCTTTGCTCCGGATTGTTGGAGTGAGTGAATATGAAACCGTTTATCAAATACAACATGTATGTATAATATTCGAGCTTCTCTACCGCTCAACTGCGGTGGCCAATTGCAAAATTTTCTTGGTAAAATGCACAAGAAATTGCGTTTTTTGTTTTGTTTTGTTTTTGTTTTGTTTTGTTTTGTTTTTTTTTTTTTTTTTGTTTTTTTTTTTTTTTGGGGGGGGGGGGGGGGGGGGGGGGGGGGGGCGGAACTTCATTGTTTGCCCCAGGCGCCATAATCCCTAAATACGCCACTGGATTCGCTCCCTCGCCGGTCATCCCCGCCCCCCCTCCCCCCAATCATGAACATAGACAGATCAACACCCCCGAATGTCACATATTCATTTCTATTGACCGAGTTTATTGAACGAGTCGCGGGACAAAGCAATTTTCGATTTTTTTTCGGAGCAAATGTCGGCGGAGCAATTGTCGCATACATTCATGTTTATCGATCTGTCGACGGAGCATTTGTCGCTGAGCAATTGTCGCATACATTCATGTTTATCGACCTGTCGACGGAGCAGTTGTCGCTGAGCAATTGTCGCTCGATCGGAGCAGCTGTCGCGGAGCAATTGCCGCTCGATCGGAGCAAATGCCGGCGGAGCAATTGTCGCATATATTCATTTTCATCGACGGAGCAGTTGTAGCAGAGCAATTGTCGCTCGATCGGAGCAAATGTCGGCGGAGCAATTGTCACAGGAGCAATTGTCGCAGGAGCAATTTTCGCGGAGAAATTGTCGCGGAGCAATTGTCGTATATTTAGGAGCATTTGTCGCAGGAGCAATTGTCGCCAGGGCAGATGTCATACATTCATTGATCAGTGTTGATTGTGAGTTTTCTTTTCTTTCCTTTTTTTTCCAAGATCAACTTCAGACAATCGACTGTGTTGTCTCCTGCATAATGAACGTCCCGATGCAACCTGCTACAAGATTTCCCCTCCTAATCCATTAGAGACATGCGGAAGCCTCTTCCCAAGCACTGCGCTTAGATCAGCAGGTTGGATCCTCGGAATATCAGCACTAGTGGGAAATGCTATGGTCCTTTTCTTACGTTTCAGGGATGAAAAATTGCGAACGACTGCAGTACAAAATCATTGTTTGATAAGTTTGGCTGTTGCAGACGGTCTTATGGGTTTATACATGGTTATCATAACATCAGCAGATATTTATTTTGGTAACAGTTACTTTTTAAGTGCACCCCGGTGGCGGGAATCTGTGCTTTGTAATTTTGCAGGATTTGTTGGTTTCCTGTCGAGTGAGGCATCGGTTCTTTGTTTAATCCTCATCACAACAGATCGATTCTTGTGTATCATCTTTCCTTTCGGAACTAAAAGACTAACGATAAAAGCATCTCGGGTGATAATTTCATTAATATGGTGTTGTTCCTTTATGGCAGCTATTGTCCCACTGACATTAAGTTCACATATATCTAGTCTCTATGGGCTCTCTGATGTTTGCATGGGGTTGCCTTTGCACCTAGATTCTGGGAAGAATCTTATTTCTGTAGATATTACTCTGGATCATTGGGGTGCTATTATGGGTACAACTCCTGTATACAGTGAACCAACACCGCAACCACCCTGGTGGTTCTCAGTCTTTACTTTCATCATTGTAAATCTCATGGCGTTCATCTATATTTTTGCTTGTTACGTGATAATGTTTGTAAAGGTGTGGCAGAGCGCAAAAGCTACTCGAAACTCATCGTCTTGGGAACGAGAATTAAAGATGGCCAAACGAATGGCACTGATTATTTTGACCGACTTCCTGTGTTGGATGCCGGTCATAATAATGGGCATTATCACACAAACGGGCTTAGATACACTCCCAATTTCTGTCTATGCATGGTGTGCAATCTTTGTAATTCCTGTTAACTCCTCGTTGAATCCATTTCTCTATACCTTTCAAAATTATTTGGACAATCGGGAGAAATCTGTCACACATCTTCCCGGTACAGCTCCAAGAAACCCAGGTGGAAAGCAAAAGAGATTTGAAATGAGGGACATGAGTGTAAATAGAAATGAGGATGGGAATTAATCACAAAATCTTGTGTCCCAACTTTCCGAAAATTGGACTACTAGCTTGACTATAGCAACAAATCATTGTGTGCTGTTCTTTGATAACTCCATTAGATTTCCAAGTGGCATGCTGCATTTTTATCAAGTTTTATTTTTTGTTATTCATTTGAACGTTTGATGCTGAATTACAATCGTTTACCACCGTTTTGTACACCGATTCGTTTATAATCCACCTCATTTAGTCCCTTTTCCTATTCGCCATATTTGTCTACAACCCAACTGGTCTTATATTGTTACGTCTACACCAAGTCTGTGTACCATCCATTTGGTCTAATACTTTAGGCTGGTTGTTTCATCTCATGTATATTCATTGGCGGCGGAAGCACCAAAATTTAGGGGGGGACGCCAGACCATATTTTAACACTTAAAATACTTAATTGAAATTGCGGATAATTCAGTTAATTAAGTGGGGCAATAATAATAATAATTATAATAATAATAATAATAATAATAATAATAATAATAATAATAATAGCAATAATAATAATATAATAATAATAATAATAATAATAATAATAATAATTAATGATAGTAATAATGACAATAATAATGAAAATGATAATAATGATAATGATAATAATGATAATAATAATAATCAGAATTATTATTGTTTCGATTTATTTAGCGTCTAATAATCATCAGGTTCCCAAGGCGCTCTTTAATGTATTTTTTCCCCTTCCTTCAATAATAAAATAGTCTAGAGTTACATCATTCACGGAATCACGGTATATCAAAATGTTAAGTTTACTGTGATATAAATCCGAGAAATAAATCAGAAGTTAGACGGTGAGCTTAATAAAATGGACTGGGTTTACATGTACCACACAGTCACATTGCACTATGCCATCGGGGGGGGGGGGGGGGGGGGGGGGGGACTAACCAGTAACCATCACGCGTACGGTGTATACCACATCTGCGTCTGAAAATGCGAATATAGGTGTATTTTTCATTATTAGCTTTGCAGGCCAATGCACGCAAGGCCAAATGTGCATCTCTTTGTTCCCCATTATGACGGATAAGGCCCCCAAATTGACAATTTAAAATATTAGCCCCCGAATTTCGGACGAGGCGCCACCCTGCAAAAGGACCCGTTTTTGTTTTGTATTGTTGTTTTTTTTTGGGGGGGGGTGGGGGAAGTCGTCAGGTATAGAAGGCCTAATTCTCCCACTATATATTTTTCGTTGGACTTGCGCTGTATGAAATATTGATTCTGCTCATGAAGAGAATCAAACGCGGTGAAAAAGTGCACCCCGCCTATATACACTTTCCGAACTTGCAATGTTCCCGCGGTCTTCCCGCCTTCACTTTGTGATATTATTTATCACGCGTACGGTGTATACCACATCTGCGTCTGAAAATGCGAATATAGGTGTATTTTTCATTATTAGCTTTGCAGGCCAATGCACGCAAGGCCAAATGTGCATCTCTTTGTTCCCCATTATGACGGATAAGGCCCCCAAATTGACAATTTAAAATATTAGCCCCCGAATTTCGGACGAGGCGCCACCCTGCAAAAGGACCCGTTTTTGTTTTGTATTGTTTTTTTTTGGGGGGGGGGGGGGGGGGGGGGGAAGTCGTCAGGTATAGAAGGCCTAATTCTCCCACTATATATTTTTCGTTGGACTTGCGCTGTATGAAATATTGATTCTGCTCATGAAGAGAATCAAACGCGGTGAAAAAGTGCACCCCGCCTATATACACTTTCCGAACTTGCAATGTTCCCGCGGTCTTCCCGCCTTCACTTTGTGATATTATTTATCAGTGATATTTGGGTTTGCTTAAAGAGCTGAAATTTTTGCGATGGTTTTATTTTCGCGAATTTCGCGAGTCAAACCCAAGCGAATTAAAACTTCCACTTCTGTTTTATAGTAATATCAACATTATCAAAATCGCGAAATTATCCCCTCGCGAATCATTACACCCAGTATGACCCAGACCAAAATAACAATCAGTAAAGTTTCCTGTTTTTTCTACATGTTTGTTGGTTTTTGTTTTTAAAAAGAGAAAATTGGATAAAACAATATTTTCAAATTGTTAGAACTTTGCGAGTTCCGTGTAATATTCGAAGAATACGTAAAGTTGTTACTTCTATGACGATTTGAACAAAAAGAGAAATTCTCCTGCAATCTCTAGGGGTGCGTGATTGTGATTTGAAAGAAAGTCATTCTGGGCGCACCCCTCCCCCCTCAGAAATGTACCCCGCATCCGCATTACGAAACCTATTGAAAATGTATCGGACGCACGTGTCGCATGTTGTATAGACATAATTATATACCTGACTGTGGATGTCCGCCCCCAAGACCAGGAAAATATTTAGACTAGACTAGTCTATAGTAATCAGCTGATCTAACAGTACACATGTCCTGGTTTGATTTTCTAGGTCACTTGTCTAATTTGGCTTACACGATTAACCTACCACGAGACTTCAAAAATGATCAAAACTCTGAGTCAGGCCCGTAACTAGGATTTTTTGGGGGGGGGGGGGGGGGGGTTCAACATTGGAAAAAGTGGACCTTTCTGAGGGAGCGAATCGACCGAGTAGGGGTGTCGGGTCAGGGGGTGTGCCCCTACAAGGGTGTGGGCATGAGCGTATAGTCAGAATTATTTGACAGGGGGTGGGTCAAATGTGAAGCTCGAACATATAATACCACATGTGTAGGATTCCCAATACTGCGAGCGAGCAAAGCGAGCGAGAGAAAAATAAAAATATACTTTTAAATGGCAAACTTTTATTGCATTAGTAAATTGCATTGTAAAGCTATATCTCCGGTCATCTAGCTGCCATATGCAGGCATCATTCATATTAAAGTTTTTAGGAAGTGAAGCGAACGGGGGGGGGGGGGGGCACTTTGCTGTTGTTCGTTTATGGAAAGGTAACCCTAATATCTGGGTGCTATGGCGATAGGGCAGTGACGTGCCGAAATTGTCATAACATTGAATATTTCATTATGGACCTTGCTGCATGAAACATCTCGTTTACAAGGTTTGCGAGCTAGCGAAGCGAGCGAGGAGAAATGCAATTTACTTTGCTATTGCATATTTCAATATAAAAAGTGGACCAAACAAGTATTCGGGTTCCATGGCGATAGGGCAGCGACGTGCCTGAATATTGGAATAACATCCTATATAAATATTCATGGACCTCGTTGCCTGAAACTATCTCATTTCTAAGATTTGCGAGCGAAGCGAGCGAAGAAAAATGCACTTTGTTGTTGCTCATAACATTTCAATATAGAAAGTAAGGTAACCATAATTTCTGGGCGCCATGGCGATAAGGCAGACGTGCCCGAAATTGTCATAACATTGAATATGCATAGACATTTTTTTATTACAATAACATACTATGGAAATATTCTCGCTGCCTGAAACTCGTTTCAGAATTTTGTGAATGAGCGAAGCGAGCGACGGAAAACGCACTTTACCATATCCCAAATGTTTCCAAAACACCCCAAGTGTTATATTGGGGCATCTTGTTATTTCTGATTATAGTTTCCAAGAAGTCGATGTTTTATAAAATACTCCCATGGCACTCCGGTTGAACAGGCTGTATTAGAGGGCCGTGATTTAAGGGCCTGAATGACTAGACCGGGTCCGCCAGGAGTATTCAACTTGAGAGCGGGAAAATTGTCCATTTAAAAGTGAACAGACACATTAAATACCCCTCTCTCTTTTCCAGTAATATTTTGAATCCTATACAGTGGTAGTATATGTTCGGGCTTCACATTTCACCCACCCCTGTCAAATAATTCTGACTACGCTCATGCCCATACTCTTGGAGTGGTACACCCCCTGACCCGACACCCATACTCGGTCGCTTCGCTCCCTCAGAAACGTCCACTTTTTCCAATGTTGAACCCCCCGCCCCCGCACAAATCCTAGTTACGGGCCTGAGTATGGTTTCTATATTTCACTTTTATATTCCATTACCACAGATTTCATTTGAGTCTTCTCATAATTGTCATTGCTTAACTATCTTCCCACGTTATCTTTGTATGGTGTTTTAAGCAGTCTATCTCCTTGTATTGTCATGATTTCCTGTCCAATCTAACACTTCTCAAAGATCACATTTCCCTTCTTTTTCGTCCTATAGTCTGATAGGAATCAATAATCATCCAAATGTCAGATGTCTAAGAAAGTTTAATAATTAAAAATGTCATTTAACAGTTTCAATGGTCAATCAACTTCAACATATCTCCATTCCATTTTCGTCAGATTTCATTCGAATTCATCCGACCTGGCAATCCGCTGCAAAATTTATCATCAAATCCATCTTTGCATGGCAAGTGGATTTCAAGAAATTGTCATTCAAATTCGTCACATAGACAAGACCTTACAACGAGCGGGTGACGATTTTGAATAACTCTTTGAACTCTTTCAGTCTTTGACAAAATCGATAGCAAAATGAAAAATAAATTCCAAAAATGAATGGCCAAAGACGTATGTTGACTTGGCCTTATTATTAAGTTGCAGGACAAATTAAAGCAAATAAAAAAGTGTTCAAATTGATTGGAAAACCGGTATTATCTCACATTAATTTCCACTTTCCTTCCTCTCTCCCCCCTTTCACGTGACCCCTTGTGCGCCCCTCCCCTATTTAAGCCAGTTGGTATGAAAAAAAAAAAAAAATTAACCTAAAATTCACTATTCTCATGTCACTTTGGATAATTTTTTCGCCTTATGATTTCTGCTCGCCAGCTTGGGGACGATACTACAAACGAATTTGAATAATTCTTTGAATGACGCTTTGAAAAAAATCGATTCCAACATGGCATAATGTACAAATTCGAAAATGAATGGTGAAAGATGACATTGATTAATTATAGATTTGCCAGATTAGGAAGTTACGGGACAAAATCCAAATAAAATGTATTAAAATAGACGGAAAGACCGATATTTTATCACGTTATTTTCCATTTCCGTTATCTCTCCCTCGCTTTTTTTTTTTTTTTTTTAAGCGGACCTCTGCTCGCCAACGGGGGGGGGGGGGGGGGGGGGGGGGTGGGGGCCTGTGACTCATAATCTATTCTTAGCCATTGGCGGCGCGCCGGCGCGTCGATGTGTAATACTACGCTTTGCAGTGTGTGTCGAGATACACTATGACTATGTATCATTGACATTGTAGAGGCAATATAACAATTATGTTATTCTTAATCTTAGTCCTAGTACTCCTAGACCTGTTACTCTTGCCGTCACCTGCTTAAGAATAAGACTGAGTTAAGTTACAGTTTAATAATAAAACGTTCCAGTTTACAAGGGTAGGCCTACTTCATGGCGCATATAGTATACATACCTCTGATCGGGCCCATATCCAGGTACTAAGGCTAAATCTAGACCCCTTGCAGGCCTCAATCATCCACCGTCCTTTGCGCTCACCTGATGAGGAAGACTCGATGAGGGCGCGCATGCGGCATATTCTCATACATAATTTCAAAGAAGCATTTACACAGTCATAGGCGCACATCATAACAGTCAACCGCGCTCACTTGGGAGGTCAAATGAGGGCGCACATTTTCTTAACCTCGCAAACATCATGGTATAAAAATTATATATATATATATATATATATATATATGGGAAAGGGGGGACGTCCCCACCAACCCAAAATTTAGGGGGGGACTGTCCCCCCAAAGAAAATTTAGGGGGGGACACGTCCCCCCCGTCCCCCCGCTTCCGCCGCATGTGTATATATTCGATCTAGGCATTCAGGGCGTTAAAGCAGTGTCGTAGTTTTTGCTGTCATTTTCGTGTTAGACCAAATGGGTATGAGACCAAGTAGGTGAAAGACCAAACATGCATTACCTACTTGTGATAAGACAAATTTGATGACGTTACGAAATGCAGAACCGACATGTGGACAAAGTGAATAGTAGACAAATAAAAACTTGTTGCAGATCTACATGTATATGATGGTTTTCTTTTATTTTATTCAGTTCTTTGATCGGTATTGTCATTTTGTGGCAAAATAGTACCACACGTGATAAAGCTTATACGTTGTTTTCTAAGGAAACTTGTTGTACATTGACTTTCGATGATTCTTTGAATTTATATTCTGATGTACTAGTATATTTTACATAACATTTGTTTGTTTTTTATGTATATAAATATGTATCGTAAAACATACGAATAACCCAATTGTGTAATTTCAATTTAGATAATTTTGAAAAAGCAATCAAATTGATAATGCAAGGACTATAATTTATTTCCTATTATTATTTCTTATACTGACCAACTGAATATATATACATATATGTATATAATATATATATACATCTGTATATATTATATATATATATACATTATATATATATATATATATATATATATATATATATATATATATATAGATATATTTCAATATGGCACGAAAAAGAGACATGATAACGAAGCTTTTCGACCTGCACTCATCAGGTTATCACGCAGGTATATAACAAATTACTTGAAATCAACTATATTATACTCGGTGAACCCGGACGCAACCTTGATGCCGTAATTTCAGAACAATCGCAAAGCTTGGACGCACTCCTTTTGTCTGCACAGAAGAGGTTCATGCGATTGAATGTAAGCGGCTTCCAGAAAGCGTAAATGCGCTGAGCTTCTGGCCCGGGACATAATTGAGAATTGATCGTCGGCATAGCTTTGTGCGCAAGCTGGATTGTTCAGCAAGTGGAGACCAATCGCTGAATAGCATTTGGCTATCTTTGGTCTGTTAGCGTGCATTTCAGATTTGCAGGCACGGACGGGCTGCGTGCGCTGATTGGTTCCGAATAGTCGAGGGGATGTGTTGTTTAATGCGATCAGCCAACCGCTGAGAAGTACGGCCCACGTACCTGGCATCGCACCGGCACTGAAATTGGTAAATAACATTACTCAAGTGGGGGTTGGGTAGTACATCCTTGCTAGTTGACGGTAGCATCCTGTGTGTAGAAAACACAATGCGTGTCGAAACCGTGTAATAGCAACGTGACACTGCGTGTTTGATCTGACTGGCATATTTGTCAGATACCTTACCCCTCCAGGGTAGTTTGAGATACACGGGGCATTTGGCAGGTCCAAATCTGGTGTCAGATTTGGATTGTGCCTCCAGCGTCCGTGTTATGGTGCGAGATATAACATGCTCAGGGTAACCATTGTCAAGGAGAATAGTTTTGATTTTCGCGATTTCGGGAGCTAATTTGCACGCAGAGCAAATCCTAAGGGCGCGGCACACTAAGTTTCTAATGAGCCCAATCTTGTATGAAGTTGCACTGTACGAATCCCATCTCGTGTATTGCCCGGTGAATGTGGGCTTGCGGTAGGCGGAAGTGATAAATTTCCCATCACTTCTCTCCACGAGAACGTGGAGAAATGGGAGCGCATTGGACAGTTCAATTTCACATGTGAATTTTAGCGCGGGATGGAGCCGGTTCAGTTGTGTAAGGAAAACCTCACACGCTGCGCGGTTATCAAAAATTGCAAACGTATCATCAACATACCGACAATACACATGCAGACATGCCAACTAGTACGAATTCCTCACCCAGTTTCGCTCCTATTACACTTGATAAGGGGGTACCAACATCTATGGATGTTTGGAATAAATTTGGAACACAACATTACCATAATGCATCGCACCTGTCTCCTCGAACAACCTTTCGTTATCCACTGGCATTAACTATTTATGGCTCTGGGTTACAAGAACTGTTTTAAATTTTTGCCTGTGATACACAATGCCATACCCCCTTATCAACCGTAAAAGGTAAGGAATACGATTTTAGGTTGGCAGCACTGCACATGTGGGACTATATTAAGATCGGTGGCGTTCTGTAGCAGGCGCACTTCATGAAAGCCAACAAAAATGTTAGCGAGCGCGGGGCCTAATGTAGCCTCTCGTCGAGGCCCTGGCGCTGTTGAAATCCTTGGCGATATGGAGGCAAAATTTCGAGGCGCTTGCGCCGAGGGACTCTTGACACCCGATCTGAATTTCTTTTGTATTTCATTGTTTTGACGAATATTCCGACCAAATTTTGGTCGGTTAAAATCATCCAATAAGCGCGAGCTACCATGACGTAATGTTAAATATTCATGACTCGACTGCACGCTATTTCTTACATATTAATTAATCGCAGCCCAAAATGGCGTTCAACGTTTCTCCCACGACGAGTGATGACGATATTTGTAAGAGCTTAGAATATGCCGCTAGAATGTTGAAGATTGACAGATTCAAAGATTTGCAAGTTGTTGCAATCAAATCTGCACTTAAAGGACAAGATGTTTTTGTGAATCTGCCTACTGGCTATGGAAAAGGTGTTATTTTTCACGCGCTACCGCTCTGTGCTGATTACCTCCGTGGGCCAGGGATGGAGAGTGAGACTGCTGCTGTGAATTCGCGAGCTAGGGCCAGGCGGATCCCCCGGGGCCTTGCCGGGCAGTGAAGTTGCTGGTAACTCCTTGGTTACATCAGAATTGATGGAGATGCATCTATTGTTGAACGGTGACTTTTATTGCCCATTCTTCATTATTTGTAAATATATGATGATCTCTTGAGAAATATGTACATTTGTCTTATTTCAAATTACCATGGTTTGTAAGCTAGAGATCGAATTCTTCATAATGAGCTTGTCTGTGAATGTATTTTGAGCAAGAGATTTACGTAATCCCCCCCCCCCCCCCCCCAAAAAAAAAAAATAATAATAGACTAGTCCAGAACTGAAGTAAGAAATCCTTGACATTTCATTGGCCAATTTGCTGGGCGATCGCCGCGGTTCACGTTTCATGCATAATTCAGTAGGAAATCGTGCCTCATGAATATATAATTCAGGTCGGGTGTCAAGAGGCCCTCGGCGCAAGCGCCTCGGTTTGCCTCCATTGCCTCCATATCGCCAAGGATTTCAACAGCGCCAGGGCCTCGACAAGAGTCTAGGCCCAATGGGGATCCCATAGCTACACCATCTATCTGTGAATACATCGTATCATTGAAACTAAACTCAACCGCGCGAGTGGCCAAGTTCATGAGATCAATGAATACGGGCTCAGGAACAGGTGGTGAGTCTAAGTCGCCATGATAGAGATAAGAAGGACAGATGTCAATAGCTTCTTTCAGTGGCACGTTGGTAAATAGGCTAGAGATATCGAATGAACACATAACACAATTCCTCTTATCAAGGGGCAGATCGCGGACGAGTTTAGCAAATGTAAACGAATCTCCAACAGTATGAACAGACAAACAATCTAAGCTGAAGTTGCTCGCTTAGCCATTTTGCCAGCTCACGCTGCGCTGACCCAACAATCGATAGAATAGGACGAAGCGGAACGTTGGTTTTGTGGGTTTTGGGGAGGCCATACATGCGGGGTCTTAGCGAGCCATGTGGTCGAATTCTATCATAAACTGGCTTAGACAAGTCGCCGAGTTTACATAAATCTAATAAATGTCGTTGGTTTCCAAAGTGGCTGTGCATGCGATCATGTTCTGGGACAGCACCTATGCGACAAAACTTTGATTCATCATGAAAAATGTCAGACATTTTGTTAACATAGTCACTTTTATTCAGAATGACGACACCGGTGCCCTTATCGGGTTTGCATATATTACGGCGTCTAGGTTGCGTCCGGGTTCACCGAGTATAATATAGTTGATTTCAAGTAATTTGTTATATACCTGCGTGATAACCTGATGAGTGCAGGTCGAAAAGCTTCGTTATCATGTCTCTTTTTCGTGCCATATTGAAATTTTGTAGTACCAAGAAATTATTTGTATATATATAAATTTTACGTCTTGCGGTGTTTTTATTTCAACATAATTGTTTGCTATATATATATATATATATATAAACGCTTCGGATTTTTTGGGGTGATATACATGAACGTCCAAAAGTAAAACGTTATTGCTGTTGTTAATATTAATATGTTGTGACGATTCCAAGATAAGAAAACTCTTCTGGAAACAAAGTCATGTGATTTTTCTTGTCTGTTTTGTGATATACATGTACGTTGAAAAATTAAATTTTTATTATTGTTATCATTCAATGCGAATATGTACAAAGGTACGTTAACATCTTTTTGACGAGTTGTTTCAGATATTTATCGACCTATGACACCCAGATGGAGAACAAAGAGGATTACAAATGAGAGACATGAGTGTTGATAGAAATTAGGTCAGGAATTGGCTACAAGATCTTGTATACCAGCTTTTCAAAGATTGGACAGTTGTTCTAAACTCTCCTGAAGACAAAGTCATATGATTTTTTTCTTGTCTGTTTTGTGATATACATGTAAATTTAAAGATAAAACGGTAATTAATATTATTAATTGAAAATATGTATAAAAGTATCTTAATATCTCTTTGACGACTTTTTTCAGATATTTATCGACTACAGCATTACAGTTGTTGTTTTTTAAAGTAGTAGTAGTGAAAATAAGTGTAAAAAACAAGGACATTTGACTATTTTGATTGTTAATAACCCAAGAGCTAAAACTTGTATCTGAGGTTTTCAAAATGTAAGATTGAAGGATGTCAAATTTACTTGGAATGATTTTTGTAAAATTTCCTTCATTAATATTCTTAAATTAATGCTCTGAATATTTAATTTGATTTTCGCTTTCTGAAAATTTGAGACCCCAAAATCTGTGTGTGTGTGTCGGTAATTAATTCCGAACACAACAAACTGCCATTGTGCATCGCACCTGACATTTCTGCTAACCTTTTGCTATCCAGTGTCATTAATGATTCCTGACTCTGCTTTAAAAGAGGTGCTCTGGAATTTCAGCTGCAACGCACAATGGCAATTGTTTCGCTCTGAATTAATTACTGATACACACATATTTTGTGGCATTGATTTTTCAAAATGTGAAAATCTAATTAAATATTCAGAGCATTGTTTTAAGAATAGTACTCAAAGAGATGTCATAAAACTTACTCCAAATTAATCTGACATACTTCAATTTTACAATGTGAAAAGCTCAGTCCCATACGAGTTATAACTTTGAGTTATTAATGAAATAAAGTGTCAAATATTTTTCTTTACACCTAGTAGTAGTGATCAATATTACACTGTTAGTAAAATGTTAGTACATGTAAATCTTAGATACACTCCTTTATCATGATGGAACCTCTATTTTTGTCTTCAAACCCTAGTTTCTTTATTTTGATGTATAGTTTTGTATTCGTTAATAATTAAATAAGATGGCTGGTTTCATCTATTGTAGTTTATGGGGTCATGTATTATATTAAGCAAACTTATATGCCTTTTTTGTCATGAGGGGATGCAGTCATAATTTTATATTGACATGATATCTAAATGAAAAGAGATTTGGTATCATTCCAATTTGTCTAAATTGATACTTTTCCCACGCTTGAACACGTTTACCAATTTTTGCAATTATAAAACGTCGTTTATATAATATATATAAACGTCGTTTATATAATATATATAAACGACATAAAATTTCATGAATCTTACATAATTATGTAAGATTCATGAAATTTTATGTCGTTTTAGTTAATATAATTGAATGCAATACATCTACATGAAAATGAAAACTTGTAAGATAGAAAGTAACTTACTATCGTGATGTAGAGTTTGAACATTCGCTTTCATTCTTCATAAAGGAACATTTATACAACATGCTAAAGCGATTTCTTCTTTCAAGGCCTTTTAACGGGGTAACCTCGCGAGCCATAAGGACCACTTATTCATAAGATCCGCTATCCATAGCGCGTGACTAAATGAATAGCGGTTTTGTATGAATAGCAGTCTTTATGAATAGCGAGCAAACCATAGACAAATTACCTCGCTATTCATAAGGACCTTTGTTCATAAGAACCTATTCATAACGCGTGTTAAATGAATAGCGGTTTTCTATGAATACCGGTCCTTATGAATAGCGAGCGGACCCGCTTTTAACAGCTTTTGCCCTTTAGAAGAACCGCACCCTGTTTGTTAAGTTGTATTCATCATGATTGTTTATAATTGTCAACACATAGATTCAGTTTAGATCATTTGTATTTTTTCATTTTTAAAAGGGTGAGGGTAAAGTGTTTTTCTTGGAAAATCTAATATTTGGTCAAGTTTTATTCCCCCATTCTGACGGTTGATTTTAATAAACTTGTATTTAATCAAGGCATATGGTGCAGTTCATGTACTGTTAGTGTCCAAAATATAAGGTGAGACTTGTGCATGTACTTCCAGTACACATGTTCACATCTCAAATTTAACGAGTCTGCACTTGGGGATGTGCCCCCCCCCCCCACTACACCCTTGAGGAAACAAATAGAAATAGAGAGGAGTGAAGGAGAAGAAATGAAAGAAAGAGAATATAATTTGAGAAGCTGTAAGGGGAGAATAGAGATTGAGAGAGAAAGAGAGAGAGAGAGAGAGAGAGAGAGAGCGACACACACACACACACCCCGCATAAATGACTCCGTTAGACTCAAAAGGTTCAATATTTCGCCTATAAGGCTTCTTCAGGAAATGATACTTTAGTACAAAAAATGCACCAAGCATGTAGTGCATAGTGCGTAATTATTGTCAAAACAAGACAAAATAAACGACAGATTCAAGGCGCGAGAAAGAGAGAGAGAGAGAGCGAGAGGGAGAGAGAGAGAGAGAGCGAGAGAGTGATGAAGAAAGATAAAGAAAGCAAAAGATAGGAAGAGAAAACTGAAAAGAAAAAGAAAAAAAATGAAAAAAGGAAGAAAAAAGAGGGGAGAGAAGGAAAGAACGAAAGAAGAAAGAGAGAGAGAGAGAGAGAAAGAAAGAGAAAAAAAAACAAGGGAAGAAAGCAAAAGCAAAGTACAAGAAAGAAGGAAGAAGCTGGACAAAATTACGAAGAAGTAGGGAATGGAAACCGGCATTGATACCATGGAGCGTACCAAGCTGAAAGATGATCCTTTCTTCCTCGATCTTCCTTTCCTATGTTACACAGCACCGCTTAAGAACACAAACTTTCAGATCGTTGATCGTGTGATTAGCAAGATTGCAGTGTTGGGCAACAGGGAAGCCACTATGTTGAGGCGAATTGAACGAAGACGCTCAGTCACTCGATCAGCCAGTCTCCGTTATCTTATTTAAGCATGTTATGTATTTGTTATAATACTATGTACTACATGTATTTTTCTCATACTCTGAAAGGGGTCGATAGAAATAAAGTTCAAGTTCAAGTTCGTCTCCCCTACGTACAACTTTCTGCAAGAAATGCAAGTTATAATGTGAAGACCATAGGTACACGACATGACATAGTCTACTACTATTACTGCTGTAATTTATCCCTTTGCCACGCTCGTTGATATTAACTAATTTAAAAGCACCCTCTTTTCAATAATTCATTATTTCATACTACTATACTCCTACTATTACTACTACTACCACTACTACTATTACCCTTCCTACTGCTTAGTACTACAACTACAAATGCTTCTTATCCTGATTATTACGGCATGTTTTCCCGAACGTGAACAGCACAGCAAAAAATAGCAAATGGATGGAGAAAGCCATGTAATTACTATGCTGCCATCTCGTGTCGACTTCCTCCTAGCCCTATACCTTAATTTCCTCGCTTCATCTTCTTCTTTTTATTCATTGTTTTATAGTACCCTATCAACTTTATCGATATTCTAAGACAGTGGATCTTGCATAGCGGCCCACAAGCTGTTAAAGGAGCTACCCACCTCCTACGGTTTCCTGTGGGGAAAAGGCAGCTGACAACTTACTTGAGGTGAGAAGGGGGACATTCATATCTTTTAAATGTCATTTGCAGCAAACTGTGTCTATTATCTTTGACATTAAACAGAATTTAGTATAGCACCTCAGTTTAGGTTATACTCAATGGCAACTACATTGTTATTTATTTATTTATCAATTTATTAATTCTTATGTTTTTATTGATTATTCAAAAATCACAATGTATTTTTTGTACTACACTCATTTCAACCATTGTATAAAATTGATATGTGAATAATATCTTGATCAATGTAATGCACGGCAATTATTTAGTTAATGATAACGTGCCTACCGGCTCTCAATACAACAACGAAATATAAGGTCAAATCGAGGGGCAAAATATTTCTGCAGACGCGTTTTTTTAAAGCTTTGACTTGTATTGGTGATATTACTTTCGCTTCAACAAGTTTCTCAATGATTCGTCATATAAAATAACTTTCAAATGACAACAAATTGAAATGAATATAACCATAGCATCATTTTTCAAACATATATATCTCGAACAGGTCGACTTTGCAAAGTTTTCCCCATGCCTTTTGTCCACACTGCCTCGCATTTTAACGATGAGGAATCTATAATTATTGACATCGTGTTATACTCTGTTTTCGGACTATATTCCCGTGCTCAGTTTTCCGAATTTGGGTCTGACTGTGGAAGTTGCGTTGTTGTTTGCTCTTACATTATACATTACTGAAAATGTGTCAGAGAGATTGGTATTATTATTATTATCAAAATATATTCACCAAAAAAAAACTGTCTCCCCTACATTTTGTCTTTATTTTCACTATAACTCGAGAAATATTGAATTTTGATGAACATTGTGTTCTATTGTTCATTTGCAGAGCAAAATATGAAAATTGTTCTTGTCCACATTACTGCAGTCGGTACTCGAATAATGTTGCGTTTAATTATGCAATTAAGGTTATACATGTGCATCCTCTTTTCAGTTCTTTTCATTTTTCGTTTATGTCCAGACCCATAATTTGTAATTCAAAGTTCACGAAACTTTTATTCAAAATTATGATATTTTTCAATGCGGATTCTGTACATGGACAAAAGAGTGTTCTTTTTTTATGTTCCGTTCTTCATTCGAACACATTATGATGCATTGTGAAACACACTATGTACTTTTTTTCTCTGGAATCGACTCAATTGTGTGTGTGTGTGTGTGTGTAATTGGGCTTTTACAGACGTGTATCAATCAGATATGATTATTTACGTCTGGGACCGACCTTTAACGTCACCATCCGAAAGACGTGACTCAGTCTCGAACCTGGGTCCGCTGAATCAGTTTATAACTTCCACTGGTAGCTGGATTACAGGCGCACGCCACAACGCCCAGTTATTAAAGCGATAATTTCATTATAAAAACGGAATCACTCAAAATGTGTAAAATATTATATTGCATTATGTGCTTTTATCAATGTACAGATGTCATCAAACATTAAAAATTGTTTGGGAACTTTTTGGTTGAGTGTAGTTCAATTTCCATTGTCCATATGACACGTTCATTCTTTCAGTGTGACGTTATAACCTTTAAGTGATTCGTGTTCTTGTAGAAAATGCACCGCGGTTCATCTACAACCATCAAAACACACATCATAATATTATGTGCTTTGTGTCAACAAGCTTATCCACATGACTTCCACTTGAGTGACAGCACTATGTAAGCAAAATCGCTCTACGTCACGTGCGAGTACAGCCGTTCGTCTAAACACTCACAAGAGTTTTTTTTTCATTAGCCCTATTTTTCAAAACAGCCCGTTAAATCTGAAGTGCTGAAATTAGTCCGTTTACAACTAGCTCGAGCTAATTCGCAGTCAAGACGCAAATAGGGGGTTATTTTACCCTTGGGCTTGGGATATTACCTGGAGCTATCACCCTTAAACCCGTTGTACAAGATTATTCAATAGACCGCTTCTGTAATG
This sequence comes from Heliocidaris erythrogramma, assembly GCA_025617745.1. Classification (NCBI taxonomy): domain Eukaryota; kingdom Metazoa; phylum Echinodermata; class Echinoidea; order Camarodonta; family Echinometridae; genus Heliocidaris; species Heliocidaris erythrogramma. The sequence continues at coordinate 14,777,029 of CM046865.1, read as the reverse complement.
TATACAAATTTATATCTCTGAGCACCTAGTGACGAGCTATTCCATGAACCTGCTTTTTATAAATGAAGCCTCAATGCTTGGAATCCAGTTTTCATACATTATTTGTTGCTATGTCCGGCAAGCCTCTGGAAAGCTGTCAGGTTGTCAGGAACAACCTTTGTTTGAAAATGCATAAAATTTGCATACATTACCGAAGCGGTCTATTAAATATAATTCATTCCACAGTAAACAGTGAACAAGAAACCCCTACAGAAAATGACGGTGGCGCCCGAACTGTCACATCAATGTCTGCTGTATGTACAGCATTTTGTTTAAGAGATGTGTTTGCTGGTATCGGGCTAATGGATAAGATGAACTTTCAAATAACTCGGACATATTCTTCGAGAAGCATTGAGCGATCCAATATCGCAAGCTCCATGATAATGGAAACGCACCTACGGATCACCGCAGCGCAGACTTACGGCACGGCCGACTTTTCATGGGAATGATTTTCAGGAACGGCACGATGAAGATGAGTGCATATGGGGTCACCCGAATCCCTAAATATAATGTGTCTGCATGTCTCCATCGAAACCTCGTCTGAAGGTAAATTTTGAAAAACAGTTAAGAAGATCACGACAAATATGACAGAATGGAACTTTTAACGATTTAACATTTCTTTTTTGCTCCGTCGGTGTGTTAATGACAGAAAAGGCACTTCCTTATAATTTTTCTATTCTTCTTAAATGTTTTCAAAGTTGTGTTTCCCCCCTTTTTTGTGTGCTAATCTCATTAGTATGATTAGTAACAGATTTGGTCTGAGTTGTTTAACAAACTGCTTTTAATAAGCGATCGGGTATGTCGCGTCATTATCATGATTGTATTTGGCAGTTCAAAACCGAGAGGGAAAAGGTTATGGTATCTTTACACTGTCGAAAAAAGGGGAAAAGGAATATAGTTTATCAATAAACCTCCACCTATGTGCACACGGCACAGATCTAGGCCAAACCCAACTTTAGACAAATTAAAACTTATGGGCCTATACACCCTGGTTCTAATAGATTAAAGGTTGGATGCAGCATGTTAAAAGTGTTCATTTACCATTTTGAAAATGTTGTCACCCCTCCACCCTTTTAAATGTAGATTTAACATTTGACATTTTAGAGTGTGGTACCTGCATCAAAGTCGCATATAGCACCCCGAGGTAATATTAGTGATGTGGCAGCATAGCAACGTGATGACTGGTGAGTTGCTGTAAAGACAGATTCTGAAAATGATTTTTAATAGAAACCGGTTGATCAAACAAAACCAGTTCGGGCAGCTCAGCTAGCAGGGCCAAGCCACTCACAAGTTCCAAGGTTATTTGGAATAACCCTAGAGCCGACTCCAAACTGCTTTTCTTGTGGGACTTCCTATACAATAGGCCTTCTGTGGATTACGAACGCCCTTTTCCACGGCAGACCATACATCAGGGAAAGAAAAATGAGCATTTTCAGGTCTAAATTTACATCCAAGTTGATTAACTATGCGTTCTTTTAATACATTATTTGCCTCCTTTTAGCTTCTACCTTCGTTCCGTCCTTGTGAACCTTCGCCGTTTGGGCCCTAGCGTGCAGGCCAGGCTGGGGTGCGGGGCAGGCATTATTGCAATCAGTGATTGCGCCATAATTTATTTCTGTAAAGTGCATGATTTCACACTTGTATATTTCAAATAATAAATGTTAGGTTATTGGCAAACTTGGATAGGCCTTGGAATTCATTGTCATATTATCCATATCAACTCATCAGTCATTCTATTCTGCCATATTATAAGCTATGCATGCGATTGTGACAGTACTTCGGGGCCCATAAGTTTATTTTGTCTAAGTTGGTCTAGGCCTAGATCTATGCCGCACGCACCCAGCTGGAGGCTTTAGATAGACTATATTAGTTTTTTTTGTTGTTGTTGACCGTTTAAAGATACTAACCTTTTGATCTCATTTTTTAACCAACGCGACAATCACGAGACTTACACGACCGTATGGCAAGCCCTTTTACTAAGTTTTCCTATTTTGTGATATCAATAATTTGAATTCTTGATATCAGGAAATCATTTATTGATATCAATAATTCCCATGTGTTATCAACAGGAAAGTCTTTTCTAGATATCAAGAATTCATTTCATGATATCCAGAATTCATTTCTTGATATCCAGAATAAAAAATAATTCTAAAACTTATTTAAAGCGCAAAAAGCAAAAATTCATTCTGATTTCGACCTTGAAACTGATGCGAAAATTCATTATGATTTCGAGCGCAAAAGTATTGCTAAAATTCATTCTGATTTCGAACGTTAAACTAATGCAGAAATTCTTTATTTCAAGCGCAAAGGTATTGCAAAAATTCGTCCTCTGATTTCCAGCGGGAAAAAAAATGCAAAATATCATTCTGACATTGAGGGCAAAATTATCGCAAAAATTCATTCTCTGATTTCGAGCGTATAGGCATTGCAGAATTTCAGCCTAATATCAAAGCTATAATAAAACATATTAAATTTGCAATCATGAATTAAACAAAATAAAGAAATTCAAGAATATGCACACCACGTTCATGCAACGCAAATTGGCAACATATCACGAAATGAATTATTGCAATACCTTTTCGCTCGAAACCAGAATTTGTGCAATACCTTTCCGCTCGGAACCAGAATTTTTGCAATAGTTTTGCGCTCGAAATCAGAGGACGAATTTCTGCAATACATTTGCGCTCGAAATCAGAATGAATTTCTGCATTAATAGTTTAACGCACGAAATCAGAATGAATTGTTGCTTTACTTTTAGGCTGGAATTAATATATAAGAATATTTTTTGATATAAAAAATAGAATTCGTGATATCAAGAATTATAATTTCTTGATATCGAGAATTGAATTCTTGATATAAAAGAAATTCCCATGTGTTAACTAAATATTTTCTTGATATGAATAATTGAATTCTTGATATCAAATTAATTCTTGATATCATGAAATGAATTCTTGCTATCAAGAATATAATTATTGATATCAAGTAATGAATTCTTGATTTCAAGAAAAGATTTCGGAATTCTTGACATCACAAAATAGGAATTCTTGATGTCAAGAAATTAATTAAATCATTAATATCACGAAATAGTAAAAATGGTAAAAGAGCTTGCCATACGACGGTTTATCAAAAACCTTACAAACTGTGTCCCATGATGCCCCGTGTTCCCTAACTCCGGTAATGTCGCAGGAGAGATTTTTAACAGGGTACATCACCTCACCACACTACAGGAAATCTACAGTACTACGGAGGAGTGGGTTTGTAATTTTGGCGACAGTAGATTTTGCTGATTGATTCATTGATTGATTGATTGCATTAATTAATTACCACCAACAACCTTTAAGTATAAAATACATCTTTATACAATGATATTTACATATAAAGGAATCTAAACATTGGTTGGTAAAAGGGGACAGATAGCGCATTTGCTAATCGAGTATGATACACGACAGAAAAAAGAAGTAACTGGGAGCACTTTGGTATACAGTGGAAGCACTGTGGTATATTGGTGGAGGCTCTTGACTGCCATACGAGATGTCTCGGGTTCGACCATCGTGCGGTGCTTACATCCTTGGACAAGGTGTTTTTTCCCACATGTGTCCCTCACGAAGGTTCTTTAAGCAGGTTAAGTGGATACCTGGTAATGATGAGGTATTAATGATAGTAAAAGGGCCGTCAGGCAGATGAGACTACCTCCTGTAAACAATTATACTAGTATTAGTATCAGTAATAAGACTACGACTACTACTACTACTCCTTAAAAAAAAACCCACACCTTTTATTAAAATATGGTTAAAAAAAAAACAAGAAAAGAATAGGCCTAAATATTCTTTATTGAATGAACGCCGTTAAATGCAAAAACAACAACAACAACAACTACTACTACTACCACTATTACTACTACTACTACTACTACTATCAAAGGCGTAACGTGGGTCCAGCCATTGATGGGGCACTGACATCTAAGGGGGGGGGGGCACCGGTCTTACTCTGAAAAAATGTGACTTTAAAAGGCCACTAATGGGGGAGGGTGGTGGATGGTGTCCTATTGTCTCATTTCCCCTCCTCTTCCCCTTCTCTTCCCCTTCTCCCTTCCATATCTCTCTTTTCATCATTTTATTAATTTCATCTTCATTCGATGGGGGGGGGGGGGGGGGGTGTGAGCCCCGCGCCCCCTCTAGATAAACCACTGACAACTACTTACTGATATCCCCCAACGACAAGTGAGCAGACTTGGAATCATCCTTCACTTTGTGTCATTCATTACTTGTAAATGTACTTTATCACACCTACCGTACATTGATTCACGTGTTAATATCAATCGAAATGAAAAGAAGAAAAACAAAAGTTCAAATTTATTCAAATTCCATTAAAAAGTTTGTTCAAAGCAGATGCCTCTGGTTTAGAAAAATACCCCGAAACAAACAGGACCTCATATTACAGACAACACGCCTTTATATAGGTCATTTTCATTTTCTAAAGTGTCAGAACCCCCTATGATATTTAAAAATACCTGCTAATTTTGAGATGAGCTACCGTGGGTAGATAAGGTGGTGACATTTAAAGGTTATCCGCCAGTTTCCTTTTGTCTCAGGAGCAAAAGGTCACCACAGGTAAATTAGTGAACAAGAATAGATTTCCTTCAGTGAAATCAGCCTGTGTAAAATTAAAATCGCAAAATTCCTTAATTTTTTTTCACGGTGGTTTAATGTTTCTTAAGGAAAGTGAGCATGGTGAAGAGGAAGGGAAACCCCTCGGGAGAGTGAAATGAAGTACGAGGTTTGGTCAGGTGTATACGAAAACACCGGAAAATAGTAATAGTGTGATTCGACATACGATGTATTATGAGAAACACTCTGACATTTTGCTCAGATAACAGGACAGTATACTATATGCACATGTTCATGTCCTTTAATAATTGCCCGCTTATCCATCTTTCCACCTCTATCTTCTTCCTTCTCTGTTCTTCTGTTTTTCTCTTTCCCTAACCTACGCATTTCTATATTTATCTCTCTGTGTCTCTCCTTATGTCTTGATTCATGTTATTCTTGACTGTGTCTGTCTTTACCCCCCCCCCCCCCTCCCATTGATGTTTTGGCTTTGTATTTAATTCTCTCAATTTCCATGCAATAAATAATATACATAGGGATACAATTTTTTATAGTTAAAATGCAAACATAATTATGAAATTTAGGGTTCTAGATAATTTTCTTGGATAGATTACACCGTAGAAAGAAAATAATTGAGTCAATCGGTATCAATATAATTTTTATATAGATATATATATATCATTTATTATAGATAGACATACAAAATAATATACATGTATATGGCCAAGTACAATGACTTCAAGCAAGCAGGGCCTAACAGATACATCTACAGATATTAAAGGGATACTCAATCGCAGATTATGGACGTTTTTATGCCGCGAGAGGGCACCGTAATCTGTTACCTGCTAATGCCGTTGCCTCGTGGGGCGCAGGCTTCGGACAGACTAGTCGCTGCGCAACATGCACGCTCCTGAGCTCGAGCTCTCGTGCGAGATTCGGTCGGCTTCGTGCAGTCCTAAATATAATCCCAGTAGTCCGACGGACGCGATCGACGCACAAAATCTGTGTATGAGTGAATGGGGCTTACGCAATCCTGACTCTCCCCACGGCCGCCTGGTAGCGTATCCCTTTAACATACATTATGATAAGCCTGAAACGGATAAGAGAAATATATAGTTATATAGAAATCATGTAGATGTAAATAAGAGTGGCTTTGGTAAGTTTGTAACCTCACTTTGGTCAATTAGTTCCTAGTTGGTAAGTATGTAACATTCGTCGAAATCCTAACGTTGACCCTGCATGGTTCAATCTCTTTACCTAAACCTAACCCTTAAGCCTCAGTAAAACTCAATCGAAATTCAACCCCTAAACATCGTCTTTGCATGACGAAAAGGAGCCTGAAGAAAGTGGTGCCCTATTCGTACTAACATAAACTTGTTGAAAATCACAGAACAAATCATTTTCTTACTAAAGTGTTGTATTGACTTTTTTTTTTTTGGGGGGGGGGGGGATTAGTATAGAGTAAGAAATAAAAACCTATTATTAATATTATTATTGATATGATTGTTATTATTACAATTATTATTAGAATTATCGTTTCTATTATTATTACTATTATCAATATTATTATTATTATTATTATTATATTATGTTTAATTATATTGCATAATATTATTATAGCATGTAACCCGAGAAGATATTTGTTTCACACTAGGTCCTTCTGAATCCACACTTCACCTTTGAAAGACACAATTTCATCTCTAAACCCTCAGGTCGATATTCTTCTCCTCCTTCCTTTTCTAGATGAAGACAGAATGATGACCGAGTACCGCGACAAGCCCTTCAAGAAACCCTGTCAATATTTGAAGTGCACTTCGACGTTCTTACAACTTCATCTGAAAGCTAAGACTTGTATATGTACATCGCGAGGGTTTCTTTTCAATTTGACTTACATATTTAACATGCGGGAAAATGCTTCCCAAGTTCCCATTATCGAAGTCCTGATTCCAGAGTGTACACAGCGACCAGACAGGCTCTTTGATTGTTCCTTTGGCAGTTATTAAGTCAGGGAAGTCACAAATTCAATTTACAAGAAATGTTCATCTTCATCTTAGGTGTCAGTGGCGAAAGAATGAAAGAGAGAAAGAGAAAGAGAGAGAGAGAGAGAGAGAGAGAGAGTGTGTGTGTGTGTGTGTGTGTGTGTGTGTTTGAGAGAGAGAGAGAGGGAGAGCGCGATAGAAAAAAAAATATCGCAGGCAATAGAAGGTACTACGTTGTTTTGGCGAGGCTAACATAATGTTTACAACTGATTTGTGAAGGAAAACACATTCATAATTAGATTTGTATTCAGTATCAAAATCAAAATATTCAAACCCCCCCCCCCCCCCCCCCCAAAAAAAAAAAATAAATAAATAAATAAATTTAAAAAAATATAATAATAAAATAAATGAAAATAAATAAATAAATAAAAAAAAATAACTGCGATCCAATCAAAATACTTGACAATTAACAACGAATTACCACAAATAAGTGAAGATGTTTTTATAGCATCTAAAATGAACATAAAATATAATCTGAATTTGACGGATTCATTGAATAATTCACAAAACGAGAAAAAAGTGGCGACAACATTACTGTCAAAACCGGCAGTCACATTTTAATGTACCAAATGATGCCCTTCAAGTGATGGAAACGGAAATCCGGCAAATCTATCATTCATTATTATTGAATATGGTAATAAACCGAATTCAGGTCCCACTTCTTTCTGTCTGGATTAAAAATGCAACCTAAAAAAATGCACACAAGCAATGAACAGACGCAGCATTAGAAGCTCTCAGTTTCTCTGTCATGTGTGCGCGAGGGTGTGTTTGCGTGTGTGTATGTGTGCACATGTATATATCCGCTCAGAAGGACATCTTAATTTGTCACGGATGAGGTGCTTATTTTTATCGAATAATGTCGTTAGAATTTGCCATAATGATGCGTTTGTCAAGGAGCACGTTTCCGGCCCATCTTCTTCATTTCCGGGACTCATCCGACAGGCTCTCCATTCGACCAATCGAAAAAAAAAAGCAGATTGAGAAATAAATCACGAAAGAGAGAAGAACGGAAGCGAAAGCTACTCTCGTTTCATATGTCACTTACTGGTATATACCTCCTCCTCATCTGCACCCCTCGGTCTTTTTTCTCAGACTTCTCTAAAAATTCTCCCCACCCTTTTATTCCCATAACTGATTTTTACCTTAAACCGCCACGTGTTCAACCTTCGCATTCCCACCCCATCACCTTCTATCAACGTAAAGATGCAAGTGGGAGATAATGTAAATACCAGTTTGGGTTTTGCATAACGAGGAGATAGATAGGTGGGTAGATGAGGGGAGGGAAAGAGATACCAATTGGTTAAACTACGAATACCCAGAATAGCAATTCCACATGGCTGGTAACGGAATTTTTGATGGCCTCTTTGCTACGTTGCAAGGCATTTAACTGCGGTACACTGATATGTATATTATAATACTCTTGGATAATCTTGTACAATGTTGTTTATAATAAGCCAGTATGATTATGCACTTGACGAATTAATTCAAAGAGAATGTAAATACATTCATATAATAGCAACATAATTTATTAAGAATAGTTTTACCCGTGGAACGTGATTGGTGACATTACCCAGGCAATTGACATATCTTATTTATTTTGTTTTGTTTTTGTCTAATTTATCGAATTTTGTAAATAATTTTCTCCGATTTGTTTTAATAAAACATACAAAGAAAAAATTGACATATCTTGTGGTTTAAACATGGTAATAAATTGTAGTGTTTCAGCTACTGAAGACGAAGACAAGTAAATCATATTCATCCAGGCTTTATCAGTCAGAGGTTTACCCCAAGTACCAAAAAAGTATGGATTTGCAAATGAGACACATTTTATCCAAAATAATTAGTGGTTTCTTTGTTCTGATACATATGAATTAAAAAATAAAGTGTAAAATGTGGCGAAATATTGATTTCACAGAATTTCACTTTAAATGGTCAACCCATATGAAGTCCCTTGCATTTAATGTATGTATGTATGTATTTATTCTTTGAACTTCGTTAACATATCCATCGATATTGTGTTCGAATACAACATCACTAATCAGAACAATAATAATAACAAAAACAACAGTAGCTCATGACAGAAAGAGAACAATAGTAGCTACATTCATACGGGACTTGTGGTTTCGAAAATCTAAGTTATCAAAACTTTAAGTTAACAAATCCACGGCTCCCTAACCGCAACGAGGGTTCACACGAGCCCGAAACAACGAGCTGAAACTACAAGCAGAACGATCGTCGTGGTTAACCTCGGAAGTAGATACTACCGATTGTGTGTGCAGTGCACATACAGATCCTGTGTTCATAATTCGCGTGAAGGGTATGATCCGGAAATTTAACAAGAACAGCGATCCTGAACCACAAGTTTATTCCGTTCACATGGGCCGCAGTTGCGACGGAGGACCCCTGCTGCTCGTGGTTTTGGCCTTAACCACGAGCTCGCTTGTGGTTGTAGAACTACAAGTAAACTTAAACTTTAAACTACGAGTCCCTTCATACGGTCTGAAACTACAAGATAACTACAAGTTAACTTAAAGTTCTGAAACTACTAGCAAAACTTTAGCTCCCATCCTGCCCATCGTGTGAACGTAACTACTGTCTCAATTTCAGGACTAGGACGGCATCATTAAAAGAAGTTTGACCCGATTCAAGGTTTTGTGAAGCACTCAAGTACTTGTACAAAATACTTAGTTGTTGAGAGCGTTAGTATAAAAAGACATGGAAGCAGGAAAATCTTCCCTGTTCACATTGCCTACCTGATCATTACTTTTCTTTCACAATGGTTCAAGATTACTTTTGCTTGTAAAAGCGTTTGAAAATACACAATACTAACATATTTCTGTTAGTACTAAACGTAGACCCGAGAGAGAGAGAGAGAGAGAGAGAGAATTATCGAAATGCTGAAAGTTTTTAAGATATCTTAATTTTTTTATTATTTGAAAAAAGATATGTGTCATACTTTAAACTCATTCCCTGCCCAGGTTTCTCTTTTAAGTAATTTGATCCTTCCTGATGACGGACAGTCAACCTGTCCGAAACGTCGAGTAACCTCCTACTCAAGCCTCATCTACTCAAACCTTCGCTACTCAATCCATCGTGCTCATCCATCGATCATCAACCAAGTCTTCTCATCTCATCTCATCTGGTCTACAGTCCTTTTTAGGACTTCACCCATTGTCACGAAAGATTATTTCTTCTTTTCTTCTTGTCATCCTTTCTCGTCTATTCATTTCTAATTTCCTTTTCCCTTTCCTCCTACCAACACACATGGTGAACCGTAAACCTTCTCCACGTTAATTTGATCCTTGTTGGATACGCATCAACAATTTGTATATCCTTCAAGGGCCAGTGGCTTTGTTAAAACAAAGTAATCTATATGTTTCTCATTCGAAATGAATTATATGTTAAAAGGACTTCGGACATAAAACGTGGGTAGTATTATTTATATATTTATGTATATTGTACAATCTTTTTTCTACAGTCCATTTACAAAGTAGAACAAGATTGCGATATTTTTGTATCTATATTGCATAAATCAAGTTTCGTAGAATAAATTTTGATAACCTTTGTATGTTTACATATATAGATATAGAGGTGTTGTGGTCTCGTGGATAAGTCCCCGGACTGTGAACCATAAGATATTGGTTTGAATCTCTGCCCAGCATACTGGTTATGCGATTGCTTCGGAGAAACTTACTGAACAGAAGTCATTTAGAAAGATTTATTATGTACAAAAAAAGTGTGTATTTTGAGGTTCGCCGTTCATCAAAATCAAATAAAGTAAAAAGTAACTAAACTGTTATTTGGAATATGGGGGCATTCAAAGAGAAATCGTGTGACAGAGCTATTATGTATACTTTCACATATGCATGGAAATAATGAAATAGCTCACAAACTATTTTGCACATTCACCAGATTTTCAAAAATCTCTTTATATTATCCTTAAAACAGCGTTAAGTGACCATCTTTGTTTTCATTTTTTATTCTGTAATCTGTGTCTAAGCCACCTACGAGTAATCTTTCGCCAATATCTTGACAATAATTAATGAGGGATCATTTCCTGATTTAGTACACGGTCCTGTTGCACACTTTAATATCGTAAGGATATTCTACGGCAAGGTGAACTCATCGCCTGAAAACGATAGCTCGAGATCAGTCTGGGTAGAAATAAGTTTACAAGGCGAGGGAGAGTGCAAGCAAGCTGAAATAATGTGACATCGTCCGAATTCTGAATTCATAGTACATGTATATTTCACGCAGATGACCCACGAGTGAAATAGTGTAAGAGGCGAATCGCAAGCGTCTCGGTCTGCAGTTCACCGTTCGATCACTCGCTTGACTGGTATCGATCCCCCAGGGTCTTGTGCATTATCGCATAGTATACACACGAGTGGTACGAAAGTGGACCCCTCCCCCTTCGTCTCACAGAAAACAAACACTCCTTCATTCACACGCGTCTAAAATACTGCTGTTCCCGGACTCGATTCTGCATTCTTTCCTCAACACTCTCCGGGAGCACTCTAAAAGCTGCTCTGTAATTTTTTGCTCCAGTAGACGACGTGTAAAATCGAAAAGAATCAAACGCCATTAAGTATGGGGTGAAGAAAAGCACAACTTCCATGCAAGCTACGCCAGGTGAATCTACCTATTTCACATTAAATTCAGCTTCATTTAGTTAACCACGATTTAAGAAGGAACGCGACTATCGTGAGTATTGTATTATTTTATTCTATGAAACAAATACAATACCATTCCACACTCGGCGCTTATGAGTGGTTGTGATGCCGCCTCATTCTATACAAATTGTAGCTTCCAACATTTCTATGTATTGAATTTACTTATCTCGTGTGGAAGTCAAATTTTACGCTGTGTGAACAGAGTGAAAAGGAGTCGGGGATTTCTTTCCTTTTCTTGTCGAAGTTTCGTGATACATGGTGAAGATCTGAAACAAACCTAAAGCACGTACAGTGTTACATTTCACGCCGAAGGAGACCAAACCTGACAAAATGAAAAACGCGAGATGACAATTTGAAAATTATTATTCACTTTGAGTTGATTCTTCGGGCCGTTGGCGAAATAAGAAATCACCTTACCCTGGGAGAGGGGTCTCCTTCGTCTTTAGTAGATCATGATGTAATCTGATGTTGAGCCATAGCTTGGAGGAGTCATTTAAAGCTTTGAAGCATCATTAACCACCGCGAGACTTATCACTTTATTCTTACCCCTCGCGGCGGCGTAGTTGGAGCGCGATTTGACAAGTCTACGTAACGAGTGTGCGCGAGCGTGAGAAATGTGCATGCCAGTGTGTGTATGTATGTGGTATAGCTGGCGGGTTGAAGAGCAATCGCATATACATAACCAAACACTCGAGCACGTGGAGTAAATAGGACTATTATTGCTCGCCTTTGCGCTCTCTCACCGCTCATCGACGTTGGGTGAACACCTTACAAGGACTATCGCATATCTGTAACTACATCGCTGAATTAGGAACTTTACCTGGGTGGAAGAATGGGCGATGAAAAGGAAACGGAGTACATGTCTGTGGCGGTTGAGGAGCCCGGTAAGAAGACAGCTAACAACACAAACTCGAGAGGAAAACCTGCATCCATAAGGGCGCATGGTGTGAAATGCGTGAAAAGGCGTACCACCCTGGAAAAATTCCTCCTTTTCCTTCTCCTCATCGTTCTGTTCTTCGTTCTTCTTCTCATCATCGTTCTAGTAACCAGGAGCAAGAAAGGTAAATAATAATAATCAAACATGCTTGACAAAGAGATTTATGATAATTGCCTTTTGCTCTGTCTGTACTAATGAAATATGTGTTTTTCTCAACTCAAAGGCACTGTTCTTCAACAGTTATGGTATAACGAACATTAAAATGTTCGTTTATACATTGTATAAAAGAACATTTTAATAACATCATATTTCAAATAGACTTCGTTGAGAAGACCTTAATCAGCTTTCAGAGAAACACAACATTTTGAATAAACAATCTTAAATTTTCGCACTTGAAATCATAGCATATTGAATAAAACATAAAAATAAAGTCGTACAAATATACTTATATCTTCTGAGCCACTCTCGGGAGGAAGTACTTTATTGCCACGTTTCCCTCTGTCTGTACATGGCTACAATAGATGCATTGAGGGTTGCCGATATTGTACTGATTGATATGGCTTACCATGGTGTTTGAAGCATGCTTTTATCCATTCTTTTATTTCTATACATTTTCCGCTCGGAAAAGTATCACGAATGAAAGACATGTACATTGTATTCGATCAATTTTTATGACCTAATTCATAATTTTGTTTGACGTTTCCACTTTGAAAGAATGAACAAGAGTGATTGCTAGAGCCTGGAGAAAGGAAGCGAGAACGATGAGAGAGATGGATATAGGGGTTGAGAGAGAGAGAGAGAGAGAGAAAGCGCGATGGGATTGTGTGCAGGCTTGCGAGAAAGATGATAAGTGGGAGAGACTAGAAAATGTGGGAAGAATAGAATATATTCATGAGAACACAAACAATATTGCCATAACAGTGAACTCCTAATGTGGTTAAAATACGTCTTCTGGCAATATATATTTGCCTCTGGGTGAAGACATATCGCGAAAATAGACTAAGGGGCATATTTCCTTGACTACTTACTGACTATACATAGTAATGCATTAAAAAAGGGGAGGAGCTCGAATTAATTGTCAAACCGGGTGATTTGTTTTTGTTTTGATGAAAATAAAATGAAACTTGGCTACGTACACAAGCAAGTCCGTCATTTACTTTATTTTACACTTCTTTCATCAGCATTCGATGAAACATTTAATCGACAATTGATACTACTATAATAATGCGTTATGATATCCCTAGCACAGTTTTTATTAATTAAATGCCCATTTTTCTAATATCGACTGGCCACCCAGCTGTTTTCTTAAATCATATTATGCTACCACCACCACCACCACTACCATAACCACCACTACCATAACCACCACTACTACTACCACCACCACTACTACCACCACCACTACTACCACCACCATCACTGCTATTACTACTACAACTGTTGTTGCTGCTGTATTACTGCTACTTTTACGTTTAAACAAATCAATATCATAAAGGGGCATTCAAACATTACAAACATGTTCGTGTCATCAGGCAGAGACATCATCTACACTTCATACATTATCTACACTTCATACATTAAACCAACAGCAAGTGCATCTAACCTAAGCCCTGGTTTTACCTTAATTACTTGTTAAATCTGAGCCACTAATGGTTGATTGACAGAGGACTGGTCTTGGATAAGGCATTCATCCTCATTAAGAAGTTTCCTCGGATAGGACTTGAAGCCGTAGGTCCCACTGGCTGTTTACATAATATAGTTATAGACTTTGTTGTTTTAAGCAGTTGGATTAAATAAATCAATTAAATTCATTTCTAAGAGTGCTTTATTCGAATATCAATATTCTGTGAAGTGGATTAGTTTTTATGAATATGGTTACAAATGACTACTTGTAACGTCCATGAAAATGGCCACGACCTTGCCCGACATAGGGAGAAATAATGCAGGCCTCTGCAAATTCTTACTATTGAAGTACAATACGTAGTAAAGTTTTGAGTGTTATGATTGGGCATTCGTCGTTCCACAAATTAGAATACATTTGTGAACATGTCTCTTCTGCGAGGCATATATCGGACAGGGGACATTACATTCATTGAAACTCTATTATTGTGAAGAAAACCATCAAAACCATCATAACCATCTTTTCCCACGACTGGAAGAAAGGGTCCCCCACATTCTTTCCTTGATTACGTCTGGGTAAATCTTATCAGTGTACTATTTCTAAGCATTTCAAATGTTTTGTTGAACCCTAGCACATGCGCTGTTATGAAAGGGTGGTGGTATTTTGGGTGTTTAGACGAATTTGGGTCAAACAAAAGAGAGAACGTCATCAGCTTGACCTTGGAGGAAGATTTCACTATATAGGCACAAAGTTGGTATACATTTTCACAACGGAAGGCGTAGGTGTACAATGCCCTCATACCCTCCGATGCATGGAATTCTGCTCCCGTTAAAAGACGAACAAAAGCGGCAATACAGAGGGAAGTTCATTATTTTGAATATTTTGATGAAAAACCTCTTTGAAATAATCCTAATCGTAATATCATATCTTATAAATACACATAACAAAGCATGTGCCTGTTTTGAAATATAATTGGAACTGAGCCTACAGCAAGGATTATATTCTCATTTACATGCAAGTTCATATTTGCAATGATGGCATGCAATCTTCTAGATAAACAATAACAAAAAGTTTATTGAACGGGATAACTGTGTCACGATTTTCAGGGGCGGATCCAGGATTTCGTAAAGATCGGGGTCACAATTTCTTTTTATTGGCTCTCCTGCTCCATGTAATTCCCTTCAATCTGACCTTGTTTTGATGCGAGACGTTGGTGATAGATGCTACTTGTAGTGATAATAATGATTATGAAGTTAAGATTAATTATGTGATAGTAATTTTGATACAAATAAGATAACGGGCCAGCGTTAAAATGTAAAAGATACTGACTCTACGTAATATAAAATTGTTTTAAAATTGTTTCTTATTGAGTTGTGAATAGTTTGTAATAAACATGTCTGTTTTGAATATTAATCTTCCGGTAAAACTATCGTCTAAAAATATCGAAGATAATATCGAAAAATAGTTAGTTTTAATTTCAACCACATGTATGCCTTACACCATACATGTATTTATGTATCAATTATTGTTTCCTCATTTTATTGCTTGTCTTTAATTGTAATTTTTAATGCATTTTTTATAGTAAAAAAATAGTATAGGGCAAATGTAAAACGTAAAAAATAAAGAAACCTTACATGCTTGGTTTACGTGATTAAAGAGTCTCGAATGTTCAACCAAAGTGTTAAGCATATAATACCAATGTCTTTAATTTAATTACACTTCACCACCTTTCACTTAAACTCAATGCAGTCTCAATATCTGACAGATATTTTTTTTGCTACAAAGAAACCAGATTTAGGGCAACATAGAATTGCTTGATATCTCTAGTTTCTGAAGCCATGAACCACGGTCAGTGCTTAAGAAGAGTAGGTTAATCACGTGGTACTAGTGTTTCTGATTGACATAGACCACGTCTGAGCATGTAATGTAAGATGTGAAACACTAGTTCTTTCTGCAAAGGTGCAGCATCTAAAAAAACCCAATCTTACAACCATAAGTCCTTAGTGAACTTGATCGCATTTCTATTATAAACACTACAACACAAGTTTATGCTTTTTTCTTAAACAAAACATTAAACTGTTCTGATATTTTTGGCTGATATGAAATTGGAAGTGTGAGCTTAAGGCCACCTAACCCTCTAATCTGGTTTGGTCACAATGGGTGATTACAAGTTGATGTTGTTGCTGGAAAATAGCACCCACAGCTACGATGCAGATAGGCTATTTATAAAGAAATTGTATTTAACCCTTTACACGCTGGAGGCAAAATCACGAGGAGTGATTAAGAAAAAAGCTCAGACTCATTGCCATTAACCCGTAGGTGAGGGATTATCCCCGATGAACTGCAACAATGCTCTACTTTTCCGGGGGTGGGGTGTATCGGGTACCTGAATAATTCACAAACTTGCCCCATATTATAAACTACACAATGTATGTCTGAGATGGCAATATGTGCTTTGTGTCCATGCATACGTCTGCAGACTCGAATCGTCGTGATTAAATGTCATTTTAAACTTAGCTTGCTGTCTGCCTTGGGCAATAAGTGCGAAATTCAGATGAAATATGTACTTTCATGGATATTCGTAAGACGAATGAAAAGAAAATATGAAAATCATTTATGAATTCGTGAACCTGGATTTATGGGGATAATTTCATGGATGAGTAGAATTGCATCGCCAATTTGGTGGTAATTGTCTGGGAGTCTGTCCCAAAATAGTTACCCCATATGGGATTTGACCCCATTTAGTTACTTAGACCATCCCTGTCATTCACAAAAAGCTTGTCAGTCTGAACACAGCCACCGGGTTTGGCCCCAGACCCCCCCCCCCCCTCAGTCGGGTCGATTCAAACCTAACAGATGCGTCAAACTTTGCAGAAGGAAGTTGTATGACTATAAATTACCAAAACACAAAAACTGACAAAATCCTCTGTGGGTGCGATTCGGTGTCAAATGATCAATTCAATAATAAGTTATTAAATTGTGAAAAATCTTATTGCTTTCTCAAAAGTATTCAAATGATATTGTAAGGATTATATAAACACACCCATCGTCCATCTGCGCCTGTATGACAAGGCGTAATGGAGAGCTTTCAAGGTATTTGTCAGTGTAATAGGCCGTTTTTGTAATGTATTGAAATTTATACACGTTTGCCTAGCGACAGGCTACCACATTCACCTGTAAAAACCTATTCTTTTTCAATATTCAGAATGTAAATTGTATGTATAAGGCTTTTTTAGGCTGGACAAAAAGTTTGGGTTGCCCAACCTAGGAACACTTAATGTATGCAATCTGCATTCTAACTACTGAAATACAATGACTTGAAACAGGTGGATGTAATAGTTAGTTACTTGGAGTTTGACAGAGTGGTAAGCATTAAATTTTGAATAGATTGCGAAAAAGGCCTATTAACCCATAAATGACAGATTTCAAAATGGCAGCCACATAGCCCAGATACTTAGCAAGCTTCTCTATTATGTCAAACAGGTGCAGATGGACAATGGGGGTGTTTACATAATCCTGAAAATATAATTTGACTACTTTTAAGAAAGCAATACAATTTTCACAATTTATTAACTTATTATTGAAATAATCCTTTGACACCAAATTGCACCCCAGGAAAGTTACAATACCCAAAATTACACTATGTCAATTTTATTTGAATTGAATTATACACTTTGGAGTTATTAAGGTTGTAATGCCCCCCCCCCCAGGAAAAAAAAAATCTCTACATCCGGAACATTTGGGGCAGCAAAAACTTGATTTAAGGGCACTTTAGTGTGTTTTCAGGGGCGTGTTACACCCCCTACCCGATGAAAATTGTTGGCAGTTTTTATATTTTTTGTAATATATACCCGAACCTCTTCCTTTTGAAAAAAACCTGGGAAAAATTTACCTCATTGCGATGGAAAATTTGGTCAGTTTTTGCGTTTTGGTAATGTATGGTAATACAACTTCCTTCTGACAAAGTTTGGCGCATAATATAGGTTGAAATCAACCCGACTCGGGGGCCCGTGGGTGGGGGGGGGGGGGGGGGGGGGAGCAAAACCAGGTGGCTTCGTTCAGGCGGACAAGCTTTTTGTGAATGACATGGATGGTCTAAGTAACTTCAAGGGGGATAATCTCATATGTAAAATGGGGTCAGCAAATGAATGGCAGGTGGATGGATGCACTTTTTTCATAATGGACAATCACTTTTTCATCCAAATAGCCATAAATAACATGGGCTGCCATCTCAAAGAAATCATGCAATGATAAAAAAAATGAATTAATTAGTGCATGGGTCTTCCGTACAAAAAAAGGAGGGGGGAGATGTGAATGGCAGCCTTGAAGGGAAATTAAAAGAGCCAGATTTTCCCCCACAGTGTTTGTTCGTAGGTCTACTGTATTGCTCTTCCGTGGACCACTCCTCACTGGCGTGGTATATATTGACTAATTTAAAAGATTTGCTTAGTTATTTTGAACTTTTTGAACACTAAACCATTACTTCCTCATTAGCAAGTAAGCAAGTAAATACTAAATGACAACATAAAAACAAAATGGTTTTCGAGATCCTTTGCTTCATAGTGAAAGTGGCCTGAAATCCTAAAAATGTATAGTGCATTACCAATGTGATTATTGTTCGTTTATTATATAAAATACTATACAATAATTATAAAATGGACTAAAGCTAAACAAAAAATAATTACAAAAAATTACAAAATAGAAATACATACACGTATATATGTAGCTATAAATGCAATCAAGTTTTAGTTGCTTTTTAGATACAATTTTGACGACCAATGGTGTTTTTTTTTTGTCCTGCGGAACTCTACTCTAGTCGCTGGGAATTTTATTACAAAATCCAGTGACTGTGATAATGCATGTATTATCTCTAAAACACGTGATACATAGTGTACATAATGAATTAAATTAATAATAAATCAAACTCTTGTTTTGTACATGTATTCACTTATTTCTTCGTTTGTCGTTGCCGAATAAAATAATAATAATGATAATAATAATAATAATAATGATGAAAACAATCATAATACAAAAATATGATAATAGTATTAATAATAAACAATATTAATTGTATTAATAATATAATAATAATAATAATAAATCTATATATTTTTATTCAAACCATAAAAAAACAAACATTTACCTTTAAGTTATCACAAGATCTCAAATGATGATTGAAGCGTATGATTTGCATTTCGGAAGCAGATGGTCGAGGACTATTTCAGTTTCCTCATTTGCTCATTTGGTCGTGTGCCCTTCGTTACATTCTTCTCTAATGAAAGGTCTAGACACAAATTAATTTCTCTTTTAAGAAAGTGCATAATTTATCGAAGAGTTAGTGTGGAATGAATCATGCTATTCTGTTTGTCAGGATATATTTAATCTGGAATTTATGCCTTGAATGTGAACATACAACAAATATAAGTTGTCAAAGTAATTTATTGATATATCAGTTATATTGGGAGGAGAGACCTAAGATTTATAGTCATTCAGTTCGCTTTTCCCCTCCTAGGCACAGGTGACACAAATTCTTAATAATAATAAAGAATACTGTTTTAATGAAAGAGCAGTATCTCGTGCTATTACTTTGGATTATTGAAATAAAGGGTATGCCTAATAATCATGAAAAGACTTCGTTGAAAAATAGATAATTTTTACAATGATTATAAATTCTAAATGTAAATCCCATGTTGTCAATTTCAAGCAGTGATCGCGATATCAATAAGCTGTGTTTATAAGGGAGATTCCCCCTTATTAAAGTGTATCACACCATGAACCTTTAATGCTTAATGATGATGAAGGATTCTTCGAACGATTAGTTGTGGCATTCGATACGCTTTGAGAATAATATGAGAAGTGTCCTGACACGAGAGAGTCGTTTCCCCATGTCTTAAAACTTTATGTTAGTGATCCATTATGGTCAGGAGGTGATTGATAGATAGACAAAGAAAGACAAAGAAAAGGAGTGAGACACGTGAAGAGAGAGATAGAGAGAGAGAGAGAGAGAGAGGAAAGGAGAGGGAGAGGGAGGTATATTAATAGAACATGTTAGAGGAGATGGGTGTGGGCGCATACAGATGTGAGTGTATTTGTGTTTGTGCGTTCAAGAGAGATGAATAGTAGTCTTTTTGACGAAGGAGAAAGGTTTCGACAAAGGGGAAAAACGTGGGATGGGAAGCATACCTGAAATGTAAAGTCTAAAGGAAAAGATAGAAGAGAAGGAATGGAGATTTCGGACAGGTCAGGTATATATATAAAGAATTGGCATTAAAAAAAAAATGTTTTAGTCTATGGACAAATGACGTGGTAGCCAGGTTTTAGCAATCATATCACCAATTGCCTTCATTATTCCTTGAACCATAATCATCATACCATAACGTTTTATATATACAACTAGGTAGATTCAGATGTTTGAGCTATTCTAGACACTTGGTTCACCTATTACATAAATTACAGTTAACGACTGATATATCGGACTTTTATATGGTCGCTTATTTACCCCTTTTAAGGCTCGCACTTTTGTTAATTTTAAATTAAAATGTTATAATCTTGCTTGTCAAACAATTAGAAGAAAATGTGTGAGGGTAATCATAAACGAAACAGATGATTCAAAACACATTTTTTTTTAACTTCAGACAGATGCCTACGGCGCAAGGCGGCATTGAACTTCTTGATAATGTACACCTTTGTATAATCATGTTGTTGGTTATACCAATATATAGTCAGTAAATAAATGTGATACACTTTGCAACATTAGGAGTTTAAAAGGGGTATGAGGAATAAGATTTTAAAGAAAATTTTCTTGTGTTGTTATGATACAAGGCAAACGAAGTCCATCATAAACGGGTACTCAAAAGAAAATGACTGATTTTTTTTGTGCTCTTATAATCTTATTGCTTTGTGCTACTATCTTATACCCTTTTTGTTTGCATATCGCTCAGCTCATCTGGAAATGACATCTTCCGGCATCTTAGGTAATGATACCAAAATACAAAATTTCTATCATTTGTTATCCCATGTGATACTTTTGCACCACTTAATGGTGATCTATGAAATAAATTGGAAACGTAAATTGACAATCAAAAATCGATCACTGCCTCCCGAAATGGGAAGTCTCTTGTTTCGTTTGAAAGAGTGCAAATTTCCCATGGGAAGTTAACAACACCATAGACCTGGGATAGTGAACAGAGGGCATTACAAAGAACAATATCTGACAGTTACAATCCTGTACAAATTATGTCACCCGTGTCTCCTAGGATATTGCAGGCGATTTTGAAAGATAAGGGGAAAGAAACAATTTCGCAAGGAGTGAATTATTCAAGGATTTTTCCTCAAAGCTAAATTGTCAACATTTGGTAGTAAAAGATTATATAAGTTGGTTGTTGGTTATGTGCCTCATATGACAAGAGCAGGTGTAAATGTCCTAATTCTTGTTCGATATTCCTCTCTTTAAATGTCAGTCCTGTCAAGGAAGCAAAATATACAATGTAAAGACATTTTAAATGATCTTATTGCCTCCTGTTTAATTTGCAGATAAGAATGTATTGAATTCATACTTGGGAGCTCGTTTTCAACTTTACATGTCACATTTAAGAAGATAAGATCTCAGCTGACAACATTTTTTCGTAAATGAAAAGCTCTGTTAAAACTTTTATACATTTTGCAACTTATTATATCATTTCTATTCAAAGACGTAGCTATCGTTACAATTGCTTTAATAGAATAAAAAGTTCTCATATCGATAATGTAGAAGAAGGTTACTTTTTAAATCTTTTGTGAACTTATTCGTTTGATACTTCAACTCTAATACATTGCAGAGTTAAACTCTTGATGATTTGATCCTGTCTATTGTCTCCTGAAATACCTTTCTTCTTTTTAAGATGTGTATTTCATCGTGCGCAAAGAAAGTCATTTTCTAATAATAATTATATTTTACCTCGCAAGAAAGAAGAACAAAATACAAAAAAATTGCATCCAGTGTGTTTTTATCACTATGAACACGGTGACAAAGAGAGCGGACAATTTATGCAGCTCCTCATTGTACCCTCCCAATAGCTCTAGTAAACAAAAGGACATCCCTTCACTGCTATTATGTGACACCTGTTCTACATATTCTACAGGATAGCAATGAATGGATGTTCTTTTGTTAACCAGTGCAATTGTGAAGGGTACATGAGGAGCAGCATAAATTGTCCGCTTCTTTGTTCGTCATGTTCATAGCGTATCTTAATGTATTAGGCAAGTATCTTCAACGGTATCGCAAACACACGCAAACACACGCCCACGCGCATTCTTCTGAGTGTTGGGAGGTTATCATTATATGTGTGTGTGAGCGTGTGCGTGCGTGTGTGTATTTTGATATCATTTTACCCCTTTTGCATTCAATCAATACTCCATTTTCTTTTTTTAATATTTTGACTTTGTATTTAATATGTCATTACTTGTACAAATGGGTTTATATTCAATTTAACGCCTGTTGGATAATAGTGACTATTCATTGACAACAACAATCTAGAAAAAAACCTCTTGTAATTGATAAGTTCAAATTATTTAAACATTGTATATTATCCTTATGCGTGAAAATGTCCATGTATGGAAGTGTTGAGATATGCACAAGTATTACTATTAATATTTTTATTAAACGTTTGAGATCCATAGAAAAGACGTATGGATTGCCAGTTCAGAATAATAATAATTATTATATATTATTATTATTCTGAACTGGCAATCCATACGTCTTTTCCGGAGAAGCACAAAATGATATTCGGTCTCAAGCTGTCTTTTCAATAATAATAATAACTAGAAAGGCCGTCAAAGGCGGCAGACCCACGCCTTAACCCAATAGGTTTTGTTTTGTTGCGATTATTTTTGTAAGCAGTAGCCATTCAAAGGGGATAACAAGAGGCACATCTCCCCCCCCCCCCCAATAAATTTTGCCATATCCAGGTCATAGCTTTGTGTGTCCCCACCCTTGAAAAAATTCTTCTGAAAAAGATATTTTATTATTGAAACATCCCTCCCCTAAAAGTAATTGATTAGACATGTCAGAGAGCGTGGCGTGGTGAGAAAAAAAATGTTAGCAATTTGTATTCAGTGTTCAGTCCAAGGCCGTACGCAGAAATTTTTTTCCTGGGGGGGGGGGGGCAAGATGATCGCTTTCAAAGGAACCCATAACTTGAAGTCTAAAACCCGATTAAAAAAAGTATGATTTTGAAATTTCTGGGGGGGGGGGGGGGGGGCAACTGCCCCCCCCCTCCCCGCTGCGTACGGCCTTGGTTCAGTCATGTCAGTGTTAGTAAATATATTCATGTTCTATCTTTACATTGCAATTCGGGTTGTTGTTTTTTTTTTTCATCGGGCTTGGATAAAATAAATATGACGACAAAAGAAGTTGGATCTCGACTTGAAAATGACGTGCATGCGAGGCACAGAGCTTACTCACTCAGTACTACAGTCAGCCGGCCCAGGCACTTCGCGACAGTGCTGTGTATAGTTATGTACGTACACTACAGCTACTCAGATCAGCCACTCACTCAGATCAACACACGCGACACTCGCGAGTGCGATAGACTCACTCACGTCGAACAAACGCACCAGATTTTCACCGAAAACAATTAAAATCACGTACTACACGTCCACCAGGATAAAATAAATCACAAAAACTTCCACAACAAAGTGGAAAGAACCGGGGAAAATAAACAGAAATGCACAGAAGATAAGATAAAATAGGAGAAATTAGACGTGCTAGGCTATACGTATACCGTATACCTAGCCGCTTTCGATTTCGCAACGAGAGTACAGTTCAAGCGCGAAAAATCCCTTGTTGCTGGGATACGTTGGCTTTGAATATTCATTGCAGGCTCGTGCGGATTTGAAGTGAAATAGCAAATAATGGGTCTAAAAGTCTTCTAAAATTCATAAACCTGAAATAGATTTTTGGTGAGACAAAGTAATGAGTGTTTTGATTGACCAAAATATTTCTGCATCGGCAGGCGAAGTTTGGGGTCATCAAACTTTCTAGTTTCTATCCTGTCACTCTCTGAACTGAAGTTCCTATACTTTACTACAGGGTCAAAAGTTCAAGGTCACACAGAATTTGCAGGGGTCAACCAATCATCACCAAAATCTAATCGATTCTTTCCTGTCACTTTCTGAACATTCCCTGAAAATTTGATGCAAATCCGTTCACCCGTTCTCTTGTTATCTTGTACACAAACAAAACAAACAAACAAACAAACAAACATACGGAGCCCTTTACATAACCCTGCCGATTTCATCGGCGTGGGTGGTAATATAGCAGCTCTAAATACAAATAATATTGCATCTTGGACTAGTACCATCTACTTTATGCCCTTCATGCATTTTTTATGGTGATTAACATGATTAACGCTATTTTTCATCGTTTATATTAAAACAATATCAACACCGCACCAACAATATCAACACATCTTTCTTCTACACAGCATTTTTCCACAATGCGTAAAGGCCAAATTAATCAGCTTTCTTCATTCGCCTCCCCATTTTCCTCCCCAAGTAAGATGTTTATGCCAATGAAATCAAGTGGAAACGATTGATGAACTTAAAGGCCGGACTGAATAACACAACATGCAGCAAGGTATACGGGAAGGATAGCACCTTACGGCAGTTTACGTGTTTAAGGACTTGCTGGGTGCGGCAGGTGTTTTCAGCATTGAGTGGCGAAAGCCTAAATAATACCACCTACTTTGTCATCGCAGGGCTTTTAAACGCATTGCTACCACGTCTCCAGAAATTACACGCAGCTAAAATAGCAGGTGTGTTTGTAAGCACAGAGATCCAGTTTTGGAAAATGAAATAATAAAAACAGACTTGGGGCTAGACAATGACGTCAGTGTAATCAACCTCCTGCTCTTGACATTGCAAGGCATGTGGGCCGGTTTTCCACACCACGCAAGTGCGTATAATTGGACCTCAACTTTGCACTCTTCAGGTCTCGACTTGGTGGGCACTGTAAAAGGAAATAAAACACGATATTCCTACATTGCTACGATGATAAGAGCAATCTCTAGTACAGAAGTTACAGCAATCCCCTGGTCCATAAACACTTTTATATAATATGAATATACACAAGATACTTTTATATTGCGGACATATTCATCCCAAGTAGTGCGCAAGGCTCCTACAAATCACTCAATAGTCCTTTTCAGGACTAACCACATAGTGAACCGTAAACCTTCTCCACGTTATCAGTACCACCATGCAAACCTCTACCTTCAAAGATCAAATAACTTCTGTTACCCAAGCTGCCCTTAGGCAGTTTTAAATCAGGAATCACCTGGGCAAGATATCAAATTATTATACCTGAGTTGAGAGTGGCATAGAGCTATGTTCCGCCAAAGGACATTAGTCCAGTAGATGGGACTCGAACGTCCAACCATATCCGGGGCGTATCTAGACGTCAACGGTTATTTGTGAACGTCGAAGGGAAAACAAAACACACATACACACACACACCCGCGCGCGCGCTCCCACACACAAACCCCCACACAAAAACAAAAAATAGATATATTTGCAGCAGTTGGTGATAATGCGATTTATCTTTTATATAAAAAATATGAAAAAATGATGAGAGATAATCACTATTATAACATTAGATATATACCACTCAATCATGATACTAAAGTTCGGTCACATTTTTGGGGCAAAGGGTGCTTTTGACAACCTCAAACTCACTCATTGCTTGCTTGATATGGAAATAACTTATGTATGCAAGGTGTCTTAGAGCTGTTACAAATATATTTTTACTACTTGGTTTGCAGAGTAACTCATGGCCACTGCGTATTTCTTTTTAAATGCAAGTTATCTTTGTTGCTAAGTACACCAGATATTTTCGTAGGCCTTTACCTCACTATTGTCTCGCTATTGCTTCGCTATTGTTTTGGTAAGACCAAAATATATGGATAATAATAATAGTCGTACTCTTTTGGTGGATTGTGTGTTTCATTCCACGATACTAACGCGTGTATGGAACACAAAAAATACCCTCGACTTACCTTACTTTAAGGCCGCAACTGAACTAAACAATCCAGGCAAATCTCTAACGGTGATATGTCATGTAACCGGGGGCTGTTCAAATACCCATTCCCCTAGGCAGATTGGTCCCTTGCCTGTTGACGCCACATGCCTTTCACCGGTCGTTCTCAGTGTCGTCATAGAATTCGTGATTCAGTTCTAAACCCGGGCTTTTTACATGCCATGCAAATAATAAATAATTTCTATAATTGCATATGAGGTTATTGTGCAAGGTCCTCTAATTCCTTTTGAAACTGTATATTTCTCATTCCTTATCTGATGTCACCTGTCTTGTTATATAATTTGTCATTGTTTGTTCGTTTCTTGTTTTTTCTTTTTGTTCTGTTATATATATATTTTTTTCAATCCAGCCGTAATTCTGGTGCTGTAACTTGTAACTATAACACCGTCATACTACAGTCTCAGGTGATACACAGTGTTAGTTTCAATGAAAATTTGAGGTGCAGCTACTTGATTTACTGAGTACCATATTGATAACTGATTTTTTAAAATGAATTTTAAGAACTGCATAAGTAAGAAGAACATATAAATCGCATTGCTATACCTCCCCATAACCACAGTTTTGTATCTTTATATATATATATATATATATATATATATATATATATATTCTCTCATTTCCTTTCACATTGTATTTATTTCCACGAGAGTTGCCAAAGCTGTTGCATATGTTATTTCCTTACAATTATATATATATGGATTAGGGTGTGTGTGTGTGTGTGTGTTTGTATCAAAGTGGTGTTGGTAATATAAGCTTTGTATTCGTTTCATGAGTACCTCTAATTCTAGTATGGTCTTATCCTGCACTCTGATCCCTCTTCGTAGTAACTTCATCATGCGCTTACTAATAGAACGTCCTTGGTGTTAATTCTGAAGTACTATCAATATCCCATTATCTTTAATGCTAACATTAGTGCCTACATCAGTTAATCGATGTAGCAAGCTTCAAGATGCATACCATCTTAAGCTCAGCTGCTGTATTTTCTGTTTTGTTTTATGTGGTGAGCCTAATTGCTTGAATGGTGTTGCTTCATTGATTTTCCATATGTCGCAGAGATTAAACGTACATTGGCATTTATCCTATTCTCAAATTAACTTTAATTTGCTTGTCATGATTTTCTTACTGATGCTTACGGGATGCTATCTTCTTCACTGCATTGGTAAAGCTGTATAATGTAAAGCTGTATAAACAGGTAGTGTAGAAAATGTAACTGTCTACCGTCGCAACTATATTGTTTCCCACGCCTAAGTATTATTAATGGCTCAATTTCACCGGCGTAAATCTGGTTCAAGGAGTGGGATCCGAGGTGGGTGGGGGGGGGGGGGGGGGGTGTATGATCGCAAAATTGAGAGGAAATTTCTAAGTTTTGGGGCACCGATAATCAAGGGCTATTGCTTGAAAAGAAAGGGGGCACCTACAACGGGAAAAATATAACATCTCTAAACATTGGCATATATACCCTATATTCTGAATAGATTTATAGGAATTTCAATTATGTTTCTCTCGTACATGCCTGTATATAATTTACTTAAGCAACAAAAGTTTGCAGTTGGGTTTGATGACCTACATATTAATGAATTAATGAAAAATGGGCTTTTTTATTAAGGAAGATGGGCTCTTATCAGAAGGAATAAGTGTACTTCTTAGATTTGAAAAAAAGGAGCCCGTGTCAAAATGAATGAATGGGAATTATCAGAGGTGTAAAAGGGCACCCATCAGTGATGACAAGTGTCATTTAGCAGAAGGCGCAAGGGGCACTTATAAATAAAAAAAAATAAAAATCTAAAAATCTGAAAATTGAGAATGAAAAAGGCATTTATTGAAAGGGATTAATAGGTACATTTGATGCAAATGATTTAAAATGGAAATGTCGAAGGAAAGATTTTATTAGGGTTTTTGAGAGGTGAAAAGGGAAGAGGCTCGTTCTTAGAAATAAAATAAAGAGGAGCACTTATTAGAAAGAATAGGGGCAATAGGGAAAAGGG